>JAUMHL010000025.1:20151416-20171624 GCA_032362345.1 Sandelia bainsii
CCAGCTCTCCTAGAGTAACTGCCTGTCTCCTGGAATCTCCTCCATGCTCTTGAGACTGTGCTGGGAGACACAGCAAATAGTAATGACACTCACCCTAGTCAAATGCAAAACTACTGAAAAGCAGTCAAAAAAAGATGAGGAGTGAAAAAATGTCTGTGGCCTCCACCTACAAAACCATTCCTGTTTTTGGAGTCGTCTCATTGTTGCCCCTTTAGTGCACCTGTTGTTAATTTTATTAACACCAAAACAGTTGACACTGATTAACAACCCCCTCTGCTACTTAACTGACCAGATCAATATCCTAGAAGTTTAACTGACTTGATACTATACTCTGATTAAAAAGTGTTCCTTTAATTTTTTTTTAGCAGTGTATTTAAGTGATTGCTTGATTCAACAGGTCTTGCAGTAATCAGGACTGGGTGTGGCAAGTGTAATTGAACTCAGCTTTCCAAAAAATGTGGTTAATTACAGTTTATTCATGATTTAGTAAGGAGGGATTACTTTTTCACATTGGGCCAGGCAGGTTTGGACAGCTTTTTTTTCCCTTAATAAATTAAATAAACATTTTTTTATGTTCTGAATCCTTCAAGTTTGACAAATATGCAAAAAAAACAACAACATACGGACAGGGGTTCTTTTTTTTCGCTGCACTGTATGGTCTTTTATAGTGGGGCACTGACTGACACTCTAGTATTGATCTTATCCGGCATGCATGTCATTCACAATTGCTGAACTTACCAGTTCAGTCTTGCAGTTCAATACAGTTATTTTTTTGTCTGTATCTCTGCTGTAAGCCTATTGGCTTCATCATACCAGAAACATTTGAGCATCCGATCATGTAGTTTTGGTCTAAAAAGTGTAAAGAGTAGTACATCTGACACCATGTCAGCAGATATCCGTGTGTGTAAAGAAAAATATGTGTATTTCTGTGTTTAAAGACTGAAGGGAATTGTTGTGAAAGAGGTGGATCTGCTGTTCAGCAGCATAATACAGAGATACTTAAACACTGTGCAGCCGCTCCCTGTGGTCTCACTGTGTGACAGCTTTTCTCCAATATGCTCTTTAGAGATAGGTCTACTGGATTTTCATAAAAGAGAGCCTAGTTGTTATGAAGAGCTTTTATTGGAGCAGCAAGTCATTAACATCGCTTCACTGTTGCCGTTGTCATTGGACAGCAACAGAATAAATGTTCAAAATGTCTCTGTCTTGTGAATTTAAATGAACTATGATTGCTCATATATCTATATTGACAGATTATTTGTGCAAGACTGGTGCTTAATCAAACTGAATTGTTCATTAATTTGCAGCAGTCTTTACCACTGTAATCTTAAAGCAGAAATGAATTGAACATTAATTTCCATGTTTACATTTCACTAGAGTTGTCCTGCCCTTTCCCTTCAGGCATTCAGGCTGTTTTCCACCACTAGCACTGGTGCTTCGTACTGAAAATTTTAGGAACACTGGCACAACATGCATGTGCACTACTTAAATCGACATGCATTGAAACACATTTTGTCCATGCTAAGTTTCTTATGATTTACAGAAATAACTAATGTGTTGTAATGTAATAATGTGTTATTTTATCCTAAAAGATAAACTCACAAAGTAGTGATTAAAGTGGAAAATTAAAACATTGGCAGTTCCTTCACAATGCAATAGCCTGTATTGAATATCATGGTAATTTCAGCCTTATCTGCTCACCGATGACTAAATTCCATTAATTATTTTATCCTGTTAAGTAGGGCTCAAAATAAACTTTCTGTCAGTGTTTCCCAACCTTATCAAATCCTACCTTTTAATGGTCCCAAAGTTTACAACTGTGATCCCAAATAAAGTTGCATTATTACATTATGTTATGTAGTCTAATATTATAATATCATGAATTCACCATGAATGTTCTGCTGTTATTCTATGAGCTTATAAAAGCTTTTGGCTATATCATCAGTTTTCCTTACTTTAGTCTGCTTCTTTTAGTCTTGAGTTGGGTTAATGATCAATAAATGTATAACTACAAAACACTGTAAATTTAAATCTTCTGATAGATGACATGATAGACGCACTTAGAATATGGTAAACTGTTTACTTCAGTTTAAACACCTTGACAGCTAAACAATCTTTTCTTATTGGTATTCAGCAAATTTCTTGATTTATTGCGTGCTATAGGTAACATAGGATGAGAGCTGAAATGAATCAATTTTCTGCATTTTTTTGATTAACGAGTGTTTTGATAAATTACTCTGTTTTTTTTATTCGTGGGGCTGTTATCATGCACAGAGTATTGAGCATAGAGTAGCAGCATAGCTCCCTCTCCACCTCTGTTTGCCTGCCGTCCACTGTGTGCGGAGGATCTGAGGCTCGCCCTTTTCCTAATACATCGAACATGCTGCAGCAGAAACATGTTCAGATCTGCTCATCTCTGTTCCCTTCATGAATTAATATCCTAGCTGCTCAGATCCCAGACAATTGTGCATATTTACATAATCTGGATAATTTTTAAAATGGGGGTATATTTAAGTGGCACCCCGTCATCAATAAACTTTCACAAAATGCAACTAAATGGTTGTAGTCTGGAGCCCTGCCCTTGTGTTAAAGAAAACCCTCTTCATCTCTTGTGAATTTTTTTTTTTTGGCCACAAATGTATAGTGTAGTTTTAAGATGAAGTATGTGGGCACTGTAGTTTTAACAAAATGCTACAAAAACAGGAATAAATTTGTCTGGGACTTTTTTAAGCCATGAGTTGATTCACATTTGGTGTCTCTTGTGTTTACGCTAGCAGGACTGTGTGGGATTAACTCAAAATAAACTCTAGCATCCGTGTTCATCTTAATGAAACATGTCGCTCAGTGCTTCAGTGTCGATCTCTGATGTGTTTTTAATAGTTTTTGGACAACGGTGGAGGTTGATGGCACAGAGGAAAATGCTATAGTGTATGCAGGCATTAGCTACACAAGAAAATACTGTTTGTTTTGGTTTGCTGTGTAAAAAGAAAACTGCAGAACAGCCGTAGCAGATTTAGCTCAGTGCTTTCCACAATATGCTTATAGTTTGACAGTATTCTAATATATTTATAGTTATCAAATGCAACATGATTTTATTGGGGATGAAACCATAATGTACTATGTACAGATCTGTAAACTCTGTTAGCTGTCATGTTATTGTGGCACAAAGCTTTTTGGCCAGTGTTTTAAAGCTTGGCTGCTTTTTAAATGTAATTCAAATATCTCTCACACTGTATTTGCTCTGTAATGTTTAAAGAAACTTCTATACACCATTGGCAAGTGTCTGTGATATCACTGCAGAAACAGCTGCGCCAGCATGTTAACTTGATTTGCTCTATACCAAGCATGTTCAGTGCTGGCATATTGTCCTTCTTAGCTCAACTAGTAAGGAATTGCGTTGACACGCCGGAGTGCCGGGTTTACAACCCAACTTTGGCAAGCAGCTAATCAGATTTTTTTTTTTCATTTGATCATTCCTGTGTGGCTTCATTGACATTTAAAAATGATAATTGTCACAATGATAATAAAATAGTTTTAAAACAGTGCATTTGTATGTAACCTTTGCTATTAAATCTTTTTCTGAGAGGCCAACAGGAATCTTCACATCATCAAATTTGGCCCTCTATATAAAAGGTTTGGACACCCCTGCTTTTTACATAATTTGGTTTATTATGTAATAAACCAAATTGTTTAATTTCATAACACAAAAATTTAGGAACAATGGATCTGATTTGAATCTTTGCTCATGATTTTGCCCGGTATATTAAAAATCTTTGATTTGCAGGTACCATTCTAAAGTTTGAAAGGTTCTGCACCTGTATGGTCATAGAGAGGGAATTTTTTTACCTTTATTATTATTGCTTGGGTCAACTTGATTTTTTTCTTTGTTGTTTTTAATTTCAGTTTCGAGAACCTACTGTGATGCATTGCCACAAATCATTGAAGGGTTTAAATTCCTCATACTGATTCAATACAGGGGCCCCCAAAATGATCTTGCATAGGGCTCCCAAAAAGCTAGAAACGGCTATGCACTCCAGAAAAGTACATAATGTTTTTGCAGGAAGAATTTGTCAGTGCTTTCCAAAAAGTTACACATCTCTGTGGAAAAATGAATGTGTTTTAAGATGACAACACATACTCTATGATTAAGATGTGATTATGTAGGTCCCAAAATGACTTGGTTTGGTTTAGCGAACAATGGAGCTTAAATGTGGTTAAGGTTAGGAAGCGATCATTGTCATGCTATTAAACAAAATGTTGTTGTGTTTGGAAAGTGAAAATTGATAGTTGCAGTGAACATTGACACTCACAATGAGGTTTGATGTTTTGGTGATCTTTCCATCACAGCTGACCTCTTCCCTGTGTGTACTTTCCTTTTGCATATTAATGTCACATGAATCACAAAAATGAAAAATTTCCAAGACATATATTGATAAACACTGAATTCTTGCTGCTACTGACTTTTTTCCATAGCTGACAAAGACAGCAAAGCATCATTAAACAGGGGACTATTAGTTGTGGATTTTGGGATGCTGAGTATCACAAATGCATGTGATGCATTGATTCACCATGTGCTTATGTCTCAACAACATTTGAAATGGGACAACCTTGATTATTTACTACAGCATATGCTATTATAATATGAGGATTTTGAGGGAGACAACTCATATATGGGACATAGCTAACACTTCTAACATACTCACTCACACTGTTTTCAGTTACCCTACATACGTACCATAGATACATTGTAGTAGTCCACAGAAATCCATGGAGACCCTTTAGCTGTAGCTGTAGCTATGGAGGAGGTACACCTGTTTTTCCCCCTGCAAAGTCATTCTTGGAGGGCATCTGTAACATAGAGTTAAATTCTCTTTCTTGGTTTTCAAGTCAAGTGCCAAAACAGGCTCTAATAATTGCTTGATGATTTGAAGTATAGGCAGTTTTTCACACTGATCCCTCCAGCCTACCCCACCCCCCCACAGAACAAAAAGGAGTGGATAGAGAACAGGTATTAGCCCCATAGATCATGTAAAATTAGCAGCAGGAACTCTTGTCAGCCCAGACATTGGCACTTAATCTTGGACTTTTGGCAGACTGTTGCCTTAACAGGTCAAATGATATCTATAAATCAAGGATCCCCTGGTGGAGAGTGAGAGGGAGCTGACGAGAGAGAGGAAATGTATAGAGCTGGCACTGAAACTCCTAGGGAATTAAATCCTGGTCATAAAGCCTAACCCAAGGAAATAATCCAGTCTATTTCATAAAAGATTAAAACCTTTAAAGAAGATTGATTGCCTCTTTTTCCTTTTCTGTGCGATGTAATCCTAGATTATGGGGACCACTTGGGGACAGACTTTAAAAAAATTTGCACTGGATTAATGGTGAAGGACATCCATTCTTAAGATTGCGTTCCTGGTTGGTCACAGAAAAATTCCATTCTTTCAGTCATGATTATGTTTCTAAAGTAGGGGAATAAAGGAGGAAGTACTGTTTCCTTTTTCTTCATTGTTTTTTTAGTGCCCTTCTCCAATATATGCATTTGTTCATGATAATAAACTTTATTAAACAGGTAGTCTCACTGAGAGTTCCAACAGACAACTGGGAATAACAGCCAATCATAGGAAAATGTGTCTAAAAGTAGAGCCAGGGACAGTCAGCCAGGACACACCATTGTCTTTGCCAATAATGGGAAAGCTTGGGATGGTGATGATGAATCATATGATGGTAGGACACTAGGGTAGTAGTAACATATTTTTGTGATGTTGTCTGTATAATGCGGGGTCTTCCTGATGCAGCTTTAGCAGTGATAGTGCTGCAATAAATATTTAGTTAACAGAAGAAAAATAATACATAGATTTATTTATCTGGACATTTGAGTTTTTTTGTTTGTTTGTGTGTTAGTTTGTTTGTTTAAACCATTTTGGAATCACTCAGAACCGAAATTGATAATATAGCAAAATCTGAATTGATAAAATTCAAACAGTACGAGACCGTGACAATACCAACCCTAATTTTAATTAAATTTTTTATGACACTTGTTTGAGCTTGTCTATTAAATACAAGTCTACATAAGAAAAGCTAGTTTGAAACGTTGAACTAATGATTTAACAAAATCATCGAAGTCCACTGTCAGAACACTCGGGATCTGCATGTTGTCTGTTCTTTGTCATTATTAGCTGGTCTTGTTCAAGCCAAAACTAGAAGGAATATGTGTACCCATCAGTTTCAGAGTAAAGTGCACAATTTGACAAATTACATTGTTTTTCTCACTTAGCTCACATTTCAGTTAAATTAGTGCACTGTGGCAGATCAGCACTACAATGGCTCTGACACTGGAGCTGGGTGTATGATACAAACATGAACGTGAACCAACACAAAAAGACTGGATCTGACAAAGAAAAACTGTAAATGGTCTGTATGTGACATAATATAGCCTTTGAGTGGAGTTTGCATTGTGAGTGTTGTGTGTGTGTGTGTGTGTGGTTAGGTTTAGTTACAAAAAAAACACATTTTGTTGTGAAATAGGCACATTTTATGTCATCTTGCAAGTTACTGTTGACTTTTTCAGTATTTAGGAAGATAATAATAATTCACCAATCTTAAAATGCATTGATTACCTAAACATAAAAATAAAGAGTATAATAGTAGTTTAGCTGCTAAGTGCTAACTGGAGTGCAAGGTCAGATATTGTTGGAAATATAACTATAATATAACTATTTTCAGTGTTACAAAAATCTGATTTTTGTTAAATGTATGTAATAAACTGGCAACTAAGTGTTTTTTCTTTTCACATATTGAGTGTAATTTCTAGTGGACAAGGCTAAGAGTTAAATGAGAAAGAGGTGTAAAAGGTATAAATTATGCCCCATACCAAATTACTCCACTGTGTGACAAAATTTTATTGTCTTTTTCATATTGAACATAGTTGTAGATCTTGGAGTAGAGTGGGACAGGAGACGCACTGTGACAGACTGACTGGAACATCAGGTGAAGAGAGCCATTAATGATATGTAATCAGTCTGGTTGGCAGTGGCAGCCAGAGCAGAGGAACAGGAGGAGGATGGAAATAGAGGTTTCAGGAGAGAGTGTATGTGTGTGAGTGAGTGGACCTCAAGCGAAATGCTCCACCACCCATGGAACTAATTTAAAGTCCTCGTTTAGAGGCTGTCACACGAAGGACTCTGACGACCACTGATCTCTGCACATTTAACGGCGCAGGCAGCTGTCAGGGAGTTGACAGACAGGCCCCACCACTGACTGATTACATACAGGTCCAGAGTGAACTGTGATCTGGTGAACTTTATTTTCACTGGCAGGTCCAACGTGCACGGCATGCCTCAGTTCACTGGCCATTTGCAAGACCAATGTGTCTCAGACTCTCCATTTCCTCCATTAAAACAACATACCCTTATGAATAATCTCTGAGAGATTATGATTTATTAAATTGATGATGGAGATCCTGTAACACCTTAAAAAAGGAAAATGAAAAAATAAACACTTTTGGACAGTTTTAGTGGCAGCCTAAAAGTAACCACAAAACTCCTTTCCATGCTCTTCTCCAAGGGACTGAGCTACAGTATACAAGTATTAGCATTCTGCAAAGACTAAATAATATCTTTAATAATAACACTTAAGGATACTCATGAACAGATTTATCTGTATCCACTGGAGACAAAATAATCTGAACTAATTTTAAGATTAATCTGCAATTAGCTCAAAACTGTACATTTCCCAAATGAGCAGACATTAGTGCATTCTCTAAAATTGTTGAGCTGATTTCAAAGAGTCAACCACCTGAGTCAGACATAGAAACACTAGATGGAAAGTTGAGGAATAATTACAGGGAGGTTTTCTGTTTTTTTAATTTTCTGTTTTTATACTTGGTTTCACACACATCAGGTTTTAGACTTCATGTTGACAGTTGTTTTGAACCTGTATGGCTGGCTTGCCAAAATCTTGCATACTGTCCCTTGGGTCTTTTGTGATTTGTTACTTTTAAAACACAGACTGAGCAATTAATTTATATAATGTTGCTTGTAAATATTTTAGCACTATGATAATAAACGTCCTAAAATGTACATTTGGCATCTAATGTTTTTTGTTTTAAGTCCAGTTATAGATGTCACAAAGTGTTATTTTCAAAAGTTACACATATACAGTTTATGTATAACAGTTCTGCTCAATGGAATTGAGTGGCAACTGTGCCGCAGTTGGTACAGCAGTTGCCTACAAATTCCAGGGTTGGTCGTTATACTCCCAGTTCCCCCGATTCCTGGCCACATGTCAAGTGTCCTTTGGACAAGACACTGAACCCCGAGCCCTTGGCGCCTAAAATGCAGCTGCTGCCTGTCGAAAAGAATTTCCCGAAGGGGATTAATAAAGTATGAACTATTATTACTATGGCACTGAGAGCTTAATGCATGGCACCTTAAGAAAACAACTGCAATTATATAATGTACAGTGGCACTTGAAAGTTTTTGAAACCTTTATAATTTTCTCAGTTTCTGCAAAAATAAGACCTAAAACGTGATCTGATTTTCACGTTTTGTCATAAAACTAGTCAAAAAGCACCCAATTAACCAAATCAGACAAATTTCACACTAATTCATTTATTTATTGTGGAATATGATCCAATATTAAATAACTGTATGTGGCAACACCTAGGACTCTAGGATTATCATTTAATAGTTCATTTGAAGTGATTACCATGAGTGATCGACCAAAATATTACACCGAGAGCAAGGTATGTAATCACAAGGAGGTCACAAAGAACCTTGAATAACTTCTAGGAAACTAAAAGCAATGGGAATAATGTTCCGTGAATGGATGAGAACAGAGTAGAACTTTTTTGGCTTAGATGAGAAGCATTTCATCATAAAAACCTTATTATATTTGTGAAACATGTTGGTGGCAGTATCATGATTTGGGCCTACGTTGCTGCCTCTGGACCAGGATCACTTGCCACCATTGATGGAACTATGAATTCTGAGTTATTTTTATTTTCAAATATTTTGTAGACCAGTCAAATATGTTGGAAATACCTGGCATAAAAATAGCCTTAGTTGCAGTCTTAGCTTACACATAAAACACCTCACATTTTCAAAGCTTTTTCAATAGCTTTCTCATATCTCCACAGAGGCTTTGGAAATCTTTGAATGTAATAACAGATTCTCAATATGTATTTTTACATATTAACACATTTACACTTCAGGTGAAAAACAAATGCAAAAGCAAGCTTTTCTTCTGTCACTGTGCAAAGAAAGCTTTTGACATCTCTCTCTGCCTGGAAAAAGAAAGCCATCAAATAACAATTCCAGCGTGTCTACCTGCAAATCTCCCTCCATCTGTGGATTAGATTTAAGTCCTCCAAAATCTTGGGCTGGTGCTACATCAGAAAATGTGCAGTGCTTGGGAAGTTACGTAACTCATTAAGACCTCACTGCTCTCTCCTGGGTTGGTTCCTCATCCCTCTAAACTTGCAGCCTTTGAGCAAATAAAGCCATATAAGCAGGTTGAACTATAAGACACCCGCAAACTCTATAAAACTTTTTGATCTAACAGCTTGAATTCAACTTGAGGGCTGCCCATTTGAACTGCATCGTTGAGCATCATTATGCCCACTGTTCAGCTTTCTAGTCACAAATGTTCAAATGTTATTCCCATCCTGTGCAGTACAAATTAACAGTCTGACAGGAAATAGTAGCACACAGTTGGTGTGTACACAATAAAATATCATGCTTATGTCTTTAATAAATTAGTGAAATATAATTTTGAATGACAGCTAGTTGTGTTATTCTCCAAATTTTGTTGAAAAAGTTTAATAACTTTTGGGGTTTTAGCATAATTTCATAGCCTAGTGTCTTAGCTGCTCTCTCCTGATAACTTCTTTGTCCTTCAGGAGGATAATGGTCTTGGGTTTCCAATACCTGTCTTTTCTTACAAGACATTAGAACAGCATTGATATGATTGGCATTCTGCATTAGCAATCCCCTCCCTAGACCTTATCCTATTGTCATTCCACAGAAGCAACACTCTGCCATGTTTCCCTCACTCTCTCTGAACTGCCATGACAACGTGCTGCAAAAGCCTGACGAAGCCCGAAGGCCTCTTCAGTCAAGAGAGCTCTGCTCACCTCTGCAGATGACTGCACTGTTTCATTTATTTTCATGAAGGAAAACAAAAGGCAAGATTGAACAGGGGATAGGGTGGCCCAGCTAAACATGCCTGAGAGACTGACCCCACATACTATATTTGGCAGCACACAATTTGCCACAGGAATCTGTGCTGTCTGCAGAGACCAAAAGTGATAGAAATATTTCACTGTGGGTTTAATTACAGCCCCTAAATTGGGTACACTGTAAATTCCAAATAGTTAACCTTATTTTAGAAAATAGCATGCAAAGCAATTGCTAAAAAAAAGTGAACTAGGAATAGTATTTAGTTATTTTGTTGATCATGATTGATCAATGAATGATCACAATATAAGATCGTCATGTTGCCCACCCCTACTGCATTTCTTTTCTAATTATTTAATTTGAAGGTGCTGTTAGGGTTTTTCTTTTAATTTACCATTGTATTAGGTATGTGCAATATGACTATGTTAGATATTGAACAATTTAAAATGCCTCCACGATCTGCCTTTACAATAAGATCGCGCTACAGTGCATGTTCTATCAACTGCAATATGGCAAACCTTTTTAACCACCTCAAACAGAAACACCCAGAAGAGTATGCTGACAGGAAAACAGTGAGAGGACCCAACGTAAGTGCATGAGCTGCAACTACACAGCTAGCAGCTACATAACCAAAACAAACAACTCTAGAGACGCCCTTTGAGAAAGGCACTCCATGTATGACAGGACATGGAAGCGCTGGAAAGAGGTCTGAAAGTGACCATGATAAAACTTCAGCTCCTGGACCAAGCGGTAAAACTCTCCTGTCTTCCTTGTCAATATGGGATGCGCTCAAATTTTCTGTTTAATGGAATGAGCATCAGGTCATCATCGCTTGATGTGAAATCAATTTTTGCAGCACGACTTTTTAGAGACTGTAGTCGCATTTTTGTGCTACATTTGCAGTAAAACCAACCATCTTCGCTTTTTCATGTTTATTTGCGTCGCTCCTCATGTGTTAGACCTTAACTCGTGACAAGAAAGTGAATAAATGGTAACAAACTGCAGATCAACAAAAACAAGATTTACAGCTTCTGGTAAATGTTTTTACATGAATAATGAAAGATAGCAAAGTTTGAAGTATTTACTGGTTATATTTTTAGTATGTCACTGGTTTTCCTCCTCGAGTCATCATTAAAACATTTTATCACAGGTTTAAATCTCATCTCCCTTGCATCTTACAAATCTGTACTGAATTTGAATGTGGTTACCCAAGGGGATCAATAAAGTATGGAATTATTAATTATTACGGTCTTACATGTGTATTTGCATTAATACTGTAGTTAGTTGTGGTTTATTACAAGTAACATTTGATATATCTGCACAGTTATGGAGTATGAATTCGCCTAAAAAAACATTCATAATAGGGATTTGTCATGGTTTATAATACTTATCAAAACCTTTAAGAAAATATTACCTAATTTAATTTCTAAAACGTTTTCACCATTTTGCTTTTAGTAAAGTGCAAGAATAGTTGCAGTTGGCAGCCAGCTCTCCTTTGGAAGGCTTCACCCATTGTTCATCCATGCCCACTTCTTTATGCTTTGAAAGCACAGCGTCTGCCAGACCATCAGAGGAAGCGTGCCGAAGAGGCCTCTCTCCTCTGAGATCCCTTGCTGCTTTGATGCCTCAGTAGACCTGCAGCCAATAAGGGAGGTGGAGAGATTCCTGATTCCACATATTTGAGTTTATAGCTGGATGGGGCACTGCAGGGCACAGGCAGACAGTCAGACATCATGTCTTAGAAGAACTCATACACATACAACCTCAGGACTGTAACTGTGTCATAATATACAATCATTCTTCACATCTGTGGTAGGGTTGAAATGTTTTTGACAAGTGATGACAATTCTGTGAACCTTGGGTTTTAGCTGAATCACACCTTCCTTGAAATATATTTGGACAAAACCTGGACATACTTGGCCACAGGTAAAAAAAAAAATAAAAAAAAATGGTGAAATACAATGTATTAAAAGTACTAAGTGGAATTTCCCATCTAATTTGAATGCACTTAGTGTATGGGATTTTGTAAGGGATAATTTGTGCTCTTATTTCTCTAATATGAACAAGGTTGTGAGTAGAATTATTTAGAATTAGTTATGAGAACCATTAGCAGATTGTCACTACATATTTCATTCACTAAGGTTTTACTCTGAAACTGAAATATCCATTTAATTTGAATATAAAACTCACATGTGTGACATAAAAGAAGTGAATTAAAAAAGAGATGAGAGATGCAGAGGACGTCTGGGTGTTACTGTAGATAATCTTGGGGATATGATTGTGGATGTGCCTTTAGCCAATGTACCTTCTGCCTCAACCTTGCCCGGAGCTAGTGTAGAGTTAGGGCAGTATGCCTCAGGCCTGGCCATGTCTGAGTGATTAGATAAAGCAGAAGAGGCCAAGCTGTGGTAGCCACAGCCAAGTTTATGCTGCACTGACCACTCTGCAACCAACACCACATTGACGATCATTGCAGGAGGCTGTCACTGCTTTTATTCATTTACAACATGTTCAAAGACACAAAACACTGCAAGTGCCCACACTGATTCATCCAACATTCCATACTGATTAATTTTCTAAAACAAAATATTTTTACTCATTTGTGGCACATGTCATGCCACAGACATGAGCTATGACAGCACAGTTGGCTGGGGGACACTGTTCTATTTCATGCTGCGTAAGTTTAGCCTTTTCTGTGCTTTATGGTAATGAGATTCACTGAGGTGTCAAATACTGCTCTGGGCACATTCCCATCTCCCACCTCAGGTCAGACGAGACCAACGCTTCGATAGTCACAGATGTAGCCATATCATGTCTAACATGACAGCAATGTTTGAAAACACTGCAGGAAAATACTTCTTCTACACAAACAGGATATCCTTTTAAGACTTGAATGCATCATAGTCTGAATATGTCCTCTCGTTTCAGTGAGACAGATTTTTATATGCACATGAATCCATTACAGCCTCGGTATCTATCCATCCATTAAATCAAACCCCCAGGTGCTCACATTTAGAGGAAAATGGCGAAACAACAATATGTGTTTTATTTTCCTGAGAGCTGACTATCAAGCAGAGGAGAATGTTTTATTTAATGTGATTCACACTGAATCAAACCAGTAGTCATGGACCTCAGAGTTGTCCATGCTAGAATCTCAGAAGGGAGAGACAGTACTTTCCAGGATTCCTCTCCTCTCTATGGTTTTGTTGTAATCTTTGAAGATAGCTACATTTCACTAGATTGCTTTGTAGCGATGGAAAATGTCAAAGCACTGTGCATGTGCATACATTGAAACCCAAATGTATGCAAAATCCTGCATAGTATTTGTTACAGATACAAATGAGAGTCAAGGTTTTTCCTGGAGATTTTTATTGGTAATGTGCAGCTTTGTCTTTGATGGAATTTTTTTTTCTTCTCCTCACATCTCACTATCTTTTATTTTATTTATTTATTAATTTTTTGCTTTTTACTCACAAAAGTTCATGTAAAATTCATGGCAAGTTTATATAATAATACTGGAAAAACATCTAAAGATACAAATGATGGCAAGTGCAATTGTACAATTTGGTGACAATTTAGAAAAAAACAAGTTACACAGATGCACAGCTATTTCTGAGCTAATTGACAAGTTATACTCATAGAAAGTTATTTATTTGAATTCCAGCCAAAGTGCTGCTACGCTCAGATGCCCACAGGAAAAGCACCATCTGTATGGTATTCCATAAATGTTTTGCCGTTTTCATTTTTAGACAAATGTGTTGTTGAGCAGATTTTGTTTCATTATCTGCCTTAATGCGTCAAAGGTTTTAGCACATTGCCTTATTGACATGTTTTTTGGGGCTGTTGGCTCTGTTTTGTACTGGAAAATACATAAATTAGAATAACACGGTGAGGCACTCTGTGATTGTGATTGTTGGCATTTTACTGAGTTTAGTTATGGAGTAGAGGTCTCTGTGAAAGTGAAAGGAATTAGCCGTATAGGAATCCAAGCCTGTCCAATCCCAGGTCTTTTATTTTGCAAATGCTTCTTTTCAGATTATGTTTCTCTAAGGTGGCTACATTCTTTTTAATCCCCTTACCTTGCTTCCTGGCAGATGCTGGCTTAATTTTGGCTTGCGCTATAGTAATTTATTTCTTGTAGAAGCCATAATAGAGCAAGTAAACAACAGCTGCCTCTTAGTAAAAGGCTAAACTTGAGCTGACATAGAGTCTAAAGGTCAATCAGTAGTTAAACTGGAGCACACTGTGTCTACTGTACTGTATATTTGTTCATGTATGTTTATCATTACATGGCATTGTGCCCTCTCAGCCCCCATGGGAACCATTGCATAGATAGTGCTTCGTACTTCACAGATGGAGTTTGCAATTGGATACCTCCAGTGAATAATCTTCTCATTACTTATCATGATGAACTGTGGCATGCAAATATCAATAAGAGACTGTGGCGAAGCAATACAATTAAGGCCTAAAACCATGAGTCTCATTAGTGCTGACTCTCTCATAATGCAAATGACACCCTACTAGTAATCAACCTTGAATATAAATGGCCCCAGCAGGTCCACCACTACAGGTGATTCTGTCTACCTGGATGTGATTAAAGACTCAAGTCAACACTGCTCTGTTTGAGATTTTAGAATAGGAATTAGCATTTTTCCTCTCTGTGTAGATACAGTGTCCAGAAAAGTGCCTTAAAAATGTGCTTGAAATCTTAGATATGCTTCTGTGACCTTCAGAAAATTGTAGCTACATATATTTTGTGTAGTCAAGCTAAAGTCAGCCAAAGTCTGTCTCGGTATGTCATCTTCCCACCCTACCACGGATGATATTAAAAAAAAAAATTTCTTTCTTTCTTTCTTCAATAATCACACATGGCAACTACAGTATGGTTATGGATAGGCACAATTCACAGCTGTGGAAAATAAAGATAAAGTTAGGGCTAGGCAGCCATTTGTAATCTCTATAACCTAAAGTACAGTTCTGAATGTTGCTAGGAAACTCAGAAGTTCTGTGGCATTGTTTGGCTTAACAAGATTGCAACCTTGGAACTTGGTTTCTGCAGTGAACTTTTTAATACAACACAGAATGCAGTTTAATAAATTTTCCATGGCCATTCTCTTGACTGAAAATCAAAAGGTATAAAATGGCTATAATTACTAAATACATGATTGTTTTCTCCATTTATATGACATTGTCTCCTGTACTCACCAGTACAGTTCCTGCTGATATAGCAGTAATATAATTTAACCATTAATGTGGCACAGACTTAGACAAGTGGTATAAAACTGACTGATGGATGGAGTAATTTCAAAAGTTAATTGTTCTCCCTGGCTACTGTGGGTAGCAGGATTGGTGTTGTCCATTATCACTTGTTATTAGACTTAATTTAACACTAATTTAAAATTCACTGCCTTTAAGACTCTTCAAGATTTGTGGATACCGGAATTACTGTATACACAAGAAACTAAAGTAAGAAACTCATCAGTAAAATAAGGAAGTGAGATTACTGCAATAACTCAATCATGTGCTTTGAAAGAAAACAGATTGCATCCCATAGGTTATACTGAGGAGCCTCTCCAGGCAAAAGAAAGCCTAGATTTGCCAAGGACAAGCAATGATGAAGGGAACTCACTTGAACTTGTGACCCAAAGGGTATAAAGATAGTAGGAAAGTAAGAAAGTAGTAAGGTAGTAAAGTTAAGCAACTAAAACACAATAACAGCATGCCACCTTTGTTGTTTTAATTAGACCTTTGAAATTGTTAATGATGTCTTTTTACTGAGTTATACTGCAGCATAGAGGATGGGTCAGCACAAGCAGCTTATCACCAGAGAGGGAAGACAGGCATGATGCAACAAAATTGCAACCAGACAGAAAAATCCCTTGGAGGTAATAAAGTCTGCCTTGTGCTCCTTGTGGCTATTTCACACCAGATGTGGGGGCCAGGGCTGGGAAGCTTGAGGCACATAGACAAATGTAGTTTGTTTCCACACTGTGAACAGTTACATAGTTGAGAATTGATATAATGTATAGTCTTTAAGCAACCCTGTCTCCTAAAAATTATGTTTCGTATATTTTTTTGTAGAGAACGTAATTGTCACGTTGTACTGAAACGTTTTTTTTGTGAATGAATGACACGCTACATTTATTAATGCAAAGCAATTTGCAAGGGGGTGAATGGAGGGTGTTTATTGTGAAGGACTGACATGCCGAAGACCCGAGTTCGAGACCAAAGTCCCCTGTGAGGTTGGCTTTAGGCAAGAAAAGTACTGAGGTTAGGGTTAGAAAAAAGATTGTGTTTTGCTTTCATTTTTAATGCAGACGTTGTGTGTGTGAAGTGACATTTTTATCCATTAACCAGCCACAGTCTTTCCCTGACACTAACCCACTGCTGTGATGCCTCATCCCAACCATAAAAACACTTTAATATCGCTACACTCACATGTCTAGATGTTGAAATGTTACGTCAGATATTTTAGCCGATAGAAAACCGGATGCAGATCGGATATTTTACGTTACCTGTGAATATACGATCATTATGTTAACAGAAAGCGTTATTGGGTCGCATTTACATTCTCTACAAAAACGTAATCGGGATTGCAGTTTAGGTGTATACAAACGTAATTTTTAGGAGACAGGGCTGTCTTTAAGATGTTTATAAATCAAAAAATATTTAAATGTCCTAATGAACATGTTGTATCTTGTTTGTTTTATTCATTTAATAACAATTTGATATTTTTAGTTATGTTTTTCTACAGGATTAAGCAAGCACTATTGTTTTAATTTGTGAGTTTTGGTTTTTATTTACATTTTTTATAACATTTAAACTAAGACAAGAGAACAGTATCCTTTTATCCAGTCTTTGTCCTAAGCTAAGTTAGCCTGCTGCTGACAAAAGCTTATACCATACAAATGGGACAGTGGTATCAATCTTATCATCTAACTTGTCAAGTCCCAAATTATCCCAAAGTGTGGGACCTTTTCTTTAAACTCAACCACCTGACCTGAACATCAGATTATCAGCAACTAATTTAGCTTAGCATTAGCTAAATAATGCAGGACTGCAACACTTTTCTGGCTTAGCTTTATCTTTGCTTCAAGATGGACACGGTTATTTTTCATCTACTATAATAAAAAAGGGGCTGGCTTTTTAGGATCCAAGAGATGATTATCTTAGAGGAAATACGGGAAAGCTAAATAATATATTTGCCAGGTTAATCCAAACAAAAAACAGACATTTCAAATGTCAGTTTGTGGTTTTACTGATAGACGGAGCTATTTCTTGGTGAAGCAGTCGAGCACAGTGACCTCCTGTAGTCAACCTAGTCGCCTGCTGGCTCCAGCCACATACTTAAGGTGTTTACACATCAGGAACGATGAGAATAAAAGATACGAAAGAGTGAGGCAAATTAAACGCATCACAAATATTCAGATCAAATGCAACGTGAATATGCGAGTACGGGCTCTAAAAATTTGCGCTACAAAAATGGATTCCACATCAAGCGATGATGACCTGGTGCTCATCCTAGTGAATAAAAGGATTTTAAGCGCAGAGGCTGAAGCTGTATGATGGTCACTTTTAGATCTAAAAACTGTCCAGTTTAAGGAGTTGCTGGCTGTTCTGACACAACAGTTAAGAAAGCAGAGGGAGCCAATCAATCCAGAACAGCATCTGACAGTGTGTCTGAGCTAGGAGTTGCAAGCCACACTGTGACTGGTCATTTTCTGTTTCTAGCAAAAAGTTGGTAGACCTCAGTGCGGGAAAAAAAAAAAGCTGCTATATCACACAGCGAAATCTGTCATTGGTGTGAAATGGCTCACTGAGAAGTTATTGATTCACAAACTAGTACTGACTTGTGAGAAAATTGCTCAAGAAATTTGCCTCTAGTGTGCAAAGACTTTTACTTTAAAGCTTTTGGTGTGTGTGTAGTTTCTACTGCTGTTTTTTTTTTTCCATGTTCCTGTTTTATAATTTTTGGTAAAGAGGTATTCTGCTCAGAAACCATAATCATGTTGTATGCCATGTTTCAGCTGGATCATCACTGAGCAATATCCCAGAAACCAAAGCGGTACAGAAAACAATTGAATTCACGGCTCCCTGATTTTTTGCTATAATCAGATTTAGAATATGTTCTCAGCCATACTAGCTGCAGTATAATATGCCAACACAGCTATCTTGAATGGTTTTGCTTCTTGGATCCACTTCTTAACTTCACTATCACAACATTAATCATTCCTTCTCCCCATGCAATTAGCCCAGATGACTTGTCATTGGTCTGAGTGGAACTAAAACTTTTCAGATGTGTTTTGTGAGGTCCAGTCTAATTTCACTCTTGCCAAATGTTGGAAAGCTTCACCTTGCACACGGCTGCATTGCCAAAGAGCTGTCCTGCCAACAACCAATGGGAGTTCAGCTCAAGTGGGAGAAAAAGACAATAAACTGGAAGAAAAGTCACTTAACAGCTTCCCACTCAGAAATTTCATATCAATAGAGACTGCAAAATCCAACTTCTCCACTGTTTATGTAACAGAGAAATGCCATATAAAATCATTATTCAGAAGGAGAAACAAAAGATAAAATAATATGATGGCAGATACCTCCGCCATCCGAGGCATCCAGGTTTAATATGTCTTTAGCCTGTTGTCTTCTAAATGTATGCCTCAGCTCCTGGGTTTTCAGAAGTCCAGTGTATAATTATCCATAACTGTGAGATTAAAACACTGCTGTAATAGTTCTCCATATGAAAACCAGCAATTTTCAAAGCACTTTACATTCGTAGCACTTCACATTATTGCTACTTTCTTCCATAACTGCAAAACTACCATCTGCTTAGGCTTCAGCAACATCTAGATTTGATGTCACATGAAATACCATCTTCATACAAATGTACATTCACATCAGTCAGAATTTAAAATTATTATTGATAAGATTGGCTAAAAGTAACCATAGAATGAAAAATTTGCATTAGAATTTAGCATCTAGTGTTTTTTTCACTAGTTCAAAAGCTTAAATGCATTACATTAAAGTTACTGTGCTGTTACACCTTTAAAGTCAGGAACTCCAATGCATAACAGTTACAGGGAGTAATTCATCTTACTTGTCAGTTGAAGTGTTTATTTAATGCTTACAGCAACTAGAATAAAATTTTCGACGCATAAATAAAACACAGTATGGAAAATGATTTGATGATTTTGGTCTGTTTAATGTGTCATCTATCAGCTTGATTAAAATGTCTATGTTGGAATGTAACCAGTTTACTAAATCTTTCTTTATACTAAAACTGGAAGAGTGTGAAGAGCTCCAGCTGTACTCTGCTTTACAGTTAGTTGTCAGTTGTCAGTTTCCAAGCTCTGTTGATCAGAATTTCTGACCTTCGATTACTGTTAGTTCATTAATTGGGGAATCGGGTAGACCGATTGACCATTAGGCTCTGAGCACAGCCGACATGCAAATGACCTACGCTCTGTACAGTTACTTAACGCCTCCCAGGCAGCTTAGTCTACACCTTTGGTTACTTTCTGAACTTAAATGCCACAGATAAGGCTATTGATACGTCCATTTCGATTAAACATTTGAATTGCGTGCATCAGGGAGCTGTTATTGACTTGCTGTAAACTGCTGGAACTTCTGGGAGAAGTTTTATTTGATGAAGAAGGATTTGACGTATCTGCTTGTGAGTGTCTTCATATCCCCTCAGCATAGCACATGTTATCTATACAGCAGCAGGCAATGTTAATTGTGGTGTGTGTGTGTGTGTTTTATGTAATTTCACACATATTGTAAAAATGCAGACTCAATACATTTTATCACTTAAAACTCACTACGTAGCTAATTAAGCTATCATTAGCTCTGTACGTTGGTTGAAAACCTCACCCTCCAGCTGTATTTTATGTTTGTTTTCAAATTACTTGTTTTAAAACTAAACTAGAACCCCTTCTAGGGGTCTTAAATATGATAGCTACATACACTACCAGTCAAAAGTTTGGACACACATAGGAATTACCATGTTTTTCATGAAAAGATACATGTCTTCAGT
>JAUMHL010000025.1:20171724-20210208 GCA_032362345.1 Sandelia bainsii
CTGATCAATTTGATGTTATGAAATCTGCTTTTCTTTCACAAACATGGTAATTTCTATGTGTGTCCAAACTTTTGACTAGTAGTGTACATAATATTGTGCTGAAAGAACGAGGCTAAACCTGCAGCCTAAACTATATAGTGGATGTACTAGTAGTGAGTGGTTTTTTTTTTTTTATACAATCTCTAATCCCACAAACTAATGCAACAATGTAGTATTGCATTAGTACTGTTAATGTGCATGCCACATAATTTTACACACTTTTAGCCATGTGGAGAAGTCCAGTTTACCTAGTTATGTTTTGTGAATTAAGACTGAACAACTGCTGTTTAGGGGAAACATTTAGAAAATGGTGAGCTGAGTGTTTTACACTACCTAAAAACTAAATAATTAATTCATTTTTCACTTTGTGGTAAAAATATTTTTATCCTCCTTCAACTCCTCCCCCCTTCTTTCCACTCTTTCACATAATACTCGATGTGCATACTGTGAATCCATTTCACTGAAAAAACTCCTGGGGGGAATTTCTGTGATAGTACATTTGCAGCACTCTGACTTAAGTTATAGGTGAGCACCTGTAGAGGAGGCCATTTTTCACCAAGTTCCCTCTCAAGCTCAGTCAGCTTACAATCATTAATATGATAGTATGCTGCGACTGTGTGCTAAGCTTTGAGCAGCCTTGAAGAAAATCCAATTACAATCTTTGATTCCTCTCCAGAAACAGATTACCTATCTCACTAATGACATTTTCCTTCCCATTCATGCCCTCTCTAAATGAGACGATTGAGAGACTGTGTGGGTGTTCGAAATGTGCAGGGATGATGATGACTATCTATTCCTTACAAGTTTATCAGATGGACAGATCACATGAAGTATAAATGCTTTTCTTGAGATTCCCAGCTGCATGAGATGAACTTTAAAGGGATTTTTCACACATCTTCATAAGTTAAAATAGAAGATGAAAGTTTTGTTTGTTTTTGTTTTGTTTTGTTTTGAAGACTTCCACCCAGAGAGTTTTTTACATACTACTACTGAGCCCTTCATTGGCTGGAGCAGATGGGGCAAAGTCTTTCAGTCCTGTTAAAGGTCTCATAACAACTAATAAATAAATAAATAAATTTGACTAGCATAATTTACTCAGTTTCCTCAAAATAACTTTCATACTATAGCAATATTGCAACCACAAAATATTTGTGGTGCTTACAATTTATTTTACTTGAACAGAAAGTGTCTTTTAAATGATGAATAATTCATGATCATACAGCTTAGTATAGATATTAACAATTTCAAATAATACCTGAGGGTGTCACAACAGTAATTAGATCCTGGAAAGCCATCTTTGCAGTGATCATACTGAAATACTGCAGAGTTTGCATCCCAAATATATTACAATATGTACATCTAATCAACTTGGGTATTGATAAGTCAGTTGCTTATCGCAGAGAATTTGACATTGCATATTGGGGAGATAACATTTTCTAAAAAAAAAACTGCAAATACTGAACATGCAGGAATTCTTAAACGTTTTCCTTTTGTTTTGTGAAAATTCATATCTTGTCAGATGATGTTGCTGGAGGATAGCATGTCATTCACTTGGTAACACAGCAAAGTTTAACTACAGCACCTGCACAAATATTTCTGCCAGTGTACTTTTGATACTATCTCCAAAGCTCTGGCAACATTACGGGCCCATTGGCACTTTGGTGGAGTCCTTGCTGCCAACCATTAGTGCTCCACACCTGAGGCTAAGTTAGCAGCAATCACACAAGCCCCAAAAGAACCAGCTCAGCTTTATGCTGTTGTTGTTGCTGCTTTTTTTGCCGTGAGATCACATCAAATTTCTTATTCCAAGCTTTCCATTTGCTTATGGGTTGCAGGATGTGTAAACGTAACTGTTGCAGTAAATTCGAGTAGTCTTTCATCTTCAGCTTTTCATTTTTTTTCCCAAGAAGCAGCATTCTTTCTTAAAACAAAGTGAACGCTCTGTTAGAGATTCAGGAAGACTGGCGAAGTGTTGGTCAGATGGAAAGATAGAGATCGACAGGCATGATTGACTCCTCTTTTCTTCCTTGACTTAAATGATCAGAATCTTCATTGGAATTCGGCAATGTACACGGCCGGGTAGTTAGCATGTCTCCAAGGTTAAAATTTTTAATGCAAGACTGAGGGATTCAGAGAAGTGCTCTTTTGAAGTTTCTTGTTGGAGTCAGAAGAGAGGCTGCGAGGCTGTTGAAGACTGCCTGCAATATTGACATTAAAACTCAACACATAGAATGATGCCAATTGAAATTTCATAGTGTTCCCTTCGGGAAACTGGGGAGTTGGGTAGGCCAGTGTGAGATGAATAATGAAACTTCCTTCACTTTGCTCATTTTTTATTTAATGTGGAACTCTCCTTTGTTGCTCCCTGAAGCTCTACAGGAGTCGGTGCGCACGTAATACAGGTGTAGAGTCAAAAGAATATAGAGAAGCTCTTATTTTATAAATGCATGAAATTGGGCATGAGGGTTAAATGATTGTGAATAGTCTTTTGTTGTGGATTTATGGATCACTGTGATCACACAGTGAATGCGTAAAGCAGGCTTTTGTAATGAGTTTGCACTGCATTTTGAGTGAGTCTTATTTTTTCTTCTAGAATTGAAAAAGATACCTTAGGATATAATTGAGTCATACCATTAAATGCACACGCTCCAAATGTGATATGCTGTTCTTCCTCATATGTCACATGTGCTTCATGTTTACTTACTCTGCCAGTTCAGGCCTTAAGGATTTAACAGGTGTCACTTGAGGTCACCTGTATTTCTCATGAACTACATATATTTGCCAGTCGACTCACTGGGTACATCATCTGTCCAGTCAATGTATAATTGTTGCTTAGAATTTAAACTGTTGCATGTTTCAGTAATATCAGTGTTGCCATATACAGTAAGAGCGTAGTGGCAAACGAGAAATAATTAGACACCACATAAACACTGGTGGTGACTTTTACTTGGGCACCATTTGTGTTTCAGATCACAACTGGAAGAAATGGAATTACTGAGGCTTTTATTTTATTTTTAAAATTAAATTTTTCAGAGATATATCTGTTTTTCAGAGATATGTCTTTTGTATGAACAAATAAAGTTGGGATCTTGACTTGAAACATACTGTAAATATGGGCTACCTCAAGGTTCTATGTTTGTTAAGAAAGGTGAAAATATAAAGCAACAACAGGCTTATTGTTTAATGTCGACATGTTTTGAGCATGTACTGTAGCTTTGTATTAAAAAGCCATTATTCTGCCAACTTAAGAGCACAGCCTGTTGCGATGTTATTCAGCCCTCCTGAGAGTTTTTGTATCTATAGCAGAGGCATAACCTAAGATGTAGGCTTGACCAATCACAGCTAAACCTCCTGGTAAAGTGTACAAGCTCCTTGCTGCATTAGGAACCAGACTGCAGCTTCTCTACAACACTGATATCCAACCAGTGATATACAACACTAATATCTATCCAGACAGTACAGCACATTTGTGGCTTTCATTCCTCTGTGAGCAATAGTTGTGGGCTTTATGCATTCCAGCAGTAATACTGGGACTCAACACAACAAGACTTTTTCAGCATCTCATGTTTTCCATTTGTGCGAAACACCTGCTGTATCTGCTCTCTTCTCATCCACCCTTCTTCTCATTCTTGTTACATCTCCTCTGTTCTTATTGCCTGAGTCATCTGGTAGTGTTGCAGCGCAGCCTTCAGGGAGTTCGTGCCCACCTCTGAATCATGGCTCACCTCCTGAAAGGTTAATAACCTTATGAAAAGTCAAGGGCATCCGTGCCGGTGCCATGGAGTGCTGGGGAAGCAGAAAAACAGGAAAGAAACTGCCAGTTTAACATATTGCGTTTTGATTTAAGTAAACAGAGGTGCTTACCTACTCCAGTCTTCTCAAAGAGCGACTGTAAAGCAGTGGAGCTCTGAACTTCTGGCTTTTTTTATAACATCATACGTCCAAGGGGCAACAGAATTGTTTGCATCTTCCATTATGATATTGTCTCTGAAATATGTGCTGGCCGGGAGATGGTGTGTGCTGCCAAATATTAAGAAAAATGGGGTTTCAGTCCTCACCATCAAAAGAAAATAATTCCCTTACATTTTGTGATGTGTACTGAATCTTTTGCTCTGTCTGGCGCAGACCTTCTATGCTTCTGTGCACAGTAGTACATCATGAGTCACTTCTCATTTCATTAGAAGTTCCAAAAAGAGTAGTACATCTAGGAAAAGTTGGTATTAATCTAATGGCTTTGCTCATAAGGTTTCATCGCTTTTAAAAACCCTCTGAGAGTGAAAATGACTGTGAGACTGTGGAATCAGTCAGTCATGCTAATTAGCAATTACATCCACAATCACCCATGTTAATTCACTTAGGAGGAGGTCAGTGTAATTCATTTTCATTTTCAAAAACTAGGGCTGACATTAAATTAATGCACCTAAAATAAGTGACTTTTAACAAGCAGATTCTTCCACTCACAGTGGCAGCCTTCTAAAATTCTTTTACTTTGTCCCTATAGACACACTCACACACACTTCCTGCTTGAATCTTTTGCTCTTTCAGCTTTTTTTTTTTTGTCAGG
Source organism: Sandelia bainsii (assembly GCA_032362345.1). NCBI lineage: Eukaryota > Metazoa > Chordata > Actinopteri > Anabantiformes > Anabantidae > Sandelia > Sandelia bainsii. The sequence goes on from JAUMHL010000025.1 coordinate 20,176,328, forward strand.
GAAGTCTGATTTCCCCCTAGAACAGAGATCCACACATCAACACATGGGCAGTGTCCTGTGAGAGAACCTACTTGATTTTCCATTTGTTTCTTCTAAAACCACATCTCTTGACCACACAGCTCCAACCTTTGGCATTTACATAAAATGCAATCTCCAGCTAAGGTCAGATTCAGTGTTATGGGTTATCTGAAAAAGTCAGCAGATTTTACAGTCAAGAGCTATAGCCCAAATGATGCCACATTTTTGAGGACCATATATCTCTAAGTATAGAGATTTATAAAATCTACTAAATATGAAGCTACAGAGATTAGCCAGTTAACTTTGCATACAATTAAAGATTAAAACAGACGAAAATTGCATCTGAAGGAAACAATATCCTCCTAATTACTTGAAGCAAAGTAATTATCTTGTATCTTTTTTGTTTAATTAAAAATTTGGATTTTATAGAGGGGTTATGTGATTTACTATAGGCTGGGCTGGTGAATTTGAGTTTCTGCTGATTTCCTAGTAACCTCATTATAACAATAGTACCTGTACTGTACACATAATTACATTTTGTAATTATAATTACAAAATGTAACACATAATTACACATAATTGTATGGTGTGTGCTGCCAAATTTACTGTGGGAAATGTACACATAATTACATTTTGTAATTATAATTACAAAATGTAATTATGTGTACAGTACAGGTACTATTGATATATATCATATATATATATATATATATATATCATATTTTGGTTAAATTAATCTGTTTTTGTCAGTTTATATTTAAAAGTTTTGTTGAGCCGAATCCTCTGGCCCTGCCCAGACTGTGATGAGAGAGACCTGACTAAAAGGGACTATGACATGTGCTTGGTGGCAACCGTAATAACCATTGTCAGGTTGATTTTAAAATGTCCCTCAGTGGCTAATTTCTCTAGATCAACTTGTAAAATTACCAACAGTAGTCTTCCTGGCTTTCTCAGTGCTCTTTGCTCCTCACATGTAATGTTTTTGTTGTGGATATAACTTCCAAGTGGAATCCTAGGGTCTAGTGGACCTTTAATTCTGCCCTGTTCTGGCCACTTCAGAGGGAACATAGACATCAATAGACTTTTGCGCTGCTGTTGGATACTCTAAGAAATGCCAAAATCAAGCAAAGGGGAATAACATTTTACAGGCGAGAATTATCTTACAATGTTTTACTGTTATAAACTTGCTGAAATTAAAATCACAATGTGAGTAATTCTTCTGCGAAAGTGGCATTTGTCTGGCATTTGTTACAAAGGAAACTACCAGAATATTGATTGTAAATTTAGCCATTTATTTTACTGTGGACCTCCTGTCTCCATAGACTTACATGCATTGGGAGGTGAAGGTTTCCTGTACCAACATGACCGCTGAGTTGACTTTGCAATCAATAGAAGCAGGTCAAGTGATATCCATGTATGCTTAATGTTAAGCTAAGATAACTATTGTTGACTGTAGCCAGGAATAAGACATGATAGTATTTCCAAAATGTTGAATTTTTTCCTTGTATTTGAATAAACTGAACATTTACTGTGGGAAAATTAAACACGTGTGCTCTTCAGTGAACAAATGGTATTATGCTGATACAAAAGGTAAATCCAATTCCCTTCCCTTCTGATCATTTCTCAATCCTCATTTGACCTGGAAAGCATTTTGATCCTGCAGTATACCTAGCTAGAAACCTTTAAACAAATTCTATTCAAAAATCTTTAGGGAAACAGAACAGCACCTAATTGCAATGAGCAATTAAGAAAACATTTCAGGAGGAAAAAGTTGGCACATGATCCATCACACAGTTCAGATGCCCTATCAAGAGATTACTTGATAAGTTGTCCTGTCTAATCTATTTAACATGGCAATTTTTCAGATTTTAACGACTCATTTCCTCAACAAAGTCCTGTGTGCGGACACTCCTCCTTCTTAATGGGAGATGCACTGATATTGATCATACCTACATACAAATTGTTCTTCTTGTTGTTTCTATGAGTGGATTGTTGCTGGACAACAGCTCATTAATACCAATTTTAAAATGTAACTCTTTATTTTTCAATTTCTAAGTGAGAGTTTATTATATGCAAATACTGTTTATGTCTGTTCAGTGTTTTCCTACTAGTGAGTATAACAGTTTAAAGTACACAAATCCTATGAATTTTTCTATCTGCATTTGCAGATAAACAAGAAATTCAATCCAGAGGCTTTGCTGTTTAAGCCCAGAGTTCAATTCCAGCTGACAGATTCAGAGGAGATTTTCTTTGAAATCTGTACTTTCACCATTAACCACAGAAAGTGAACCAGCAACCCTGGACATGTAGTAAATTGCATCAGATGCTATCATCAATCTCTATCTGTTGGCACCATGTCTTATAAACTTATCAGAGCCAAGGAGCTGTAGTCAGCTGGATTGTGCTGTATCTCAGTCACACAGGTCTGTTTAGAAAGTCTTGTGTGACCAGCCATGAAAGAACTGTGCCCTGGGATTTTCAATTTATTCTGAATAAAAAAAAGTTACTACAGAGCAACTGATGTTTTTGCCAAACTGTGTTTTTAAATGGTAGCTATATTTACTTTCTATTACATATTTTATATATGCTAGAAACGCCTGAGAGATTATTCTGCTGAGGAAGTTGTTTCTCAGTATAACGATCCATCCTCCACTTTGGTCAAGACTGAAATATCTCAACAATTAGGTTGACTGCCATGAAATTTAGCACTTTCGTGTTCCCCACTGGATTATTTCTGATAATTATGATGTTCTCTTAACTTTCACCTGGTGCCATCAAATGGAGAGATTTTTGATTTGTTGCATACTTTGGTTAATCACTAAATACTCACTAAACTAAGTATGCTACCATGCTAACCTGAGATGGTAACTTTGATAAACAAGAGTGAAAATGTTGACAGTGTGTAAACACCACAGAAACAACCATTATCCATGATAATGGATACTTTATGCCTGAATGTTCTAAAATATTGATATTTCTGTAGCTGTTCACCTCTGGTCTGCTGGATGATTATACTACCGGCACATACAGTAAATAACTATGTAACACTGCCAAATGAATGAATATGAGTCAAAAATATTTCCAAAGACCTTTATCCTTACTCCATGAGCTCGACAATCAGTACATATACCTTACCTCTTGGTCCTCAACTTTTAGTTATTTAGGTGATTTATTGTTGTTTCTACTACAATTTTGCAGCCTTATATATTTTAACTACATTTCTGCACCAGATGGATTTAACTTTAACTGTGCAAAGTCTACATGATCTCTACATCATTTAAACCTACTACTCAAATATGTCAATTTTTTGTCGACAAGTCAGACCCATTTCTTTGATCTAAGGCTTCAGAAAAAGTAGCTCTCTAAGTGTCTGCTTTAAGAAATAACAGCAATTCTTTTCTAATCAATCTTACTTTAAAGCCCTTCACAGCATCAAAACAACTACCCATAAACTCACTAATGATGTACTACTGGCAGCCAGTGTTGAGGATTGCTCTATTTTAATCCCTCTTGATCGGAGCACTACCTTTGATACGGATGATTGCTCCATTTTACTTAACACAAAATGAGTTGATGCCACAGTCCTAGTGTTCACATAGGAGTCACTGGCAAGTCTGTCAAAATGTTTTCATATTTCATTCATCTTGTGTCAGGTGTTTATCAAAGTTTGAATCTACAGGTTCTTTCAACAAACAATGTAAGTTAGAACTGAAATAAATGAATCTATTATTCAACCAACAGCAGCTATTTTGGTAATAGGTTAATTTGGTTCGTTTTTTGTGAAAAAATGAGAAACATTTTCAGTCACAGATTGAACAGAGAGCAGTAATCCATATGTGAAAACATTTTCAGAGTCAGAGACAGAGTGATATATTTCTGAACTATTCTGAAGAGTGAACAATGTGTGAAGAGTGTGAGAACTTAGCCTTAGGTCCTCAGGCAAGAAACTAGCCTAAACTATTTTAATTAGTTTTTTATTATTGATCCTTGAGATATCACTGTAATGACTGCTTTGACACAAGGGTTTTTGGTGAGAGATTTTAGACTCGTTTTAATCCAGCATGTTGTTATTTTTAGCAGTGGGTACCAGTTTAGGTACTCAAATGACTGTGTGAATTTCTCCACACAGGCTGCCCTTGTACTTGCTCACAATGAAATGAGGCACAGTTCAGCAGTTACTACCTGCTCCACACTGTTACCCCGAGAGGATCAATATCCAATTCAGACTACACTGGCTTTCGCCAATAACCACCTTACAGACTGAATCACTTGTCCTAAAAATCTGGCATGCCTCAACTGCCTCTGTCTGTGTCTGGCCTAATGAGATGTCTCTATGACAACACCCACTCATGCCGACATCACCACCTTCACCATCATCATCATTCTGGTGAGATTCTGCACATTTTTGTCAGATTATTTTAATGTTGTCGTTGAATATGTTGCTATTGTAAAGTATAAGTTTTGGCCACTTTTTTCATGGTATTGAGGTTTATTGGTAGTGCTGAGCTGGACTGCATTATATTAAGACGTACAGTATGTCCTCTATTTTCCAAAGCCATTTGCAAACATGAGTTGGAAAGAAAATCAGAAATACATTTCACCATAGTACTACTTAAGTATAAAATAACTGTAAATATTAATACACTTCCAGTGTGCAGAAGCTATTTCTTTTATTCCTGTTTAACATGACGATTTCATTTGGTTAAATGTGGACAGTACAGAATGGTTTCGAGTTATCAAGTAGTTTTGTTCAGTTAATGTCTTTGCAATAAAATTTTATAATTATATGTACTTACAAAAAAACTTATATTTATATGTACTTACTAAAAAACATAGCATGATCCATTGGCCTCTGTAATGAACGGCACATTAATTTTCACTACACTGCGTAGTAAACTCATTTATTTTTGCAGTCTAAACTACTTATAGTATATGTCGCCGACAGTCATCGTTTTTAAACAATGCTGTACATTTGTCAACATTTATGATTTGTAGAGAAAAAACTTTATTGTAGAGCCAAACTCATGTGGACTGAAGTTGCAAGATAATATGCAAGTTTTGCATCAGCAATGTCTCCAGCCAGCAGAACATGACCTTTTAATTAAATCATTTTTGCTCCCAAAACAAAGTCATGGAGTTGAAAATTCCCGATAGATGATGTTACATTTATCACAAGGGTCTCTGCTTTTGCACAGAAATACTCAATTTCTTTGCAAAGACATAGTTTCACAGTGGATACATTTGAAAAAAGGGTATAAAAACTTGAATCATCTTCAGTTTTCTCCCAAACTCTTCCAAAACACAATTTAAAAGCAATACTAGGTATCAAAAAGGGCATTTTTAATAACAGTCTCTCATATGTGTCAAGGTAATGCAGTTGAGGCAGAAATACTTTATTATAATAATCCCTGTGGAGTTCTTTTTCCTTTCAGATAAAATAGTGAATTATTGACTCATTTTGACATTTAAGAGCACAGGCCATCAGATCATCTTTAATCTGTTCCTACTTTCAGAAGTATAATTCTTTTGTTTTTGCCCTCCTGTAGAGTTGCATTACAGAGGAATATATATTGTATGCATATGATTTAGATTATTGCTGTCATGTTTCTCTACTACTTCAAGAAATGATTTGTTTATACCTGAATACTAATGATTTAAAGTGACAGCATCAGTCATACTCGTCATACAAGTGTCCTGAAATGACAAATACTGAGAAAGGCCTAGCTGGAGGAGGTAGGACAGATATTTGTCCTGCATGAATAAACACAACTGCATTAGTGGAGGTGTTGTTTTATGTACTAGTGAGACAATGAAATACAAGCACGTCTGTTTAGAAGTGCTAAAACCGCACAGTGACTTGTAATACACAGAACTGACTCCAGAAAGTTATGCCAATGGCGACTGTTTTTATCCGGTCATGACAATCTCAAGGTAGTGCTGACCAAAATGAATAAACTAACCTTTTCTGCTGGTATTTTTATTTGCTATAATGTACAAATTTACCCCTTAGGGATCAATAACATGTTATTTTATCTTACAATGGTATGTAATGCCCTTATCTCCCGCCTATTTAGCTTAGCAACCCAATTGCCAGCCATTTATTTAGAAGCATGTATAATGTACGACCTTCAATGGTGCTAAAATATCACCTTAGTACTTTGTGAAAACGTCAAGCTTTGGTTTATCATCATTATCACATTGTCCCCTCAGGGCTTACCGTAGTAGTACACGTGCTGTACGTGCTCACTGCAGACACCATTCAGCAGCAAGCAGAAACCCCTACAAACTGAAATTACTTCTTAGTAATAACTGATGCCGATACAACTCTGGTACAGACTTGTTGCTCTCATCACTTCCTGTACATGCTGAACTGCAGCCCATATATTCCAGAGAATGCTGAAGAGGAGAACCACTTGGGAGTTTTGAGGCTTTGAGGCTTGCCAGATTTGTTCATGCAGCAGACACGATAGATTCTGAGCTTGTTTGTGAGTAACTATCCTGGCTGCCTGTGGAGTTGGGCGCAGTTCGCTGTTATTTTTGTTTATTTTTGGCCAGCAGTTCCTTTGTGGGCCTTTATATTAATATGACTTTTAAATATTTAACACAGCATTGATTACTTTCAGTATCCTACAGTTTATCAGGTCTGTTGGTGTTTCTAGAAACTGGGATTCATTCTATTGTCTGTTGACATTCGATCACAGATACTGAATGGTTTTACAGTTGTTCAGTAGTGTATTTGATTTTCAGCACAGAATATATTTTTTACTGCTGGAAAGAAGCAATCCTGTGGTATCTGAGAGATAAAACAGCTTAATAAAACAAATGAATAAAATTTGCATTTTTATTTATTTATTATAAGTTTTGTTTTCCAAGTTCAGTGAAATCCAATTTGTGTGTCCACCTTTTATCCACCTGATCTCAGCAAGCTGTGAAAAGCCAAAAGAGTCATAATGTAACACCAGCACCAGCAAGTCAGATTCTGACATTTAAATAAATGATGTAATTCAAAACAAACGCTAGGCTTCATAGAAAATCTGATAACACAGAATAGCTTTTACTGCAATTTCATAAAAAGGTCCTCACTTGAAGGAAGCATTATTTTTTATCTTTTATGCTACATTGCCAGAAAATTAAACATTCATGGGTTGCTTTCCCCATATTTACATACAATGTGGGTTTTTTTCTTTGCAGGTGAGTCTTTTTCAAGGGCAGTGTTTTTATCACAGTGATTCACTAACCTCTCATTTAATTGTGCTGTTGAATTTCGAGTGTCTACTCTGCTTTGGCATTTGAGCGCTGAATGAAACAAGTGGAAATTATGTAAGGTGAGTTCCCTTTTGGATTTGTGCACCCCAGACATTTGAAAGTGAAACCATTGTCATGTAGCTTCATTGTCAAAAGACAGCAGCTGATGAATATTTCATCCCTCCTGCCTTCCAAACCTTTCCTGCCTGCATACAGATGTTTGTTGGCTGCATTAAAACACTGCTGTGTCCTGTAGTCTTCCATGTATAGAGCGGTTTAGCTTGTTCACCATTGCAAGTTGGCCACAAAGCTGTATTTGATGCTTTGTTGCTGAGACAAAGCATAATTTTGGATTTTAATTTAATGGTTAAAAAAATACTGAAAAAAAGACTTCCATGAAGGTAAATTGAAGCACGTTTTGGTAGAGAAAGCAACACAAAAGTTAGTTATTGATGCAGTAGTATGTGAGTATTGTGGGAGTTGGTGTAGTTGTCATTAAATAGCTAATATATTAAAATGTCTTGTCTGCAACATCCCTGTGTTTTTTAAGTATTTAATTAAGCTAAGTGTCAAGTAAAATGGTCTACAGACTTGAAGGATAAATGGTCTAAAACTGCATTTTACACATCAACACATACATAAAACCCCATAACAAGTGTCACAAATGTATTTAACAATTGCACAGGACAATTACAAATTAAAAGTAAAAATTAAAATAACCAAAACGCTATAAGACTGTTTTCATATAGGTTCTGATTATCATTAGAAAGACTGTAGGACTTTACGTATTTGTTGTTAGGATTTGATGAGAAATTGTCATTATAGGTTGCAGTAGTAGCAGCTGTAGCACCAGAACAATTCCAGTTATGATGTGTAAAATGTCATTTTTCCTCATACAGTATGTTCTGCACATGCTGGACACCATGGAGGTGTGTTCACTGCTCCCCTGCTTGGCACCACTGTTCTGCTGTCTTATTCCCTGGAGGCCACCGTGGCATTATGAGGTATGAGGACACCTGCTCTCAAACCATTTTGGCCTGGTGCAGAAAGGTTACTGCAAATCCACCAAGCACGGGCTGGAGAAGCTGTGAAGCATACCAGGCTTTTACAAGAAGGTGGGATTTGTTTGTCATTGTTGTTTTTACTAAATAAATCTTCAGGCTATGAGCCGCTGTCCCATGCATCTTTACTCTGATGAATATTGCATGTATTCCAACTTGTCTGGCCATCCAGTACTGGTCCTTAATAAAATCACTGTGAAATGGTGAAGTAAATTATTCTCTAACTGCAGTGGCACCAATTAATTATTCATTAGGAGCTTTTCACAGTTCAGGCCTACATACCTTTACTGACAAAGCCTCTGATGGCAAGGCATAATTAGCATTCAGCTAAAGTTCTGTGAGGCAGAAATAAAGGATTGTATGTACCTTTCATGGAAACAGATATATGAAATGCAAATGAAATTGTATTCGAGCTTCTTCACTTTCTCAGAACTTTGTTTACTCTATGCTTGCCTAGAAATGACCATTTTTATTCATTGAAAAATGTAAGACTGTTATGATGGATGTGCTTAAGTTGCAACCTACCAGTTTTTAGCTGAAGAGGACAAACTTTTTAGAAGGAAATGGTACAAATTGATACAGTAGTGTTTTGGTACATTCAGGATTTTAATCCAAATGCTGACTGCTGCACTGTAGGGTGTAAAGAGTGCTCAAATTAAGTGGAATATTGTCTTTTGTTGTATATATCTATATTTAGTTATATATCAAAAGAACAACACTTAAATGTTCAAGAAAATGCCTAACTTAAACAACTGTGTCATCCTTTCAAAATAGTCAACAAACTGCATTTCATAAGAAGAGCAAGGTAGTGCTGTGGTTGCATAATCCATTATTTTACTGAAGCATACACAGCATTATTTATGCATCTCTGTGGGACAGAAGCTGCATCCTAAATTTCTCTCCACACCTCAGTACATTAATGAGAGCACAAGTGCTGATGATTTTTATTTGCAGCGTGGACACTTGAGGTCTCCTGCCTTGTTGAAAACCATGCATACGCCACACTCTGATGCTGTGTGTCTAACCATTTGAGTGGAAAGTGCACCTACTTTGCATGGAGCAATTCTAAGTCAATTTTCCCATCTTCCTCAAGCGGAAAATGAGCAGAGCACAGATAAAATGCAAAAGTGCATTGTCAACAGTGTAGTATATCTGCTGTATGATAGGTTACAGGATTTTCACTGTATGCCATTAGCAGGGAACCAACTGTAACTTGAATCGCAACAGTAGCGTACGAGTCTGATCAATTCTGGCACTAATTTTATTTTGTTGTGCTTTCATTAGGTATTCGCCAGTATATATACTTAATGTCCTCAGGCTGACAAAGCTATATCATTATGAATTTATGGATAAAGGGATTTACTAAACCTGGGATAAATGCTTGTGATGCAGGCATGGTATTGCAAAGACACTAATGGATGCAGTTAAAACCAACACATAACTAAAATGAATGAGTCATTGACCCAAGCAGTCACACCGTGATGAGATTTGAATTATAATAAGATGGGCTAGGTATAAAACCTGTACAGCACTTGGATAGACACTGCCATTGAAATAGCTGCTTAGAAATGTAAAACATGTTCTTTTTTTCTTAACTCTGACAGATCCTTTTCTTATAATCCTCACTGGCAGCAGGGCCGTGAGGAAGGCAGTGTTCGTTGATAGATTGCCATGAAACTTACCACAGGCGTTCAAGTTTTTCTTGATATGAATTGAGTTTGATAAGGTTCTTTCAATTAATCCCATGAATAGGTTGCCATTTTAGTTGTCAGCTCTTCACAGCTGTTGAATGGATTGCGATGAATTTGGTAGAAACATTTTCCTTATTATGCTTAACTGTTAATAACTGTGGTGATCTCTTAAATTTTTATTTAACACCACCATCAGGCCAATATTTAAAAACTCCCAATACTTTAGTTAATGAACAAATGGCTGCAAAACTAATGGCATTCCTTCAGCTTCATCTGTGCTTTGTGTTTAGTGGTAATTTCCAAATGTTAGCATGTGAACAAGCAAAATAAAGATGGTGGTTATGGTAAACACTATACCTGCTTAACAGATTGTTAGCATTGTTATTGTTGGTATGTAAGCCTTTTGCTCAAAGCCCTGTTCTACCAGTTTAACTGAGCTATATGACTCTTGACTTTTACTCTCGTCTTTTGTATCCTAAAGCAAAATGGAACACGGGTCAGAACCGTGTCTCCTTTGCATCTGCTACAGTATAGTTACAGCAATATCTCCTTTCAGTGATGACTTCCAGTGTTTGTCCACAGCTTGAGCAGGTATAGCAAAACCACAAATCAGTATGAGCAAACAGATTTTGTACATATAGTACATGCCTAATGTATTAAATTTACATACAAGTGGGGAAAAATTAATAAATATACAAAAATAATACAAGCCACAAGTATGTTAAGTTAGCAAGACAACAATTGTTAAACCAAACTAAATAGTTCTAATGTGCTGTGTATTTTGATGTTCTGAATTCTTAGATAAAAGAATGCTATTTGACCATGCTGCCAGCTGCATGTTGATAATTTATGGATTAATAGTCCAATTAATATTAAACTAGAACCTAATTAAAAGAAGAGAAATTTGTTCATGGTCTAACATACTCTAAGTGTGTAAAGACTTCAAGCTAGTCATTTAGCAGTGTACTTTGGGATAGGTGTATTATTGTAATTGGAACAAAAGCACATATTGAAATTTCGCTTAATTTTTAAAGCAATCTAAAGCCTTCAGTTTTACATTTGGAACATCAGCACGGTGCAACATAACACTTTCTCCACAAGGTGTCCCCACTCATTAATATATTATCAAGAGTCCCACACTGCTTTAAAAAGGAAGTTTTATTTTAGGAACATCTCAGTTCCTAACAATGAGCCCTTTCAGATTGAGATGATTTGCATGTGGATGTCCTATATAACTCACCATCTTCATTATATCAACTTGTCACTTGCCTCTTGTAGACCATCTGAACTGGGCTCAGCCTGTTGGCCACACAGGAGGTGAAGATAATTAAGTGGATTTCAAATGTTGTGCTGGCGGTATGTGCTTATTGCTGCCTGGACGGAAGCTCGACCCTACGGAGCCTTAAGGTATAACAGTGTTCTTGTCTTTCAAATTTTATTACTCAATAGACCTGCCATCTGGACAGTCTCAGAGGTGCAGAGAAACAGTGATCCAAAATAGAAGCAGTAATAGAAAAGGTCAGACTCAGAGTAAAGGCAGCTGTAAAATTACTGTCTCTTGGCATCTCACCATCACTGACAGATTTAGTACAGATCTTTGATGTCTTTTCTATACTGAGGAGGAATATGCTCTGGTCACAAATGAGGGTATTCAATTTTAGCACTGGCAATAATAATAACATTAATGCCTGTATCCTCTAGATAATAAGCTGTTCCGTGTCCTTATGTAAAATAATTGAAGGAAACATTGTGAAATTGCCTCTTAAAATGATTTGAGTTGGACTAGAGCCAGAGTGCCAAAGCCACAAATAGCAGTAGATAAATCTGCTGATGCACATTTTCCTGCATCACAAATCCTCATAATTACCCCACTCTTCCATGTTTTTTGTGAATGATTTGCAGGGGCTTGATCAGTGGCTCAATCATTCAAAAATGGGTCTATCCTGCCTCTCCCTATGAAGGCACACCCAGGGCTTGAAAACTCTGATCTATGGTACTGCAGCAGGAATTGACCCTCATCGGATAAACCGCTCCAAATTGCCTCCCTGATATATAGCTGGCCCTTGTTACCGCTTTCCCCCCTGTCAATTTTCCCCATTCCCCTCAAGGTCAGCTCTCCGTGATGTTGGACAAAGTAGCAGAACAGCTCTCCTGTTACTGCCTTCCTGCCTCACAACCAGCTCTCCAGTCCACATGCCTCCAACTCGCTGCCCCTGTGCTCCAATCACAGCTCAGATACATTAATGACTTCAACCACCTTGCCGCAGCTCCACAGGGGTTAGAGGGGAAAGAACATGTTGACAACACAAAATGTCTCAAATCAAGGAGATACAAGGTTTAGATATACAATTAAAGCCTAAAGGCATTCACCTATCTCTAAAATGCATGTGATGCCTCAGAGGTGACATCTTCAGATGTCTTTTTTTTCCCCAATCAAAGGTAAAAAGACAAAAAAGGTTGTCAGTGCCTTCAAAAATGAAAACTGTTACAAACATGACTCAGACGAGAGTTTTCTTCAGGCAACTGCTACTATTTAGTTACAGTTATGTACATGCTGAAAAATACTTACTGTTGACTGGCATTTTGTAGCACCATCACCATTCACATCCCTATGATTTTACACACTACCATGCTACTGTACTTTGCTTTTGAGAGACAGTTATGTTTGCTCAGCTGCAAGAAATCCTTTTCAGTGTTTGCAAATATTGTGAAAAATATTTTTCATTTTATTGCACATGCCACATAACTGCAATATCCCTGGTTTGAGTCCGGTTTGGGACCTTTGTTGCATGTCACACCTCTCTCCCCATGTTTCCTGTCTACCTCTCCACTGTCACAATCTCAAATAAAGGCTAAAATGCCCCAAAATAATCTTTAAAAAAAACATGCTATTCCACAATATTTTAATCTACTTTTCCAAAGTATTCTCCTTCAAACTGCAGTACATGGAATTTATATCTAAATCATAGTCTTATGTTCTAAACATCCACCCCTTATCTCAATTGATTTTCCTGTTAAGCATAGCAAGAGTGCTGGAGCCAGTCCCAGCTGTCAGTGGGTTAGAGGCAGGATACACCCTGGACAGGTGACCAGTCTATCACAGGGCTGACATATAGAGACAGACAGCCATTCACACCTATGGTCAATTAACCTGCATGTCTTTGGACTGTGGGAGGAAGCCAGAGTACCCGGAGAAAACCCACACAGACATGGGTCCTCCTTGCTGTGAGGCAATAGTGTTAACCACCATACTACCATGCTGCCCCTGTTCTGACTGCAGATAAACAAAAACAAATCAAACGTCATTAAAATTGGTGGCTTTGTAGTGAATCACAGAATAACTGATCACAGAATAAATGATTAGTTTAAGTTATTTAAAAAATGGCTCCCTAGTTCTAATCTAGGCCCCTTTAAGTCAGACATTTTGAGAAATGTTCTTATTTACTTTCTCTTCTATCGAACCCCCCTACTTGCATACAATCAGTGTAAAAATGACAAGTTAGTGTTATGGTAGTTATATGCTGAACTGAACTTTCTGAAATCTCCAGTGGTTGCACATACTGGAATTCAACACTTGGGTTTTGTACAGACTAACTGCAATGCGCTAATTAGTGAGATAGAGGTGCTGGTAGACAGATTTTGTTACCTTTGGACAGAGGCAGGCAAGCTTCCTGCCCCTGTTTACAGTCTTTGTGCTACGTTAACAGTCTCTGCTGTAATGTGTTCATACTCACACGAGCCCTGCTCTAGTCAGTGTTGTTACTCTCCTACACTGTGGTGAGGGTTGTAGACCAGAGTAGCACACAGCAGGGAAAGCTCAAACATGATGGCATTGTGTCAAAGCTTTCCACCTTCCACAAGAAGCATGCAGCAGGCCATAGTCAACTGCTTGACATAGTTTCATATTTACTGTGCAGACATGAGAGTGGTATGAATCTTAAAATCTAACTCTTGAAGAAGAAATTGAATAACCACATTTCACAAAATGTCAGACTACTTTGTTTTTTTATTTGATTAACTTTATTTTTTATTGGTCAATTAAGTATTGACAAAAACAAGCAGTACTGACTACTGTCAGCATTTGTTAATGATTTTGTAGTAAGGCAATGTTCAAAAGCCACTACGACAACATGTGGCAATTATGGGATCATGGTTAAGTTTAAAGGTGTTAAATGTTTTTAATTAAACATGGGTTTGTTTTATTGCTCATGTGTTCAACTTTTTGTTTGTAGGGGGAGAATGGGATATTTTGTCAAATGTTACATAGTCATGCTTTCATGACAAAGCTATACTATTAAGAGACAAAAGATAATAATTTACTTGTTGTGTAAAAGGGAGCAGGAAACAAAATTCAATAGGGACTGTGTTGCCCACAATCTACATAGTGGGACATGTATTGCAGGGGTCCTCGCATCATTTCCTAAAATGTTTCTTCATCAAACAATGGGACCCCTGTGATGACGGAACATATCCCCCCATAGGAACATAGGTTTACTCAGGAACCTACTCTGCTGGGTGTTTGATGTGACAAATATACACTAGGCTGTACATTCCCCACAGATGGAAGGAAGACATGCTAAATTACATTTTTTTTAATCTCATCTTAATATTTTTTCACCAGACAAATGTGAGCTACTGTATGTGCAGTGTTAAGAGAAGATTTTTTTTAGATGAGATACATCTGTAACGATCCTCATAAAACTGTGTTGTTGATGCTACAGGAAATCAGTTATATAGAGTATATATAGTAGAGTATACTGGACATAAAACCTAAAGAGACACGTGATCCCTGTTACAGATTTAGTTAGGAAAGATGGAATTATTTATGCAAACATTGCTTTTAATACGATTAGTAATCTGTGTTCAAAGGATGTGTTATTTTCATACTAAATATTAACAGCTATAAAAATATTTCCATCATAGATTCTTCTGGAAAGATTTTCATGGCAAATCACAAATAATTGAATTTTGTCTTGAGTTCATGTTAGTAGCTGTTCTGGCACTTTGCAATCTTCGATGAAAAGCTTGGATACTTGGATACTTTAAATCTGTTTGCTAATGTTTTATGGAGGAGAAACACTGAATGTAAACATAATGTTTTTGTTTGTTTTAAAGACAAACCCACAGAATACTTTAAATTTGGATTAACAACAGCAACATCTGCAAAAATTTTAATTGTCTGTGCAGAAAATTACATAGTGAGACAGTGAAAGTATGTGGTGACAGGGGTTCAGTTGGTAGGGTAGTCGCCTACGAACCCAAGGATTGGTTGTTCGACTCCTGGTTCCCTCTGATTCCTGATCACATTTCAAAGTGTTCCCGAACAGGACACTGAACCCAGAACCTTGGTGCCCCAAGGGGGCTTCCTGTCCACAAGAATTTCTAAAGTATCCATGACTATTATTATTATTATTATTTTATTATTATTAGGTGTACAGACTGGTTCACAGCAAAAGAATGAAGGAGAAGAAAATCGGTTCATGGCTGTACATGAGCAGACACATGTTTAGCACAAGTTATAATGACCTGAGTTTGATGTCTTTATGGCAGGAAGTATTGTGTAGTCAGATATATGTCAGCACAAAGGAGTGCTTGAAGTGCTCAATGAGAGAGAGTATACACTGTGTGTTTGATAGAAAGGAAGGACGTTGTTAAATAAACAAAAGATCAAGACAAAGTTCATGTGACTGACGTACTTATCGAAGAACTCTCTAGAGCTATAGTTTCCTTTGCATTCACCAGCCACTTAGCGGCTGTGCCATGTGTGTCTCACAATCCCGGTGATAACATTGAAATGTGCTCAATTACGAAATGCTTTGTCAGTTAATAAAATGTCTCAGGGGTAGGGTTATACCTGTTTGTTCACATTAGGATGCACAGTCACCATTGTGTTTGGCTACACAGCACAGTACAAATTAGAGGGACTAATGGCATTAATGCACTCAGGTGTATCTAGAAAATGACTTGGTGTTGTAGCTGTTGTAATCATTATCCAGGATGCACCTCACTTGATGATCATGTTAATTTGAAAATTGCCATGAACTACACATTTTAATCTAAACATGAGATTTTGAAAGTTTAAAATAATTAGGAACCAGGTTCTGCCTTGTCTGTACTGGTGTCAGGACTTCATCTTTACATCTGTAACAATTTGCAGTGTGACTAATTAGTTGACACCAGTTGATTCATCTAGATACCTTCAGTTTATTGAACCTGCTTATTTAAGGTCAATCAGTTCAACTCAGCTTTTTTGAAAACTGACGAAATTATTCAACCTAACTTCACTTTTCAACTAATTTTCAAGGAACCAGGGACACTTTTAAGTCAGGTTAACTTAAAAGGATGCACAATATAATCATCTTTTACCGGATTGTTTAGATTTTACGGGTACGATCATGTCTCTTATTAGTCAGTCACATACTCAGCCTTCCAAGAGTTGATTGTGGTATAGGTGTTGAAGTTGTTCATACCTACAAATACCTGTAAGCTGTATTGGATTACAGAAAAAGGTTTACAGAGAACATTGTTTACACAAATTACATTCATTTGGAGTAGATCAGAGATTATTAACAATATTTATTCTTGTTTTTACATTTTTTGTCAAAAGTAATGTATAAATAAGAGCGTTATATATTTTTAGTACACCACTGAAGAGACTAATGTCCCCTAAATTTATTTTTGAGAAAATAATGCAGCTCTGTTAAAGCCAGAGCTGAACAAACCTTCAGTCACTTTCAGGCTGAAGGCTGTTGCCTGGCATTGTTCCACCACAGAGTGCATCTGCCATTTCTTTCTGTCCTGGGAGGAACAAAAGAAAACACACAGAGTAGCAGGCGAAAACTCTCCTGTTGCTGCAGCCACAAGAAGAAATAGATGTTTTCCTATTTATGTGCGTGAGCTAATTGGCTTTTGCAACACTCTGCCCCCACCGTGACCTTTGCTCTCTCTTGGTTCAGCAAGCCAGGATTTACTTCACTTTCATCTGTGCCCCCTTGCCTGGGCAAAAGGTAATTGCCACTGGCTTTTGACCCTGTGAGTGTCAATTCTGTGGGCCACGGTGCAATTACATTCAGCCCAGTCGGAGCTGGAAGTTGTCCAATGTTTGTTTGATCCCTGGTTATGCTGCTGGCGTTGTGTTTGTAAATTAACCAGTTTCATCATACTCCCCATCTGTTTATTAGTAATGGCAGATCATATTTTGTAATATGAGTAAGATGAGGCACGCACTGACGAGGTATTGTACAGCACAGAAAAGCATTGCATTTGAAAACAAGGCAGCTCCTTGGAAAATGAGTTAGAGTAATGAACAAAGAAACACTGGCAGTGCATGTTCACTGGGAATGTCCTAGTTTGATTGAGAATGTATACCAGTCATGCTGCAGCTTATTATATTGTATACTGTAGGAGCTGTGTTACACATAGCTGAACTAATCAATTTTAATCCCTCTGACAATGCTATAAGGTGTTTTACAGCAGCGGTTCTTGGCCCTGATTTGCAGGCCCGTACTTGGTTTTGGCATACAGGAAATCTTTAGTTCTTTAAAACAAAGATGAATTATAATTATATAACTTTTTAGACTTCTTCCTTTACCCATCATTCCCTGCCCTTCCATACACTCAACAGACCAGTTGTACTGTAGTTTATTACTCCGTCAATTTCTGGCACTTTTGAAAACTGACAATTTGACAATGATAACCACTTCATGCTTTTAATGACCAGGTGCCCAAGTAGGGTACTATATTCTGTTTCATGCACTGTTTTTGCATTGTTAAAACCGTTTGTCCTGTCAATATTAAGATGTGGTCTAGTTGTTCCTGCACTTCCCAGTGATGTCTCTACAGTATTTCACACTGTTGCACTTCACCTGACAGTTGCAACTTAAAATCATTTGTTACATGGTCTGCTGTAGCAATCCATGGATCCATGAACCCCTGACTAAGCGTGTCCCCATGCTAGAAACCTCTCTGCTTCCTGACTGTTCGTACAATAGGATTAGAGCATATAATTCCCAGGGCAACATCAGGTCCAACACGTAGGCCTCAGACACCTAGACGTTATGGGATGGGATTGGTGAGAGAATGATGTCATTGTCTCTGAGTCTTTGAGATTAGGCTCACTGAGAGTGATTACGCTGATAAAAGCTAACAGGTTCTGTACCTTCAGTGATCAGCTGCATGACAGAAAATGTTATTTCCTCAGAGGGATTGTATAGTGAGACAAAGATAGAAACAGAGAGGCTCAGATCGTACAGACGCTCACAGTTCACACAAAAGATACAATCAGAAAAACAAGAGAAAGGGCTGCTGTGCTGATGTGGTTTTATCTACAAACACTGGAGTACTTTTCAGATTGAAAGCTAAAATGACAGCTAACTGTAACTGTCATTCAGTAATGAGACTAAAGGTCTTCAACCATGCTAGCAGCTCTGTAAGCAGGCAGGGCCTTTGAGCAAAATGGTAATGTAAAGATGCTAAAATGCTCACAGTGAAAGTGCTAAGATACTGATTTGATTTGATGCAGGTTTAATGTTGACCATATACTGTATGTACAGTATGCTGTATGTACAGCATATGGCCCCAACAGTGTTGAGAAGGTTACTTTTAAAATGTCATAGGTCGCAGATTACTACTTACACAGTTAACAAATTTCAGCGTCAGATAAATAATAATGAACTAATTAAATAATTAACTAATTAATATTAAAATTATCCACCTTCATGAGCTTTGAATTATGACTATATATATAGAATGTGCCAACTTTAACAACCCAGCTGTATTGTAATAGTAGCTTATGTAACTAGTTACACTCCACTGTACGTACATTTTAGTTTAGCGTGTTAGCGTGCTATCATTTGCTAATTAGCAATAAGCACTAAGCATAACTGAGTGGTACTGAGATTATCTTCTGGGGACCATGAATATACATTGAATATTATATGGAAGACATTCAATAGCATACCATCAAAAAGTCATGTCAGGGGATCACCAAGGTCATTGCTCTTCATCCTCTGGGGACCTTATCTGTATGTAATCCATCCAGTAGTTGTTGAGATATTAGTCTGGTTCAAAGTGGTGGACCAATATACCAGACAGTGTGTTTGTAAGGCCAACAGTGAAGATGGGATTGAGTTTTACGGGAGTGAGGACATTTTGTCCAGCCACTTTTCAAGGGCTGATGGGGGCTAAGGTTAAGGTTAGGATAAGGGCTATGCATTTAGTTGTGATGGTTAAGTTCGGGGTAAGGAGCTAGGGAATGCAGCGTGCCTGTGCGTGTGAGACTAAATATATATATTTTTGTCCCAAATCCATTTCCATGCTTCACACTTATTAATAAATGCCAGTCTAAGACAAAACACTGAATTATAGGTGGTGCTCCACACTTCAAAGTATTAAAAGCAATAAAAATCCTTATTGGAGTGCAAAAATGAGAGAAACGACCTAAAGCAACATGACAAAAAAATAATATTTCAAGAACGTCAAGAATTTGAGAGCACTTTGCAGCACTTTGTACAGGCTGTTTCAATAACTTCTGTACTCTTTCATTTCCCAAGCATTTATACAGATTTATTAATTTCTCCTAAGGGAGTTTAGGGAAAAGGCTCAACCAGAACTGACCTCTAAAGTGTTCAAAAATCTTTCTTTCATGTGGTTGGGGCTAACAATGTCTGTTGTTTAAGTACACTGTACTTCTTATAGCTGCAACTTCTAATATCCAATTGAATAGCACTGATAAATCAGCTAATGCAGGAAGTAAGCGTGTCAGAAAGCATCTTATCTCTTAGAGCACAGACATTATTCAGTATCCTCTTAGGTCACATATGCTGTAGGACCAGGCAGTGAATTACTCTAACCTTGTGTGTGAGCTCAGCACATGACAGAAGGGTGGAGAAAGCATTGTAGGGGCACAGCAGTAAGCCTCCCACAGCCAATAAGAACTTGACTGACCTCACCACTTAGCACCATAGTGTCCAGATCATCCAGCTGTTTGATCTGGGTACTGAATGAAATCAACTTTTCAACTTCACGTTAGTCACTGGAAACGGATGAGGTCTGAAGCTGAGGTGCCACTGGCAACTTTTGCACTGTCACAGTGGATATTGACCCAAAGATCACTTCTGGAGTGTCTGTGAAACATATGCAGTGATTTTTATTTCATGCATATTCAGAGGCACTCAGTCGCATTCAATGATGTCTGCAGTGTGTTAACGTGCCTCCAAGAGTGCTGTTTTTCTGCAGAGCTCCTCTGGTCTTGTTCACCTTTTGCCAAGGTAAGATGCTTGACATAGACACTATGCACATTTAACTTTTGCCAGATATCACTTAAAAAAATAATAATTTGCATTAGTAGACTTTTTTCAGCTGCTTATTCATGAAAGATGTTTTGCTTTGTTGGTATTATAGCAATACTTATAATATGAGTGTTACCCTGAGAAAATGCTTAATATGCTGTTCTCATCTGTAATTTAATCAGACAAATTCAGTGGGACTAGTAGGAGGTATTAGAAACCTGGGGTCATAAGAGGCCCAGAGCGTGGCTGCAGGGAGAATGAATGCAAACTATTTTGCTGGCACAAAATATTACCCAAAGATGTAAAATCTTATGTTCATTCAACACTATTCCACCATTTGTAGTTGGAATAATGTTAATGTTAATCCATACAAAAAACGCTGAGTGTAATAAACTAAGGAGAAGAAACTTTTGACTCTCTATTTTGCGTAGTAAACTACATCAACAGGTGCTGTGCTTCAGGTGCCTGTGAACTCTACACTGGTCAAGTCCAACTAATAGTGCTGCACCTAAGTGACCCCCAATAGTCAAATTAGCCCCAATGAAGATTTTGCCTTTTATTCTTTATCCAGTGGCTTCCTAGTGTGTCTTTGTTGAGCCCAGCCTGCTTTCAGCTAGTACGTGTTTTGTCAAGCATGAGGCTGCCCACTTTGACTGCTTTATTCACCATGAGTGAGTTAAGCGTGGTGCTTTCTCTACTTATTTCATTCTCCTGCCTGGCTTAAATGAATTGATTCCTTACTCTTCACCGAATTGTTTTTAGATCCAGTCTATCTAATTCGATCTATTTTATTAATTATTTCTGCGGTTCTGAGGTTTTATTTGGAGTTTTCTCTATCTTAACTCGTACCTTCATTTATCATCTAATGTCAACTGCTACATTTTTTATTCTTAAAAAAACACTGTCACTGCTCTCTGCTCCCAGTACAGAACATTTCCCCAGAATACTGTCCTATTTGAGAGGTCGCTTTGTGGATGCATGGTGACTATTTTCAGACAATGACAATCTTTCAAACTACCTTTGTTGTAATTGTGCAGACTTTAGATGACAGAAAGTAAAAGCCAGAACATTCACCTCTTTTCTATATCAAAGCTGGCTGCTGCTTAACTGGTACAGTAAGCCACCACACATTCACATCTGAATGTAGCCTGCAGAACACTGATGTAAAATCAAACCAGTAACCACAAAAACTTTTCACCAGTGTTAATGAAAAATATACTTCAAACAATAACAAAAGTATTTGTTGTTCCAATGGTTTAACCTGTGGATTTAACCTTGGGCTTTTTCCTTAAAACCACCACAAAGTAAGAAAGAGGAACAACAACTACTTGGTGTACAAGCTGATTGCTCAATAACTTGCATAATAAAAGTAGAGACTAATGAAAACAAACATAATTTATCAGAAAGAGAATTACTGGGACTAAACAGTTTAGGCATATTTGCCTTCTTTCTGAGAGTAACATGAGTAAATAAATATCAATTTCATGTCTTTCTGTTTAGTTCACAGCTGCAGTTAGGCTGTTTAGCCTAGCTTAGCACGAATACTGGAGTAAAGGTATAACTGCCAAGAAGTAGTAACTCCCCTCAAAACCACTCAATGTAATTTTTACTTTTCTGTTTGTCTAAGATTTAGGTTTTCAAACCATGAACTTACATGTTAATTAGTCACATTGTTTTATTTTTTTTGTCTTTTGTTTTTACAACACTAGCAGTCAGACATTTATCATCAGTTGTTCCTAACATTTTTACCTCGTCCTTATTATAGTGCTAAAATAGTTAATAGTGTTAAACACCTGGAAAATACCAAACATGCCGCTCTTATTGTTCAGCTTTACTCAGTACTTGGTTGTTCAATGTAAAATATATCACTTTGTGTTCAAATATATTAACTTTATATGGTATAAATTGACCCATAGTGTTTATATAAAAAGATTCTCTTCCATTACCTATTGTATTTGTAGAGTAATGCAGAGGGCACATTTACAGCTGCATAGCACCATCTGAAATCCCAGCTCAATAACAAAACTTCTTTAACACATTAAATATTCACTACTTGCTGCACACAACTGGCTTATCCAATAAGTTTTCAGAGCACTAAACCAATTCATCAACCAAATCAAGTCCTCCTTGGCTGAAATACACTATATCATCACCCATTCCTGAGCATATAGCCCTGAGCTATTGAGCAGTGTAAATTCAACTTGTGTTCATGGTCTGTCAGTGTTCTCTCTTGATAGTCTCCCCTGTGTAAACAATACAGTAAGTTGTTTGACTCTGCAGATGGACTCTTATTCATCACCTCTAAAGGGAGACTGTGGGAGATCAGCCCGTGGGAGCTCAGTGAATACATGCAGAGATCAACTCTAAGCCAAGCAATTCCAGAAATGGCATCTTTAATCTTAAACTCTTTTATCAAGTTATAGAAATATTTTTTGACAAATCGGATCTCTTCAAATACACACAAGGCATCAGCTAAGCAGTGGTACTTAAAGGTCAGAATACAGAACATATACTGTACAGTATGTTACATATCTTAATGATGAACTCATACAGTAAATCAAGCAAGAGTTTTTTTGCATAACATAATGAAAAGACCAGTTATAACAGTTAATATCAGATATATAAATATTAGAGAAGAGAAAAAACAGGTCATGGGCATAAAACTGATTTTTCTATATAGGGGGTACAATTTTAAAAAGCGATAAAAATATCTTACTGGTTGCCAAAATGCTAAAAAAAAACATAGCTATTGCATGATTAAAGTATAAAAAAGGGTTAAACTACTGCAGAATCAACTTTTTATATTGTCTCAAAACTTGACATGAACATAATGTTTTGTCCCCAGATTAGAAACATTTGACACCAGCACCTCTGAACACTGTGTATCTGTTTATTTTTAAACCAGTATAAAATGCCTCTGTGAATTCAGTCATGATATTTCATTTTAAAATTGCTCTAAAATTCATTTTGATTTGTGTATTTAATCTTTTACATTTCTGTTTAATATATCAGTTAATGTAATGCTTGACATTTGTTCGCAAAACATTTGTGACAATGAAACTGTTGCTAATGGTTTCCATTCACAGAATAGATACACAAATATTCAGAGCTGTGGATATCACCTATTTCAAACCCTGTAGACTGTATGTCAAAATGTCTATGACAATGAACAAAGTATCACAATGACAAAATGTTGTCCGAAGTTCTTCTGGCTCATAAATTGTAAAGAGAAATCAGTTGGTTATCTTGACGTACCAACTGCTACTCATTCATTTTCTGTGCTGCTGTTTTCTCTCCTGAACAGATCCTGTAAAATATTTTGAATTTGAAAAGGAGTTTTGTGAGCAAAAATGCCGCCTGCCGTTGGTGGTCCTCAAGGTTACACACCACCTGAGGGAGGCTGGGGATGGTTGGTGGTAACTGGGGCCTTCATTTCTATTGGCTTCTCTTATGCATTCCCCAAGTCCATCACTGTCTTCTTTAAAGAGATTGAGGTGATCTTCAATGTGACCAGCAGTCAAGTGTCCTGGATTTCCTCCATCATGTTAGCTGTCACATACGGTGGAGGTAAGCTACCTGCTAAACATCTATTTGTCAACACTTGACATTTTGCACATCAAGAAGATTTATAGATCGAATCAATTTCTGGCTCTTAGTGCAACAGTAAAAGATTTATTCCTGCAGTGTTCATTTAAAAGCCAATCCATTGCCTTTTGCTCAAATACAGACTTACAAGGTAGTCTTTCTTGTCTCTTTATCTTGTCCACAAAAGGGACACGGATTCTCAGAATTACACTGTGGCTTAAATCAAACATTTCCTACTGAGATAAGACAATACTGTAACTTGTCCTATTGAAGTGTTTATCAAAGTGCGACAGTGGCTTGGTTGTGTTCCCGCAGTGGTGAGATGAATGAGACGCTGGGTGATGTCACATATGTCTGGTCATTCTTCAGGTGATGATAAGCCTTTTTTCATGTGCATTATATTCAACACAGAGAGAACAGGGTTCAAAGGAGCTCTCTGTGTCCCTCAAGACCATCTGGCCTGAAATCAAATTTCTCTCTAATATGTGATAAACTGGGGGAAAATGACACTGACATCTTTTTGTAATCTCATCGAGGTTTCAGAAAAGTTGCTTTAGTGTGCCAAAGTGATCTGAAGCGGAAACCCAAACACTTTATATCAAATTTTCTACTCAGACTTAAGTGTAAAAGTTATGTTTAAGAATTGATAGAAGATATGTTTATTTTTGCTGTGTATATTGTGTAACAGCACATTTCCAAATGTCTGCTATAGTATTAACTTACATCATTATTACATGCCAAAAGTGAGCAAAATATCACAACTTAGTTAAGCCCTCATTACTGAATAAGACAGGTACCATGTTCCCCATGTGCTGCTTATTATTTAGCAACACATTCCCTTCACAGGTAGCTGCAGAGTGACATGAAGGCAGTAGAGACAGTGGTTAAAGGTTACTGAGTTACACTGTGAGAATACAATATATTATGGCTTTAATTGTCTTTTACTTTACAGTGTGTTGTTTCATATTTCTAATGTGTAGCGGCACATAATGGATTTAAGTTTTTATAGGTTCACTGTATTTTTTCATTGCTGTAAAAGTTAAATCTGACTGTCTCCCAACTCTCCTAAGTTGGTTAGTGGACTCAATTTGCATGTTCATGTATAACATTGTTAATTAATGCATATGTTTAGAAGTAAATGTATACAGAAGAAAGCAAGCAAGGTATGGTAATTGAAGAATAAGTGAGGAAATATTTGTCATTGCAATGAGTGGATGAAGTCTGAGGTCTGTCACTAGACATTCTAAACATTCTAAGCACATCAGCAGAAGAAGTTCATTAACAAACTACTGTTGCGTACCTCTGTACTTCAATTTTTGATTCATTACATTCATAATATTCTACATTGGATTGCCACCAACCTTTTTATCCTAAGCAACCCCCTTTGCAAGGCGGAAGGAAAGAACTCATTGTTAGTGTGGAGACTGCCTGCATTACAATTTAAAAATCCTTTGTCTTGCACCGTGCTGGCAAATGAGTCTGGACAACCTCTAAACAAAAACTGTCAGTTTCTATTTGGGTTCATTGGGGAGTGCAGGGATTTGGCAGGGAGGCACAAGTGTCTTCCATGTGGATCCTCATATTCATTTGGGCCAGTTGTTATAAGCCATAGATGGAGATAGTGTTTTGTGACCTCAATCCTTCTTGCGTTTCTAGTCATTTGTTTACAAGTCATAGTGATTTTCTTGAATTGATGTTGAATCCAAGGTGCATGCATATTAAGAAGTTGATTTGCTGTTGTCTCATTCAGTCAGTCCTTCCTGTAAATTAATATAATGTGCAACAAAATCCCAGAAAGACAATTTCAGTTATTTTAACCCCGTAAACACACCAGTGCTTACACCCTCATCCCCCCACAACACACACACAAATACCCCCACCCACTTGTCAGAACTGAGGTTCTTCCAATAATAATTTCAAATGTGTTTAGAGTGCATTTAAGGAGAATTCACAAACCAATTATTCCTCTGTCAATTTTTATGACTCTCTGAACCAAACAAGTGATTATTTCATTGCAACTTTCATGGTGTTTCTGATAGATCGCATTATTAATGGCACAAGAACACATCTACTGCAGTGCAGCACTGACAAAAAGGATTGCTGAAGTTGTTTGAATTTGCTAAAACACAACTGTGGCACGAGAGCCCTCTGGTGGTCAAATACAGAACTGTGTGTTGATGATTGTCCAGAAATCACTCTCTTGCAGCATTAAATGTGTGTTTGTGTCTATTTTTACACTGTTCTTTTCTCTACAGGTCCAATCAGTAGCATCCTGGTGAATAAATATGGAAGTCGTCCAGTTATGATAGCAGGAGGATGCCTGTCTGGACTGGGCCTTGTTGCTGCCTCTTTTTGCAATACTGTTGAAGCTCTATACTTTTGCATTGGTGTGGTGGGAGGTATCTAATTTTAACTTTTTATATTTTTAAGTTTGGTCATGACTCACACCATTTTCTTTTTAAAACTGTGAACTGGTGCCATCTAGCGTTAAGAAATAAAAACACTAAAGCATGCCAAATATCTCTGAACACAGTTTCATGTGTGCATCATTATTTTTAAGCCTTTATTTTACATTGACACATTTTTTGCACTGATTCTTTTAGGTTTGGGTTTGTCTTTGAACCTCAACCCTGCCCTCACTATGATTGGGAAGTACTTTTACAAGAGGCGACCTATTGCTAATGGACTTGCTATGGCTGGCAGCCCCGTCTTTCTCTCCACCCTTGCTCCTCTAAACACCTGGCTCTTTGACCAGTTTGGCTGGAGAGGAAGTTTCATGATTCTTGGTGGCCTGCTCTTTAATTGCTGTGTTGCTGGTTCACTCATGCGGCCCATAGGACCAAAACCCAAACCTGCAGAGAAGACCACAGAGAGGAGGACTGCAATGCAGATCATTAACAGCTTCATTGATCTCTCCTTGTTCAAGCACCGTGGCTTTTTACTTTATATTGTGGGCAATATTGTCATGTTTTTCGGTCTCTTTGCACCATTGGTGTTCCTCAGTAATTATGCAAAAAGTAAAGAAATCCCTAAAGAAAAGGCAGCTTTCTTACTATCTGTACTGGCTTTTGTTGACATGTTTGCCAGGCCCTCAATGGGCATTGTGGCTAACACCAAATGGGTCCGCCCCAGAATACAGTACTTCTTTGCTGCCTCTGTGTTGTACAATGGTGTGTGTCATGTTTTTGCTCCAATTTCAGTAGACTACACAGGCTTCATTATTTATGCCATCTTCTTTGGGTTTGCCTTTGGGTGGCTGAGCTCAGTTCTGTTTGAGACCTTAACGGACCTAGTGGGAGCTCAGCGCTTCTCCAGTGCTGTTGGGTTGGTCACTATTGTGGAGTGTGGCCCTGTATTGTTAGGACCCCCTCTGCTTGGTGAGTACATCACCCACTATATGAACATCCTTCATTCTATTCATTTGTTGTTAACCAGCACAGAATGGTGATTTTAAAAATTCTGAATTTTGACTTTTTTCTCTTTACAGGAAAGTTCAAAGACATCTACCATGATTACAAGTACACATACCAGGGCTGTGGGATCCTCCTCATCGTCTCTAGTTTCTTCCTTTTTGCAGGGATGGGACTCAACTATCGTCTGCTTGACAAAGAGAAAAAAGAGGAGGAGAGGAGGGTCAGGGTGGGAGGTAGAGAACAAAAATCCAGCAGTGACAACGCTGCCAAGGTGGTGGCAGAGGCTAGGAACATGGAGGAGACCGTCTAATATTTTATACCATGTTAAGTTACAAGAAACAGTGCTGATGAACACTCTGCTGTCTCCTTTATGACTTCTATTCTCATTTATGACTTCTTCTATTCTGTTTCATAACGCGTTGTTTTTGTGGACCACCACAGAAATCCTAGCCTCACTTGTAATTCAATATTAAATATTTACATGCCTATTAAAACCCTTTAAACACTAATGACAAATCCACAAAAATACCTCTAATATTCTTATAGGATATCTGTATTTGGCAGATATTGAGTTTTACTTAGCCTGTGTCAGTGTACTTTAATAGCATATTGTGTTTATGACTTCAGATAGTACTACTATAACTTTTCTGCAACATTACTGCAGCACATCATGTACTATATAGTATAAAATGTACCATCAAATACCAGGGAACATATGCAGTATAGAGCTTTATTTTTTAAGACAAAACAAACATTTCCTGTTAAACTGTGTGATTTTATTATTCACTTATCTTATCTTATCTTTGTTTACCA
The DNA here is from genome assembly GCA_032362345.1 of Sandelia bainsii. Classification (NCBI taxonomy): domain Eukaryota; kingdom Metazoa; phylum Chordata; class Actinopteri; order Anabantiformes; family Anabantidae; genus Sandelia; species Sandelia bainsii. Next base: position 20,204,443 of record JAUMHL010000025.1, read on the forward strand.
CAGAATCTCACAAGACATTTACCTGTTTACAAGGACCTGATAGCACTGTGCAGTTTTTTTGATGCAAATATCACTTAGTATAGTCCTTAAATATGTTCATACTAATACTCAATATGTCTTTCAAACACATTTTCTATTTTCTATTTTTTTTGTTATGATGGAAATGAATTATTCTGAGAGTTTTAATGTTTCATAATTTTCTGTATTCACTATAGGAAAATGAACATTTATATTATATCCTACTCTATATACACACATTAGTAAATGAAATAAACTGTCATTTGACAAGAATAAAACTCTGTATTCTGTGTTTCTCATAAATCTAAGATAAGAAAAACATTAGTCAGAGATGCACTAATGCTCTTTTTATATAACAACAACTTTCTATAACTATCATGAGGCTTACCCCTCATTAAGATTTGATTTACTGTATGATGGCAAGGAACATAACATCTACCCAACTACTGTATTTGTACTTTATTTATTTTAGTATTTTTATGTAATATTTCGTTTACTCCGCTACAATTCAGAGTTAGATGCTTTACTTTATGCGCCACTACATTTATTTGACAGCTTTAATTACTAGGTACTTTACAGATGCAGATACTTAAAGCAAAATACTCTCAATTAATAAATTATGATGTATTATTATAGATTTACCACTCGGCAGTACATGTACTATCAGCTCCAAGATTAGTGATGTTTACATAGTGATGCATTAATAATTGAAATATATATTATTTTAAAATGTTTCATTCTGTATAATGATTCTTTTGATACTTTGAGTATATTTGATGATAGTACTTTTTTTTAGTAGTAGTTCAATAATGTCTAAAATACATTTTTGTCTGTTTTTGTCAGTATGTTGGACTGATGCCCAGAGAGATTTGTTTCTTAGCGGATTACTTGTACTTTTGTAGTTAACAGTATTTGTTACGTGTGTGTGAATCATGGCCACAGTTTTGAGAAGGCCATCCAATGTGTTTCATCCTAAGGTTCAGTACCATTATTATAAGAGCTACAACTGATTAAATTAGGCTTTTAAGGTGGAATAAAAAATTAACCTAGGACTTAAGGAGCTGAAGTAAATATGTGCTTAGTAATTCAACATGAGTAAAGAATTTGAAGTGGTATTTCAATTTGTAGTGGTAACTCCTGCCACGTCTGCTGTTTGTTATAATCCTTGTATTATAAGACAAATGCATCCACAGTAATTCATGCTCTTGTCATGTTATTAAACTTTGCCATTTTATCTTTTTTTTTTTTAAATAGAAGGTCTAAACACAATGCAGAGACATTTATAGCCTCTGACTTTATTTTCTTGGGTGAACAGCATCACATTAAATGTACAAAGATTGTTGCTAGTTCATGGAACAGTTGTTGCTAGATTTGGCCCCTATTTGCTGACTGTTTCTCCAAATGAAGCAAAGCCCAGTTAACTAGTTGATAGTGGTTACTTAGTAGATATAGATCAGTACAACAATCCAATCCAATGATGTGGTATTGTACTCCAATCACAGCCACAGTATTGGTTAAATTTCAGAGACAGATATAAATTGGTCATAATAGGTCTACAGCATCTTTATTTATGTATTTATTGGTTATTTGGGCAAAGAAAATAAGTTTGCCTCTGTGAAGCACTGTTAAATCCCAAAAAGACAATGATTCCACAGGAGTAGTACTTAATGGGGGAACTAGTGCCTATAACTTATGATAGTTCACTATTTTCAGTGTTTTGTTTATAAAGAGCAAATATACCTGTGTCCGATAATGGATGCAGTATTGTCGGTGACCGTTAACTTTCAAATAAACCGTAAACGTCCCCTCTCGCTCGCACCTGCATAACGTTACATCGTTAAATTGAAACCGCTATAACAGCCGTAACGTTTTAGCCAGGTCACACTAAATGCTTGGTATTTAATATTGACAACGATAGGTGAGTATTATTCGACTGTTGTTTGTCCAAAAACACAGCAAGTGCTTTAATTCTTGCGTTTTTCCTGGTAGCTATTTTGTTGTGGTTATGTAGGAATTATTGAATGTAGCTAACGCTAATTAGCTAGCTAAGTTAGAAAACGTTAAAGTTATTAAGATAGTAAATCAACGCTAACCTGGACAATGGCTAAGCTAACTTAATGTAAAGCGCTTATGCCAAATTAATTAATTTGTAGGTTGTCTGACACAAACATTTACGCCTTATTCCAAAAAATATTATCTGGCTCTTGGTAACGTTAGTTAACGTTAGCCATTAACAGGTAAAGCTCGGTTAAGCTAGCTGTACTGCTATGGTCGAAAGTAACGTTAACATGAGTAGCGTAAGTATCAAAAATTTTGACTAACATCAAAATTTTTGATACTTACGCTAATTGTATTGATTTCAGAGGGAATTCTGTACTTTTTACTGCAGTTGGGTTACCTTACATTTATTTGATAACATTAGTTTAACGTTAGCACTTTACTGATTAAAACACACAATATGCTTATAGAACACATTAAGGCCTTTTGCCTTACCTTTTAGGTTTCACTCTTAAGATAGTTTTATTGAAATAGTGTTAACGGTTCCATTCCTAACGATGTCGAATTATGTGTTCATCTACTAAAAAGTAAAAGATTACAGTAAATTCAAAACCATAAATTACTGCTTATATATTTAATAAAGTCCCAATAATAATAACACTCCCAGTGGCTATTGTTTATGTAAAGAATACTTATGATACACACATTTACTGGTAACTTTAGTGGATACTCTTGTACTTTAAACTGTACTGTATGTGCTCATTTCAGGATGGAGAGAGACAAGGGTTTTAACTTCAAATTGCTGGTGCCTCCCAGGGTGAATACTGGACAAGTGTCTGCTGTTAGACCTCAGGAAATCACTGAGAACTGTGGTGATTTCATAAATGTGTTGCAGCAGGTAAGTTAAATTAGTATGTGGTTAAATATTATGAAAACAGTTAATATTAATGAATAAAGGAGAAAAACAATTAGATGCCAGATCAGCACTGACATTATTATTCATCACAATAATTTGTCAAGTTTTCACCAGCAATGAAAGTTTGAAACAGCAGGTATGTACACTTTAAAGCATTAATGAATGTCTAAGAGACAGTAATCATTAATGCCTATGGTGACCAAGTATAATTGCTGTTTTTCCCTAGGGATATAGTAAATGTTTTGACAAAGAGCAAAACAAGACTTTCCCCAACACAGGTTTGGTTTTACCAACTAAACCAACCTGGCAAGGTATTTTATATTAAACTACACTGACTACATAATTTCAGCACAAATAATTGGCAAGTATCATGCAATTGTTGTAATTTTTTCTGTCCTCTAAAGACTTTCCAAAGATGAAAGTTGTGTCACCATTGGAAAAGGATGAGGTATTTTCATTTTACCAAAATGTAAAGCATGAATAGAATAGGTTTGGCTTTTGCAGTATGTTAAATACTTCCTGTCATTGTGGATAATTCCCAGACTAATTCTAATCCTGGACAGCTTTATTCCAAGCTGTTTGATGAAGTTGAGAAAATTAAGTTTTGGAAGGTCAAACTTGACACTGATACTGTGCAAAAGGAAAGGCAACTCCAAGAAAACAAAAGAACTATTGAAACTCAGCGCAAAGCCATTCAAGAATTGCAGGTGTGTACGTTATTAATAACATTTCTTTCTTTTGTCTTTGTGTGTCTCTCTCTCCAATCACATATACTGTATATAGTATTTGTTTTTAATTGAAGAATTATTGCTAATAGAACCAAAAACTACTGTAGCACCCTTTGATATGTATGCTGGTAAAAACTGTGTGTTCTGTCTTTATAGTTTGGAAATGAAAGTCTCAGTATAAAGCTGGAGGAAAGGATCAGTGAAAATGAGGATTTGAGGAACAAGTATGTGTTTTGTTAAAAAATGTGATCATTTATAATGCATGGTCTCTGTAAAAGATAGACAAGCTTGATACACATCAGTTTTTATTTAAATATACATGTTAAGTTTAGATAATTGTTAGAAGATGTATATTTTATGTTTATACAATGTCATATTCCTATTTTGAATTACAGAAATGGCGCAACCAGGAACTTGTGTAATATACTTAAAGATACTTTTGAGAGGTCAGCAGAGAAAATGCATTTGTGTAAGTAAAAAGTGATTTGCCTATAAGATGTCAACAGTATTATTGTGGTGCCACACTGCTGCATAATTTCTAACAAAATGTTGCATTTTGTAGTTGAATCTGAAAGAGAGGAAACACATCATCTATTTATGGACAATACAGAGAATATTCAGGTAAACATCATTAAATCGTAATCATAATAATCAAGTAATTTTCTGTTAAGAATTTGTTGGACAGGGCTTAGTAAAACAGTACAACTTAACATTTACTGTTTAGCTAGCAAGTAACTTTTCTTTGTAGAAACTGCTTGCAGCATTTGAAAGCCTTCATGTTCAAGCAGAAGCTGATCAACGGGAAATGCAGAAAGGTATAATTTTTCTGTGTGTAACAATTAGGCTTTTCACTACAGTAACTTAAACTCTAAAGACATTGTAATCAGTCAGAAATAATGTGAAGGATAAAATCTACTTTAAATGACCTAGGATGAATTATTGATAAAATGATGAGAGAGAATGTCCACTAGCAAGAGAATTAATTAATGTGTATTTTTTCAGTCAAAGGGTGCTTGCTTCATATTGAAGAACTAAAAGAGAAACATCATCAAGAGTGTAACATGAAGAAAGAAGAGGTTAAAAAAAATCTGTATATTTGGTAACTTAACATAGTGTAACTGGACATTTTGGAAAAAAAGCTTAAGGATTGAAACTGCATTTACAGATTGCAGGGCTTCAAACAACACTTCAGGATAAGGAAAACGAACTACAAAAAGTCCTGTTTGACCTACATGAAACACAAAAGCACTGCAAGCAACTTCAAGAGGCAACAAGTAAGGTCATGATTAGATTTCACAAGGTGCTCATAGTTGCTTATGTTTATACTCAAACATTTGCAAGACTTTGTTGAACTTTGTTTTGTAAAACACTGTTTTTGGTAATTGAATATTTCTCTGGTAAACATGATTCAGCTTAATGATTCAGATTAACAAATCCATGCCTGAACTATTCATATGATAAAATGTCTTATTTCTTTGGTATCCAGTGTCTTAATATTTTGGAAAATCTGCTTATAGAGTTTACAAATAGGCCATGTTGTAATTTCTTCTCTGACATTCAGCTGTAGTCAAGTTCAGAGAGTAGTATTAGTATACAGACATTTAGTAATGGTACACTATGTAATTTTGACTAAATATGATACATTTACTCACTTTGCAGATCTACAATCTGAACTTCTCAAAAGCTCAAAGACTGAACAGGAATCCCTTCTTCAAAAACTGCAAACTGCTGAAAAGCGCTGTAAAGAAAGTGAAGTGAGTGTGATAAGATTTTTGTTCTTTTCAGCGAAAACAGTCTTTGTTACACTACTCACAAAAAGTTAGGGATATTTGGCTTTTTGGTGAAATTTATGGAAAATGGAAACTGTTCACATTACAGTGATATTACATCATGAAAGTAGGGCATTTAAGTAGAAGCATGCAATGGTGATTTCCTCATCTCAAACTATTTATTAAAACAAAAGCCAACAACAGTGGTGAGTATACCACAACAAAAAATGTCAATGTCTCAATAACGTGTCATGTGCCCATGAGCATCAATTACAGCTTGACAACGACATCTCATGCTGTTCACAAGTCAACTTATTGTCTGCTGAGGCATGGCATC
>JAUMHL010000025.1:20215992-20286441 GCA_032362345.1 Sandelia bainsii
GTTATAGTGCATTTTAGGTTCATCCTGAAATTTCACCCGAAAGCCGAATATCCCTAACTTTTTGTGAGTAGTGTAAGAAAATAAGTTCCACTGATGATGTGATGTGTCATCACTTAACCAGTAATTCTTGTTTAAAATTATAGTCACATGCCTCCAACTATAAACGAGGAAGATGTTCAGAGACTCAGAAAGACATGTCTTCAATGAGACACGTGTTTGACTGCAAAGATAATGGGAGTGCTGCAGTTTTGAAAAAAACAGTGAGTTTTTAAATTGTGTTGTTTCAGGCATATTCTTATTCCCACTTTGTTATAGACCAATATTTAGACCATGGTGATGCCAACTTATACCCTTTCAACACTCTTTTTCATTCAGACTGACACTTATATGATTTTCACATTTTTTGGTTTCTGTGGTTAAGGAGTCTGACACTGAATCCATTAGAACATCATGTGGAACAACGCCAAAAACAAAGGTAGACAGCTTCATCTGTTTAGAAACACATTTTATACAGGTTATGATGATACAAACAATTGTTTATTCTGTGTTTACCTGTTCATTGTAGCATTCAAAATAACCCAGACTAACATTGATTTTGCACTGTAGGACATTTGCACTGAAGACCTAAAAACCCCAAGAAGTGTTATAAGCCATATTTGCGGATCATCAAAGATCAAAGTAAGAAATTGTATATTTCTGACAATTTCCAAAACAAATTAAAAGTATAGTTGACCTTAGGTAGAATTAGACTTAGACATTTATTCTTTGAATTCACATACAGTCCTACAGAATCAGGACACCACCTTCTGCTGAAAAAGCAACTTGCTGGGGGAAGAGCACCATAGAGATTGACCCTAAGACTGACAGCTCTGATCAAAATGATTTCTTTGTGAGTAATGTGTTTGTTAGTTGATTGTTTCTTTGTCAGATGTGTATGTGAGTTTTTTTATTATTTGCAGGACTGTCACAATAACTAATTTTGCCTATCTCATCTTGATAGACCTTTGCAGATGCACCCCCATCCAATATTTCTGGTCTCCACTGCAAAGCCAGCACCTTTAAAAAGGTAATATGGCCTTAGTGGTGTAATGCAAATGTAAAATGACATTGATGTATTTTATGTATGAACAAAATTAAAACAATCCCTGGTATATCAGTAAAAATGGAATCTTAATTTTTTCAGATCCAGAGCCCTGTCACTCACAAATCACCGGGTAACTCATTGAAATTAGCTGCAATGAAAAGAATGAGAGATGCTGGTTGGACTGCTGTTACTGGCTGTGACAAGAAAAAGAAGACCAACGAAAAGATATTTGCTTAAGTAAACAGTGTAACAAGTTTAGGTGTTCATTTTAGTTCTACAGTGTTAAGGAATTAGTTATCCTTGCTGATGTTCATTCAATTCTATTTATTCAGTTCTGTATTTATTCTTATGTAGTCTGTTTTTTTTTTTTTTTGATGTGTTCCTAATTCTATAAGTAAAACTAATGTTCAAATCAGTCAGCAGCATCTTTGTTTTTTCCCTTGCTCTTTGCCATCAACCCCTCATGAAGAATTTAAATTTCATGGGGGTGAAACTTGAGTGTTGAAACTGTACTAATGAATGAGGGTGATTGGTTTTGCCCACGTCTGTTACGTATCAAAGGTGACATCTCAAACTGTAAGAATGCTCTTGTTTTAATGAAGGAACTCGAGGCGAAATTGAGATTGGTCTGCTGGGGCTGTTGGTACATTGTTGTGGATTGGATGGCCATCATAAAGTCCTCCAGAAATTACGAGTGTGTCATCGTCTGCCACAAATAAATCTGTTGAATATTAAATAGGTATTTTTAAGTGCTAATAAAAACAAAAGAGTTTGTATTGATTGTATGATGTAGTGGGGACTCCTTACCGGTGTCATCAGTGTTGTTAAGAGGTTGATGCAAGTATTGGAATTTATGTTTGCATCTGCGAAACATGAGCGAAACCAGTGCAACAGCAAATAGTCCCAGTATAACACTGAAGACAATAGTCATGTTCTTTTCTGAAATGTTTAGTCCCAAAGCTGTTAGAACAGGAAAAGGAATAGGTTAAAGCAATTGGCAAGATTTAAATAAAAGCCTTAATTGTTAGTAAAACTCCTCCAAAAAGAACATAGAACCTGATGCTTACCTTGTGTAGTTTTTTCCTCTGAATCTGAGGTTGTGTTGTCAGTTTGAGATGAATATGCAGTTGTAATTACAGTAGTATTAGTTGTACTATTGTAACCTGTTGTGGTCTGGATTGCAGGCGTTGTCAGTGCAGTAAATCCTGGAGTGTCAGTGCCAGGTGTTGTTATCAGTGACGTACCATTGCTTAGAGGAGTCACAATAGTTGTTGACTGAGAAGTCTGGGTGTGACTTGTGGTTTCATTGAATGTTTTATTGTCCCATGTTGTGCTGGTAAATGAAGTTGTGTTCTCCATCATATTTGAGACAGCAGTTGCATTAGCAGTGGAGTTAGATGAAGTTACAAATGTAGTTGTGTTTAAGACAGGGGTTGTTGTAGGCATGAGGGTCACATTCCCGCTTTCTCTTTGTGCCTTAGCAAAAGAAACGGCTAGAAGGCAACAAGCCAGTGTAGCAAAAATGTGGTTCATGGCCATTACGTCCTGAACCTGAAAACAAAACATGGGCTGAAAAATGTGCTTAACATTAAAACTAAATGCTGCATTGCTAAAACATCTACCTTTTCCTTAAATTTTGTGACATTTTACACAGTTACAGTTTACAAGAAAATAAATAACAGCCTATAAACTCTGATCTTGTGTAGTTAGGTTAATAGAAACCTTTCTGATCTCCCTCTCATGTGAAAACTTGCCAGTCCAAAACTTCCAACTTGAATCAAAAAGCAAACTATTTATACAGATTCCATTGTTGTAGACTAATTTAAAAAAAAAAAGAAAAAACAGCTCACCTTGTTTTGTCAGTATGGCTGAAAACAGTAACTACCGTGACTTCCGTGGCAGCTAGTCTGGCTCCACTTCCTACAAACCTGAAACAGCTGAAGGGTTGATTTGTTTGCATAGTGGCAGGTAAAAGTGGGCAGGGCAGTACTTTAGTAAACTTCCTCTATTGTTTGCTGCTAAGGAGACAAAGGACCTGCTTACAACCTAGACCAAAGCTTAGTTTCCCTCTGTCTGCTTGTCTCTCCCTCGCTCGGGTCAACTCACTCCAGCTGCCAAAGCAGTAACTACACAGTGAATTTATTTTTCTTGGCTTCCTGTATTGTTCCTTTGTAAAATATTTATTAGAAGTAGACTATGTAATTAATTTATGCTGTTAATTTCCATATAAGAATAAACAAGCGATAAAAAAATGTTCAAGTACAAACAGGCAACAGCAATGTTCAAGTGGGTCCTTCTGTGTCCTCATCTGTGTGACATGAACAGAGACGATGACCGTGTAGAATCTAGAGCTAGCCATAAAAATAAAACCGTGTTGCCACATCAACGCTGAACAGGAAGTGGGAGGAGCTCAGTTAGTGTGGTGCAAAAGATATGATGACCTTGTGCTATTTTCAATCTGATGAATACTACAATAACTGGTGTTTCTTGGCTCTTATATATATAATTTTATATATATATATCCCAATATAACAAATCACAAAATGACTTTAATTGGATTTACAATCAAACAACGCCCAGTGTCCTTAGATTTTGAATCAGATAAGAACACCTTACAAAAACCTTTACCAGGAAAAAAATGAAAAACTCCAGGAAGAGCAACAGATGAGAAACAGTTAAGACCTGTTCTTAACTAAATGAATGTTACACCACTAAGTGTTGCAGAAGTGTTCTCCTGTTTTTTTGTTTTGTTTTGTTTCTGTCTATTCACTTCAGGCACCTCACTTTGGTAACAACTTATACAAGTTTTGAATTTGATTTATGTTCTTTTAAAGTTACATTTTGGTTTTACCAAACTTTATCCCTACTAGTCGAGCAGTTTCTTATTGTTATATCTAAATAATTCAGCACATAGCGTAATTATCAACATAAATACACACAGTAGAGATAACATTATTTGTCATGCAAACTAAATGCAACACAAGGACGTAGCAGCAAAATAATGGTGACTTAAACAGTGTATTGATATACAAGCGTTACAGTTTTGTAGCTTTTTCACCATCTTTGCTCATCACATCAATATCTGTAAATGCTGGGTTATCAGCTCCCAAGTCAAAGTCTGCTGCAGCCTTTTCTGTGACATCTGATGCCTGTGGTGGGTTGAGAACAGTAGCATATTAATAACACGACAGATTCTTGTGTAATTTGGTGAAACGGTGTCTGACAATAAGGGTCTTACATTGGATTTACTAAAGCAGCTGAAGCAGATTAGGTCATTCTTCCTCACAAACAGATCAGAGTTCAGCTTCTCTTGCTTGCATCCACCTAAATAGACATTTTATAGCTGAGTATAATATTATTGTAAACATATATACAGTACTAAAATTGAGTTGTCAGCGGTGGAGGTAAAGGGGAGGCTGTCTCACCTGTGATCATGCTCACCAGTAGGCCAGACACAATTGTGACCAGTGCTCCCAACAGAGCGAAGTAGAGATAGGACAGAGAATACCAAGTATCTGCCAAAGCTGGCCTGACACTGATACACAGAGGAGTTATCGTCAGTGATTATTAGTTTACTATAATGGACACAATATGATAGAATTCAGTATATTTGGCTAGCTTTTAAGCCATGATAATTTTTTGTATGTTGTATTACTTTGAAATATTAAAATGCCAATGTGAAATCCTGTTTAATATCACAATATATTGCGCTGATGGACATTTGCTTTATGTAACAGGACTCACTCAGGCTGTGAGGTCACTGGACTGGTCCAGGGATATGTCGTTGTGTAGTTTTGGTTTGTGGTGCAGCCTACTGTAGTGAGATGGAGAGGATTTGTCTTTTCAGCTGTCGGTGGGTAAAGCTGGCCTCCAATCCCCACCCACAGAGTCAACACAAGACCAGTGGTCATTCCCACCAGACCTCCCTGCAAAGTAAATATGATTGCAGTCAAAAATTACAGTTTGTTTTTTAGTAGGATATCTTAGTGCTGTCAGAAGGTGCAATTGTTCTAATTATTGTTCTAGAAATTGGTAATACTCACTACTGAATTTGCTGTGCGGAAAAGCATGCCTAATAGGTAAAGACCAAGAAGAGGCCCGCTGATCATGCCAAATATAGACAGAGCTGCCTGAAAATTGAAATTTGTTAGGGGTCTTGCAGTTCTTCTCACTGAGCTCATGATGGTGCTGTAGAACAAAAAATGGCTGCAGCAGTGATAGAGCGTGGTGTTGGAGAGGTTTACCTGCAGAACGCTTCCCATCGCTGAAGCAGCTCCAGCCATTCCAATACACACACCACCAAAAAATACACCTGGGAAATGGTAATATAACAAATATTGGAATAAAATGAAAAATTTCATCGCAACTTTGACACTGTGGATTCTCAGTATAGTGCTTTTTAGTCTCAGTCTGTATTTTAAATTGACTTTTTTTGGACATAGCTTTGTATGAGTATATAAATGTCTTAAAAGGTCTGTATGAACAAGTAGAACAGTGATTCACAAGGTAGGGCAGCAGCTAGTTTACAAATATAAACCATTTTTAAGATAAGTGCACTGTAATGAACAGGAATATTGCAGTAATAACACACAGACACATACTAACCAGTGTCTGAGATAAATGGGGGAAAAAAATTGTATAATTTTTCCTGCGGCAGCTTTTGTGATTGCAGAGACATGCCTTTGATCCTGCCCTCGTAAAAGTTCACAGAACATAGGTGTTTTTGCCTGTGCAGGTTTTTCTTTGATAACCTACCTGATAAATTTCTGCACATTATTGTAACATTAGCCACTGTTTGTGCAGTGGGTCCTGTGAAGACTGCTTGTAGAAACATTTATCACAACGACTTGATTTTAGATGTTGTGTGAATTATTTGTTCAGGTTTCATATTTTTTATGATCATACTATAACTTGTATAGTGTTACTGGTAACATGTTTAAAGACCTGCTTAGAATAACAAGATAAGATAAGTTTGCTAGTAGTTTGTGAGTTTCAAGGAGTGTGCGGTTAATAGAGATCATACTGTATAGTGACTACTGTGGTATTCAAATTAGAAGGTATTGTAAACTCGTGCTAAGTTATGAAGAGTTTGAGCATTTTGTTCAAATTTCCATAAATGCATTTTAAGAAATGTTTGGAAAGAATTTCTTCAAACTTTTTGTCCTGTAAATGCTCAAACTCAAACACAGTCTTTTCCTTTCACTTTTCTGATATGCACATTGTACTCAGTCTACAAGGGAAGGATTTTTACACAACTTACTGAGGCCCATGTTCATCCAGGTAATTTGTTTCTCTGTGAGGCCTTTCCACAAAGGGACAATAAGGTCTTCCATTGTAACAGCGACCAAGGCATTTATACTGGAAGACACCGTGCTGAAAAAGACAACGGTAAGCTTTTAGTCACTGAACAGAACAGAAAGGTTGATGTGTTTAAATGGCAGATTACATTACAGATTCATTTCAAGTATCATGCAGATGGGTTTCTTGTGGAATGTGTAAACAAAATGACTACTCATGTAAATGCAACAATATCCTTGTTGTTGTTCTCAGGAAGCAATTTAACCCAATTATTGCTAGAGTATTTCCTTTCTGCTATATCTTAAATACTAGAGTTGTTCCTTATTGGCACAGCATTTCTGACTCTTATGTAAAATAATACATCCTTCCATGTTTGTCTCAGACCTCACCTAAGGGTCCCACTGTATGCAGCAGCCACAAACAGGCCAGGAATTCCAGGGTACACCGCCAGAATATCCATGACAAGGTAGGGCAGCAGCTAGTGTACAAATATAACCCATTTAGTGTTATAATACTACTTTGTTAGATAACAAAGTGCACATCATCTACAGGAGGCAGTTACCGGTTACCTGGTCAGTGGTGCCTACATCACCATTTGTAAGTGGGTCACAGTTCTTATAAATGGAGTACATGGTGAGCCCAGAAAACATAGCCAGAGTCACAGTTATCCACAAGCCAACCATGTTCACATACAAAGACCTGAAAGATGAAAGAAGACTTGTCAGTGCATGAAGCCACGCTCACAGCCAATAATATGCTGTATTAGGTACCGTTTGCATGTCATTGCAGGAATGCTCACATCTTGGCATGTCCCAGCGTTTTGCAGGAGATGTATCGCTGCACCTGTGATTGGTTGATTGAGTAGACAGACACCCACATCACACTGCCGCCAACTATAATCGTCCAGAAAGTGTGTCGCTTCAGAGGATCTGGGTCAAAGCTGTGATGAAAGGTCAAGATGTGAAAGGATACTGAATGTTTGAAGACAAAAGTAGTACAAATATATGAAAATGTCATTTTTGAGGCAAATATTGCTCTTTCCTTTATTTACAGTCAGTTTTGATACCTTGCATATTACAGCAATTACTATAGAAAAGTTGATATTTTTTCCTGTGGCTACAAACAAGACACTAATTTGATTGCTCTGACTCGGGAAGCCCCACACATCTTGTATTGTAATGAGTTTAAAACAAACTCCCGCATTTGAAAATCTAATCTGTTTGTTTGTGTACTTACTCAAATGCCTCTAGTCGGCCTCCTTCGCCAGCGTCTTCCCAAATCTTTGTCAGTCCGCCCTGCAATACAGCTCCTCTAGCTATAACAGCCACAAAACCTGCCAGCATAATCACCATCTGCAGCACGTCTGTCCAGATTACTGCTTTCAGGCCGCCCTGAACAAAATACATGCTATGATCAGCTTAATATATGTCCACAAATTTTGTCAAATCTTTCCAAATTATTGACAGTTTACCGTTACAGTAATGTTAAAATGTTTGCATTGGCACATGATTATGTAGTATGGAATAGTTTTAAAAGCAGGTCAGTCAGTTTCACCACAACCACAGTCTCAAACAGGTGGATGATAACACCATGTGTAATTGTTAATAAAATCCATAATGATCCATATTATTGTAGTTTTAAATATAGTCAGCCTCTATCTATATATGTCTGTACACACTTTTTGTATGCTGTTTATTACACAAATTATTTCGGTACAATTAACATGTCTGATACTTACGAAACACACAGTTGTTATTATTTTAACAAAACATCCAAAAAACTAAAACCAGGTGACAATGTATGAAAAGTACTAACCAAAGTGCAGTAGACGATGCACACCACTCCTGTAGCCACCAGCACTCCCCACAGATCGAGTCCAGTGACTGAGAAGAGAGAAAAAGATGTTTCATTATGATTCGTACATCAAAATATGTATTTCACTTACTAAGTAAGTCCCTTTTTTAAAAAAAATGGATGACCACCTCATTAAAATACACACACGAACAGTAGCTCCCTTATCAACTTTATGACTAGTATATAAAATCTGTCACTAGGACGACATAATTGTGAAGAGATGGGACAGAATGTTTTCTCACCAGGTTACCCATGTTTTCTGACTTACTTTGATTTAGTGCAAGAGCTGGAGCATAGATGACTAAGCCGGTGTACAGGGCCTGAGAAAAGATGCAACCATTAGTTGATTAGATAGAAACACACCAAGCATGTAGTTCATGAATCAATATTACATAAAGTCAAAAAGAAGTAAACGCCAGGTGCTGTTTACCATTTTAATCATGGGTTTTTGTTCCATTCTTCAAGGTCTGTTTTATTATTTAAATACATAGTAAGTGAATATTTATCTGTCTTTTAACTTAAAAAGCATGTTTTAATTACCGTCTGTGCGATGTACATTGTTGTTCCAATTACCCGAATGGGTCGGCTGAAGCGCATCTCCAGATACTAGATATGGAAGGGAAGCCTACACAGTCAGTTTGGTTTCCACATACTTACTTAGTACATACATTTACAAAATATTAAAGTGGCCATATTATGCTTAATTTAGGGTTTATATTTTATTCTGGGGCTTTGTCAATGCAAGATTATATAATTTTCAAGTTAAAAAAGTGCAAATCCATGTTATAATGGGTCTTTAGCTGAAAGGCTAACCAAGTTAGCCGAAAGGTTAGCCCTTCTTGGTTAGTCTTTCAGTCTTTCTTCTCATTTAGCCTTTCAGATAACCAAGTAAGCTGAAAAAAAGTTCACAATAGTTTACCATGAAATGCATAATGTGACCCCTTTAAATGGTATATTATGTACTGTATAATATTATATAAATATTCTCAATTCTTTTCACCAAACCTTCAAAAAAAAGATGAAATACTTTTATTGCAGATGGATAAAGTACAGCATCATAATATTTTTAAACCAGATGTTTCCACCTTTTATTGTGGATGAATCATTAGCCACATTAACTTTTACTACAAACGTATTGTACCCTACCTGTAAAGCACGCTTGCTTTATTGAGCTTTGAAGCTGAAGTTATTATTCATTCTAACAATATAATAATTTAGATGTCTGTGACATCTCCTTACCTCATAGGCGCTGGTGATCCCAAGTCTATAGAAAAGTGGGACAAAAATCTCGGCAGTGACAGTAGACATGATTGCATAGGAGAAGCCGAAAATCCAGAAGGCAGTTCCAAACCGGTAGGCCTCTGCAGGTGTGCCTATCACTGTGATGCCAGACATGAAGCTGGCAGTGAGTGACATGGCAACTGGCACAGCTGTCATTTGCCTCCCACCCAACAAGAACTCCGCACTGCTGGTCTCCTTACGGCCTCGAATGGCCTGGAAAAGACCAATACCAGCTGCCGCCAAAATTGTTCCAGCGAACACCACATAATCCCACACGGAGAAAGTGGCCACAGGTCCACCTGTACCAACCATAGTGAGCTCAGTGGAAGAAGCTTCCTTATCCTAACACTTCTCTTTGAGTGTTAAGAATCCTTAAATTCAGCAGGACTTCAGTTATAAAATCTAGCTAATGTTTAATGTTCTACACTTTAACTGAAAATGTCCTCAAGTCCAGTTGTGCATAACCAAGAGAATCAATACTACACCCTTAAAACAGCAAGAAAACAGCACATTTCAGAATTTGCCAGCTTTTCATATAAACTCAGTTTAGTTGCAATTAAAATTAAATGTTTCCCTTCAAACCGTCAACAAACGATCCAACGACTTCCAGGTTTTTAGTCCTCTGTTGTTTCCCGCTTAGACAGTCTATCGGCAGACTCTTAGGACAGTGAGATACTTCAACTACTTCTGGTCTGCTCTGAGGTGCTCTGAAGACTACAGAGATTAGCTCACTTTAGTTAATAATCCATCAAGGACACATGGTACAGATGTCAGCCGTAATTTCAGCGATTGTAAAAGTCGATGATCCTGTAGTGTTTGTGAGGTTGAGTTGTTCTGATGGCAAACAGGAGACTGTTGTCAAGATGTGTCCATTACCTCTAAAATGAAGCAACACAGTGATACATCCAGGAGTGGTCTTTATACAGCTCCAGGTTATTCAGTAGTTACTGGTTGTGTCAGTAATTTTGTGAGGCAAAGCAGGTCATGTTTAAGGTCACTACTCCTGCTGTCTCATCATTTTTTTTGTCACATGCGATTAGTGTGAGTGTGACAATACTTCACACATCTATAGATTTGATTATCACTCTGGTGATTCATAGAAGAAGCATGCCATTGTAAACTTGAGAACACATCACAGAAGAATTATGACAACTACAGAAAGATGTAAGAAAAAGTATGTGGAAAGCTGCTGCTACAGAACGTAGTGTAGGAAATTAAGTATGATAACTGGTCAAATTAGTAATCTAATGGGCAGAGATTTTATGGTTCATTTCATTCAAGTCACTCTTAGTGAGAATGTCAGTAAATTCTTAGAAAGTTAATGTAAAATAACAGTGTTAATGTTTGTAAAGCTGAGCTCAGAAGAGAGAATAAGCAGCTAAGATGGTCAGTGAACTCACGCTGCAGTGTTTATGTTGTCAATGTATTGTAATAATTTTGTGGACTTTATTCCTAGTCACTGATACACTAGAAAGTGTCAACACTTGCCAGCCATTTAGCTATGTGCACAGCAAACGATAAGTTATTAGATAAGGACTTAAATTCAGTAAGTAGGCAGAGTCAGAAACAGAGCTGCAGGTGTTCAGCTGATAAAGAATCCATTATGTCCGTTTCTTGGTTACTACATGAACTTTGAAGGAAATCATTAATTCATGTCATTCACATAATGGACAAAAAGTTCTGTTCTGTTCCCTGTCGTCACAGATAGAAGATAACAGCTAGCTTGGATAGAATTGGATTATACAATGTTCACATAAATAGTGTTCAGCAGGGATGTTGAGACTCAAAGCACCATCAGACCTGCAGGTATCCACATCTCATGTGCAGGTGGCTTTCACTTACAGAGAGGAACAAATACTATATTTAATGCTATGTGGTAGTCACTTTGTCTCTCTATCTTTCCCTCTCATGCAGGTTCCAAATTGATTTCTTAACATGGAGACTGCAGTGTTTACCTGCTGGCTCCTTTTTCTGTTGTTCAGCCCAGCTGTTCCTATGTGTTTACCTACTGACTTCACGCTGTATGTGGAGAAGCCAGAGTGTGACTTCTGTGTGGCCATCAACACTACTATCTGCATGGGTTTTTGCTACTCAAGGGTATGTATTGAAAATCCTTTGTGGTGAGGGAATACACTATCATTATCTCAGGTGGAAAGAAGAACACAAAGAATGATTGTTAATGAGAAAAAGAAAGTATATTAAAGTTCACCCATCTCAAAATGTTTGACTCTAATTGGCTGGAAAGAGTGGGTCAACTTTGAACTTGTAGCGACACTATATCAATCTTACCAAATTTCCATGTTTATCATAACCAACTATATAAGTGTGTAATAAAGAGTTAAATTGTGTAAATGGAGGGTCCCATTCAATTGTATTAAAGAAAATATAAAATAGAACAATGGCAATAAAGGAGAAAATAGATAAAAACAATAAATGCATTATTAAAATAAAATAAGATAAGCAGGTTAAGTATCAAAAATGTTACTTTATTTTGCTAAAAGTTTGGAGAACTTGTAAAATATGAAATAAAAAAATAAATAAAACAAAGGTAATCTTTTAGAAAAATGGCACTTGTGATCAAAATAAAATCACCATTAAAATATTTTCATTAAAATATCTTTGAATGCTACCTATGATGTGGAAAGTTGAAACGCTACACGGTATAATTAAGTTAACGGGTTAAATCATGATTGTCCGCTCACTTTCAGTGAACTGCTACTTTATTGTTGAAATATTGAAGGTGTAAAATGATTGTAGGCAGGTGTGGTTCTAAAGCAGAATTGACAGCAATATACAGCAAATGAAACAATCTAAAATAGATCTGTCTTATCGCCACTGTATTTTTTAATGGCAAATGATAGTCTACTGCCACAGCTCAGCCACGTGCACTGTAACCTGTATTATAAAACAAGGTGAAATGCTTTTTTCTCTTTCAAACACAGCCAAAACTCAAAGAACAGACACATCCATGTTTTGTATGCACAGTGAATGACATGAACAAAATAATACAACTGAAGTAAACCAAACTATCTGTTACTACTCTGCCTGCTCTTAATTGGAACTAATTGGAACTCAGCAGTCGGGCATCACCTTAGCTGTGCGATTGGTGGAATAAATGTCACTTAATCAACCAGTCAAAACCTTAGAACAGTTCCACCTCCTCTTTCAGAGGACACTTTTACATATTTAGTTGTATTTTCTTTGTATTCACACTTAAAAATGTGGTTATATTGTTTTAAATGACAAGAAAAATTTTAGCAAACTTTTGCATTAAAGTTCCAAACGTAAAAGAAAAGAGTGAACATTTTAGTCTTTTGATCAGTCTAAAGATTTCAGTCTAGCATTTAGTTTGACTCTATGTGAAGAAGATGCATTAAGGCAACTGTATTAAAAGATCATTTATCTACTGTTCCGCCTGTGTTTGTGTATCGTGACCAGGACAGCAACATGAGGAATATACTCGGCTCACGCTTCCTCATCCAGAGAGGCTGCACCTACGACATGGTGGAGTACCGTACAGCCATCCTGCCTGGCTGTGCCATCGACTCCAACTCTGTCTTCACCTACCCTGTGGCTCTTAGCTGCCACTGTGGTGCGTGCAAAACTGAAAGCGATGAGTGTGCACAAAGAGGTAGTGTGGGCAGAGCTGTGTGTACCAAACCAGTCAGGAGGATTTACCCATACCCCGGCCAGAGCAACTACATCATCCCTTTCTGATTATTTTATTGTTATCATTCTCAGCTGGTCTCTTGCAAGCTGAAACTGCATTGTTGATGGATGTTTTGATGAAAGACAAACATCATCTTTTGTGATGGATACAGTGACATATGCACATATTGTACTATTAAGTATTGTACACGCCTGCTTTATTGTGCCATTGTTGCCCAAAATGTCTGTCCTGTATCTATGCTTCTCAGTTTACAATGGATCAGCATCATTATTTAGCCTCTGCACTTGTGTGTGTGTGTGTGTGTGTGTGTGACTCTCAGACTTATTATGTTCACTCTGAAAGAGATAATGCAACTGAATTAAAGCTGAACTCTCGAAATAGCTCCATGACTAAGCTGTGTTTGGCTTAATCACATCATGTGCCATAGCTTTGTGTTGACTACATAACAAACACAAGGCCATGATGTTCCACAGTGTCACCTCAGGATACTATATTTGCCCTTACAGTCATTCTTAAAGGCACATGATTGTTGACATACCTCTTCTTGTTAAGTGGAGGAATCTGATAATGGAAAATCACCAAGATTTGGCACAACGCACACAGTAGCAAAGTGTGTTCATACAGTATATTTGTTAGTCATTCTGCATAATCTCAAATAGGGTTATTGTGTAGTTTCCAGTTCACAAAGGGAATTTGGGAGGACAGCTGGAGGTTATTAATAGCTCTGCAGTTCAGAGTGGGAGAGTGTGTAAGTCCATCATGTGGATCTCACTGTGGACAACACTCTTAACTTAATTACTTCACTAGTGACCTGTTAGTTTTTATATTATAATAGTTATTTAAAGTTTCCATGTCTAAGTGTCTCTTTGTTGATTCAAAAGGTTCAGTTACGGTGACTTACATTGGAGTAAAATATAAAATTGTATAGAAAGATGGTGACCTACAAGTCAGCGTAACATCAGATTTAAAAGGACAGGACTATGGCATAGGAGCATTGTTCTTTTACAAAAAGAGCCTCACTTTCAACATGGCACCTAAGCATTGCCATAACTCCCCAAATCAAGTTATGCGTTTCTGCCAATGAGGCGCAGAACTAAACTAAAAACATTAGTAGGTAATGTTTTTAGTTAATTTTTTTTAACTCTATGCGAAGAAGTGCCATATTTAGCATTTAAAACATGCACAGGATATAATAAAATAGATTATTCATTACTATTCAACAAGATCAAATTATTGTTACGGTCTAGTATGACAATCCATAAATTCCCACAACTAGACGACTAATTATGCTAAATACTTTATTAACAACTGACCTGATATGACTCTAAAATCATGAGATTGATATGTTACAATAGCTTGAATTGCCCAGCTGAAATTCCATGTATAGTGGTGTTTTGAAAACCCTAATACCCTAATGGATAAAGCAGTGGATGGCTCGGAATTTGCTTCCGTCAGCACACCAAAGAACAGACTATGGGGTGCGATCACGCTTTCATTCAGACAAACCAGTTTTGTTTGTGTTGGGTTTATTCAACTAGAAAAAATGTGGGAATTTTTTAGCTGTGCTAGCCCTATGGCTCTGGGAATGGAAATGTTGGTTGGTTGGTGACCATTGTTTTCGTCAAAACTGAGGTATCCCAGCAGCTACTGACTGCAGCCACCTGACTTTTCCTTTTGCATCAGCAGCAGGTTGACATTAGAATTTTAGTGACTTGTCTTGACAAGTGTTGGTGGTTTACCATCAAATTTGGTACACATATCAATGGTTCTGGACAGTGTGTATCAATGACATGGATCTCTCCTGTTACGCCCCCATCTGGTCTAAGTTTTCCCATATTCTGTGAAATATCTCAACATCTGATAGATTTGCAGAAAATTTTGTACAGACCTTATTGGCCTCAGACAAGTCCTGTTGATGCATTGATAGCCTGACATTTCCTGTCCATCATGAGGTTCATATTTGTGGTTTTAAGGTAAAATGCCTTGACAGCTATTGAGTGATTAGCCATGAACTTTGGTTCAGATATTCATGTTTCTCTCCAGTTGAACTGTAATAATTTTGATGAACCTTTTCCTCTAGCACCAATATTAGATCATAAAGTTGTTGTTTTTTTGCCTAAGGAAGACCTTTTGTTTAAAATGAGCATTGAATCAATTGTGTGTGGGTACTCCTTGCACTGAACTAAACATATTTTTCTGTGTCCAGCACCTGTATCTCTGAGGTTTGAAGTCAAGTGCACACAGCCGCTATTGTACAGTACAAGAGAAAATAGATACTGTTGAAGACATACAGTACTTTACAGTAAAGTGTTTATTAAAAAGACTAAACAAACCAGTGAAATATTTTGTATCAATCTTAAAAGTGTTCCTGATGAACAGAACATCATTTTATTTCATGCAGCTTATCTTAAGCTTCTAAACATCAATAAAATTGCCCCAAACTATGTACAAAACAAACTGAGGTCAAGCCTGAGAAAGAATCTGGTTTAATAATGCTCCTCTGGCATCAACAGTGATGAATGCTCATGTTATTCCTGATTATCTAGTTCCTTGTATGGATTCACCTATTCTGAGAAAAACTGATGACTGTATGTTATTAAACCTTACATACATTGAAGTAAAAGGGAGCACTGAACACAAAGTAATTCAGCTATGCAAGTGCCGCCTATGTAAAATTTGCATACTTGACTATCAGATCATCTGCAGCACCTACTATTATACAACATTTCAGCTTCAATCATTCATGAGCTAAAAGGCAGGTTCCCAGAGCTTTGGAATGTGTCTTTTAAAACAAACCTATGGTAACGCTAACAAGAGCCTTCTTGTCTCTGGCATGCAAGTTTCAATATGCAGCTGGTACTTCCCTACTTTGCTACAGTGAAAACCTTGAATTCAGTAGAAACCTGTTCAGTGTACATATCAAATGACCTGGTTAAATGCAGGAAACATTTCTTTTAGTAATTCTATAGACTACCTTTTGTTCCTGGTTTAACCTAGACCACGTTTCTCTTAACACAAAAAGAGTTTTTACCTTTGTTTTTCTAAGGTGAATACTGAGCATGAAGTCTTAGCAAAATCCTGCAAAAAGGGACTTGCTAGAGGCTATTTTAACAAAAGGTAATGAGAGAGGGGTGAAACTCATCAGCTAATCATGCTAAGAAAAGGAGATTTTTTATGGACCAGGAGATTAAAGTGGCAATATTGCAATGAAAAAAATACCTCATTACAAGACTTGTATTCAAAATCTAACTTTAATAAATGCATAGCATTATCAGAATCAAAAGTGAACATAGTCATAATGCATGAATATTTCTCCATTGATAGTTTTATACTATAACTTTTTATGCATTAACATGTAAGGGACATTTCAAGATAGAGCATCTTGTAGCTTGTTAATTGTAACTATAAACTCATATGTTGTTGTAAGTATTATATAAGTACTACGTATTTAATCACTTTCCACTACTATTAAGTTCGTAAATAGCCTAGAATATACTAGAACAAAATAGAATACAATAAAATTAGTTAATTTTTTAAAAATTAGAGTCAAAAGGAGTGATGTTACTGTCATGATGCGCTTAGCCCTTACAATGGGACCAAGATCATCTTAACCTTTAGATCCTTTTGGGAAACGGGGCAGTTACATCCTCACCGACGTCAATCTCTCCAAATAAAATCCTAATTTAAACGTTTAATAATACAAATTTGAATCTATATACTTCTAACATTCACATTTTCTGAGAGAAGTGGTCCTCGAACAATAGATTCTTTCATGGCACTTGCAACCATCTTTGCAATGAATACCATTGGTGGGAGGATTTGATTGATTGTTTAACTTTCCAATGAAACGAGGGGAGGGTCAAAAGTAACCAATCAACTTATGGAATGTGAGCTAGCTAAACGTTGATTGGTTGTAATTCTGCAGTAGGGCGGACTTAGGGGAAGTAGCACCCCCACCCCGCTCAAAGTCAGTGGAAATTTCCAGTCACTCTAGTCATCGCTATTTGTAGACGCGACCGGCGGATTGAACAGTAGAGGACCTAACGGCTCGAAACCATCTTTTAAGAACAACTACAACATAATCTTTTGGTACGTTAAATGTATTAATTTAATTTTTAAGAACTTGATATGTATTTTACAGTTATTAAGTACTTCCGAATATCAAAGTGATTCGCATTTTTTACCGGTGTTGAATGAATGAGTGTGTTAGCCGCCTGCTAGCATAACCAACCGTAACACTAAGTGATGCACGAAACTGAAAGCTTCTGCTTTTGATGGTTATGTGAAAATCCCGTATTTTTATATGAGTTGATTTTGTCTTTCATTTGGAACAATTTAACTTGACAGAAACCTGACATAGCGATGCAGATTGACACGTTTGCATTATAGGAGGGATAGAACCGCTTTATCATCGATTTGGCATTTACGTTGTTTCCTTAAACCCAGTTTACAACGACGTTAACCGAAGTTCACGACACAACCTGCACGTTATCGTAACTATTACTATGAAATTCAGCAGCTCCAGATCCGTATTGAGAATGTACGAAAGGCGGTAATGCCCATTTATGGTGTTCCTGTATGTGAACTAGAACACGCCCACTCCAGGGTTCTCAAATTTCATGCAGCGGAGGCGCCTCATAACGGTCCCGTGACTTTGACGTGTTTAGATAAGATTAAGTCTGCAGTGGGTGGGGTAATGTCGATATACAAAGAGTTTGTCAGTTCTATGAAATCTGCACATATATTCTGAGTAGCTGACGAACTCTCCTGTCATTGTCTCCGTCTAGGACGCTGTTGATTGATTTGACTGAAGAACTCTTACATCTACTCCACTTTGAGTCATCTTCTATCTTCACTTATTTTCAAAGTCATCATGTCTCAGCAGCAGATCAGGTACGCCTCTTGCATCTCATTTTCTATTTATGGTACAAATAGAAAATGTAATATGTGTTCTTTTGTTGGGCATTTATGGTCCTCCTCTGTTTAATTGATAAATTAAAGAGTTATTTGTAACCAAAATTGGCACAATGACATTATGTTTAGGGCTGCAACTAACAATTATTCATTATCACATTTCTCTACTGATTATTAAGTTGATCAAATTGACCCAAACGACTTTTCAAGTTTTATTTTCTGCTCTTATTATATTCTTTCATTGACTTTGATGTTTTAACATTATATTTTTACATTGTTAAAGTTTAAGGTTAATTTTTATAAACTGTCTTCTAAATTGTTGTCCTTCCTTTTTGTTGTCTCCTTTTAGCCTCCCAGCCAAGCTCATTAATGGTGGTCTTGCAGGCATCGTTGGGGTCACTTGTGTCTTCCCCATTGACTTAGCAAAGACCAGGTTGCAGAATCAGAGACAAGGTCAGCAGGTGTACAAGAGCATGTGAGTATTTTTAGTTACACTTGTCATACTAAACACTTGGCAATACTCTGCCAAATCTCTTGGTGTTATACCTACTACATCCATGTATAATCAGTACTTTTTTTAACCCCCAGTGACACAGGGCAGGGTGCGGCAGGGTAGAGTTAGAGAAATTCCTGACATGATTGACTGTGATTCTTTTTTCACATTCCTCTCCAATGAATGGTCCAAAAGACTAAACATGCCTTTGTATGCAATTTTACTGACTTTTACTGTCTCTGACATTGTGGTGAAGAACTGGTGTTGAATTGTTTTGAAATTCCGTAGGCTTTGTAAAACATATGTTGCTTTTGTTCACCTACTTTTGTTAATGCTGTACTTTCATTGCTTTCTTCTGTAGGATGGACTGCCTTGTCAAGACAGTTCGATCAGAAGGCTACTTTGGCATGTACAGAGGTAAGAGCTAAATACATCTGAATATTAACAACCAGTAGGCTAGAACATGTAGAAGAGGATTAAATATAGCAGAGGGTAAGATCGGTCTGCTGTGAGGTTGAACTGAGTATATGTACTACTGGGTACAGTTAAACTTTACGAAGTCTTGAGATGTAGTGTATTTTCAGTGCATGGGTTGCTTGATTTACTTAAAAATATGGTTGAGTTGGAATAAACAGTATTACAATAAATAAGTAATTAAAAAAGAGAAGCAACCAGAGTGTGTCTTTAGCTTTAACCTCTGGTGTGTGGAGATTCTCAGTGATGGCATTTCTAAAAGTGCAATTTCATGGCAGCTAGACTTGCTTGAGGATGTATCGCCTCTTGTCCAAATGCTTCTTATGTTCTAGTGCGGTGTCTCAGACATTTAACCTCTGGAGCCGCAAACATGTTGAGGTCACATGTGGGTCACTGACCTATCTGGTCATGTGTCTTTAACCCTAATCTTCACGACACACAGAGGTTAAATGCCTGCGTCTCCCTACTACTCAGTTACAGAGAACTGAAGAAAAGGTTTGAATGAGAGGTGAAATTTCTTCCAAAATCTCAAACATGCATTCAGTAGGAAAACACGTGTCCTGTTTAATTTTCAGTTCATGATTTATTGTAGAAAAAGTCAAATCTTGTGGCCAATTTAATGAGGAAAATGGAGACCTTTAGTCTGGGTCTCTGATTTTGTGAGGAATGCTGTTTGTTTGCATCTGTGTTTTTCATATTACAGACTTGGGTCCCCCTGGGATATTGAAGGCTAGCCGATAAGGCGCAGCCACGCTGGAGGCAAATCATTAAATGGTTCTTACAATATTGCTCTATTTAAAACTATAGGCATTTTTGTTTTGTCATCCGTTTGTTTTGTAATTTAACTACTTGGCTGTCTCTTCACTGTCCAGTCAACTTGTCCTGAATCTTAATTTTCACGTCTATGGATTGTGTCCTTTTAGACTTTGGTTAATCTTGCAAGATGCATCTGTGCTGAACTAATTACATGTTTCTTTTAGTTGTTCTCACAGATTCATTTTTTAAGTTTGCCAAAAGTCCATGCACACAGCCAAGGGTTCATTCTGTCCTTTCACTGACATCTCTTCACTTCTCTTGTCTGTTGTTGTCATTAATCTACTGTAACCTTTCTGTAGACACAGACATCCTTTCTTAAACTTTCCCCCTGTACAAAGTGGGCTCTGTTGTTCTACTCACTCACTGTATTTCAAACTTGATGTTCACGTCTTGTGATGTCCATTACCCTCTTCATTTCTTCTGATTTCTTGTGTCTCATGCTTGTTTTTCATTCTCCTTCTGAAACTCATTTTTATGTAACATCTCTTGACTTACTCCCCCCTACATCATTATTACTGAAGCTACTATAAACTGAGCTTTTGTCTTGTGTAGATTAGTTATACAATTGAATAATTACAGTAATGATAGAGCTGGGACTGTTTTGTACATGTGCTAAATAACAGCCAACTGTATTTTTGTGTTAACTGTAATTGTTTTTTTCCTCAGGTGCTGCTGTAAATCTGACCCTGGTCACCCCCGAGAAGGCGATCAAGCTAGCTGCTAATGATTTCTTCCGCCATCACCTTGCCAAGGATGGGTAAGTAAATGCAGCTTATGAAATTATTTCATGTAATATATAGTATCCCACAGCTTGTTACTTAGTGTTTCTTGTTGTCTGTCAACAGAAAGGGGCTGACGGTGTTCAAAGAGATGCTGGCAGGTTGTGCTGCAGGCATGAGCCAGGTTGTTATCACCACCCCCATGGAAATGCTCAAGATACAACTACAGGATGCTGGCAGAATCAGTAAGGGGGCTAAAAGTTTCATATATGATTTATCTGTTTTAGATATTTTACTCAAGTGATGACCGTCAGTATCGCAGTGTGTGTTAATTTGTATTTTCTCTTCTATCCAAAGCGGCCCAGCATCAAAAAACGGTCATCGTGACTCCCACTAAGCTTGTGGCTACAAACCCCGTTCTCAGTCGTTCCTACAACTCTGGCACGGTGGTCTCAGCACCACGAGCTGTGTCAGCCACACAGATCGCAAAGGAACTGCTTCAAACCCAGGGCATTAAAGGGCTCTACAGAGGTCTAGGAGCGACACTGATGAGGTAAAAAGGGAAAAAAAACTTTTTCACTCCTGAAGAGGAAACAGATGTGAACTTGTTGGACTAGTTGCTTTGTGTGTGGTTTTCTGTCTGAAACAATATTTGGTTTAATTTCTTTCAGGGATGTTCCCTTTTCTATTGTGTACTTCCCATTATTTGCCAATGTGAACCAACTGGGCAAACCAAGCCCGGAGGAGTCATCACCCTTCTACTGGGCGTTCCTCTCAGGCTGTGTGGCAGGGTCTACTGCTGCAGTGGCTGTTAACCCCTGTGACGGTGAGTTTTCAGAATGACGTGATCCTTGATGTGTCCTGTTTAGTAGCAGCTCTGTAATGTTTATTAATTGTTGTCAAATTTTCCTGTCTTTTCCAGTGGTGAAGACCAGACTGCAGTCACTGAACAAAGGGTCTAATGAGGAGATTTACAGTGGTGTTGTGGATTGTGTAAGGTAAGACAGATGAGTCTTTCATTGCCAAATATCTCCCTTTAGTCATTATTTTTTTTGTCTCCTTTTATTTAAATAAACCAAACTCTGTGTTTCAACAGTAAAATAATGCGGAAGGAGGGACCCTCTGCCTTCCTGAAAGGTGCAGGCTGTCGGGCTCTCGTCATCGCTCCTCTGTTCGGTATTGCACAGGTGATGTACTTTGTTGGTGTTGGAGAATACATCCTGGATAACTCACCTCTAAGCCTCCTCTCAGCATGAGACCATTTCAGTTCGCTGGCCGGCTATACATAAGACATTCATGGATGAGGACATTCATAGATGATAGAACTGGCAGCTACATACATCAGTTTACAACAGAAACAAAACAATGTGTGAAAGTCAGAAAGACTTAAAAGTGTAAAGAGTTAAGAGCTGTGTTGCACTGAAACACTTTTGTGACTTATTCAGTAAGTTGTGGCCAATGTTTGCACTTGAAGCTGTTAGCCTTACTGGGTTATGGGACTTGCAGTTACATTGTTACTGTCCCAAGACAGTCCTGTTCGGTTTCCCTCTGTGAGGGAGGGAAGCTCAGTCCATCAGAGACACAAATGTTTGTCTTTTCTTCCAATCTATTACTTCATAATGTTTTATATGTGTGAGTTAGTTTTATTTAGCTAAATGCAATTCTTTGAAGTTCTTTTGTATGTTTTTCTTCTTTCCTGATGTTTCAAAATTTTACACAACATATTGGAAAAGGACCTTTTTTATTAAGATTTTCTGTGATAACTGAGTGTACATGGGACTGATGTGGGAACATATGGTTTGCTAAACCACAAAGTTTTGTTATATACTTGACATTAGCCCTGCAGTTGTTTAGTAATCTGTGAACCAGTCTTTGCATCTTAAAATCTGCAAAAACTTGAGATGCATTTGTGCAAATATTTTTATAAACATGTATGTTTGTCCATGTAATCCTCAGTTTATATATGTTACAAAAAATGTACATTTTTGGTTTATGCATTATGCATATTGGGATTTTTCCTCTGAAGAAACACAACTCTTGGCCAAAAAAAGCATTTATTAGTGGAACTGTGAGCATGTGAATATGACTGTTACTAAACTTTGTTTGATAGCATTTGTACATACTGTGTGTATATATATACATATATATTAAAATTTTCAAAGCACTTACTGTGTTCATGACTCATTTACTGAACAGTCGATAAGAACCATGGACATCTAGTGAAACGTGTTATCAGTTTACAGGAGGAGGAGGGGCATGAGTGGTGTCTTTGTTACTATTATATATTTATTTGACAAGCTTGTTTAAACACTTAAGATCATTTTAGCACAGTTTGTGTAACAGACAGGAACAAAAGAAATGTGTAGTGACAATGAATGAAAAGGAGTGATGAGTAGGTAAATGAGCGTTTTTTATGTGGATACTGACCTAAAGGTTCCATGTCTTTTGCACAGGAGCATTTTGGTTCTTGTAGTTGCCCACATTACTGCAGGACTGTTAAACTAGTTTGATGTGCTGCCATTTTGTGAGGCCACATAGAAACACGGATTTATTCAGGAACCATCAACCACAAAATTTACACTGATGGGCCAGCACTGATCTGACACCTGCTCTGAAGCACACACATAACTTCAAAGGCGGGAAACAGAAACTGAAGCCAAACATGATAATAAAAGCACCCAATTTTTTTTTATTATGGTTAACAGTATGACATAAAGTGTATTATTCTATACTTCACATCTTATTGGCATACCAACAAAATTTACATCCACAATAATTCACACAAAATGCAAACTAACTCACTGTTACACTTCACTCATGCTTCAAAAGAGCCCAGGGCATGGTGTTATTCATTACCTTTTAGATTAATTTAGAGATTTACAGAGTGGCAGTTTATCATCAGACCTTCCTAATCCTTTGTGTCGATATCCTGTCTACACTTCATCTATTGTGCTTTAAAAGTAGAAATACTTGAGAGTGGTGGCAGGGAGCAAGCACTGTTGTTATATACAGATTCAAATCACAAGAAATAGATAAATAGTACAGTCGTTGGAGGCTTTCTGTGACTAAATAGGCACATAATGGAAATTCACTCTGCAAAGGTAGGCTAGTCCTCAAAACATTTAAGCACACAAAGTATGATTGGCATTAGACCTATACTGTAAGTGACACATAATGGCTAGAAAGGGCACAGGATAAATAATGTTAGCAGATGCACAAATTAGGTGTCTGTATTTACAGCAAATACTCCTTAGTCACGACATTCCTGTGTCAAAAGAAGGCTTCATCTACTGTGATGTAGCTACAGTGCAGCACCGTCGCCTCTGTAGTGCGGCAGCAGTGGAACAAAAAGATGTTGAAACCAGGAAATGTCACAGAGTCGCGCCAAAAGCAGAGTGTGTGTTATGGAAAATAACAGAGAAATAAATCAGTGTTTCAGTGCTGGTGGAGCTGCGGGTAAGATGTAAAGATCCAGCGTTTCGTGTTGAATGTGGCCTGTGGATAACTGGGACAACGGGGATTTAAAGTACTCTCTTTATTTGGGATATTCATTAAACCTCTCCACCAGATCAGTCTGAACTATATGAAATGACATTGAATGTAACTTTGGTGTTTCCCTTCTTATGCAGACAGGTTGATTATGAAGGGTTCAGTAAGCTTGTAGTGGTCTGGCTGATGGAGCTCCGTGGGGTGGGGTGGGGTGGGGTGGGGGGTGGGGAGGGGGGTCAACTCACCATCTATATAACCTCCCTGCTGTTCCTGATGGCGCAACACAGAACCATACTGAAGATCATTCCTATGATCTGAAATCAGACGCAATTTTGGGTCATGTTGAAACATGTTACAGCATCAGTGGTACTTAATGTAGATAAAGTATCACAAACTGATGTAATCAGCAGCACGAATACAAAAAGTCAAAATTATTTCATTTTAATCTTTAGAAGTAAATTCTCACCATTACACCTGCAATAGCAATCCCAATGTATCCAATGATATGCAGCTTTTCATTGAAGAAGTCTGTTATTGCAGACAGACAGTCCTGAGAAAATCCATGAGAAAACACCTCATTACAGCACATCTTGTAAATCTAAAACATCGCTATACCGACACCATGTGTGCATAAAGTGTTACAGCAGGTGTAAGAGTTTACCTTGGTGTCATCTGGAGCTTCTTCACAGAGTGCAGACGTGTCTGATGTGGAACCTCCACAACAGTTCAGCTGTAAATGTAAAAAATAAATAAATAAATAGAACTGTAAACTGTAATGCATCACATGTGACAACCATATGATTAAAGACAAGTTTTACTCACAGTTTTGTGGTAAATTAAGGCTACTGCGGTGCCATTCACATCGGTGCTGTCAGAGATGGAGCTACTATAAAACTTTTGGACTTCCTCAACAATCTGTTATTAGTAGAATAAACAAACAAACAGTTGCTTACGTGATTTTCTGAAAACAACACAAATTACAATCTGATGTTTTGAAAATTAAATATTTAGGTGCTGTACCTGTTCCTTGTTTAGGAATCCAAACACGCCAGCAGCGATCTCTGCTCCAAAGATTATCAGAAGGCAAGCAAAGAACTGCAGAACAGAGAAACTTACTGATTACTGACTTCTAGTGAGAAAGGTCTTTAATACAAAAAGAGTTACAGCAGTAACTACATGGAAAATAGGAAGGTTCTTGTTTTCCCTGCTGTGAACTGACTAAAAAACTATGGAGTTAATTAACTGGAAGTGTACTAATCAATGTTCTCTATAATTAGTACCAACTATTTATATATTTTCCATAGAACATCATGGTAATTCTGTGAAATTATTTACACAGACCTGTAATAAAACTCTACCAATAATTAAGTGGGGTTGGTGCAATACTTACCACTACAGCAAATGAATAATAATTCTCTTTAGCACTAACTCACCGATGCAAGAAGACACTGAGACTCACGTACGGCCCCAAAACAACCAAAGAAGCCAACGACCATCATCAACCCTCCTGCTCCAAGAAGGATGTACACAGCTGAGCAGAGAAAAAAAAGCACATAGATTAGTGCTTTAAATTAGCTTACTTTACAGAAATAAATCAAATAAATAAACGACCCACAAACTGCGTAATGTTCCTGATATAAGAATTAATCATTTAAATAGACCAGCAGTCATGAATCATGTTAAGTTAGTGCTGTCACATGACTGTAATTCACAGCTTCAACTGAGGATGGCAGCATGATCCCACTGCTTTCATGTCTTGAAACAGGACGCTTGTGTTTGACTACCAGCAGGAACATGTGGGTGGAAACTTCTTTAGTAGCCTAAAGCATCTGTATTACAGTCAGTCCAGTTATCGACACACTCCTTCTGTGCAGCCACTCTTAAGTCTGGAGAAGTGAATCTCTGACACAAACTACTGGCGATCTTTGATGTTTCACTTATTGTCTCTTTGACCAGTTTGAACAGTATTTTTGTGTTATTTTCTCTTCACTTGATAAATTCAATATATTTCATCTGTCAGATTAGAGTTAGTGTTTGAACTGTTACAGATCAACGGGAAAAATATTAGTTTCAGAAACAGCCTAATGGTTGACACTAATGAAAATAAATACCTGCAGAGTGGCCATCTCTCTGTCTCTGGCATTGTGCTGAACAAAACAAGACAGTGGACTTTGCCCTACTGCAGTAAAGCTCTAAATAACTGGAAATCCTACCCATCTGTAACTGTCTTGTAGTGACTCTGTGTAGTATCACAATCTGATTGGAAGACACTAGAGTTAGACAGACTATTATGAAACATTACTCACACTTTACTCTTTTGATACATTTGTGTTACTTCCAATTACCTTAAGCTCGTGCATGCACGGTCCTGCAGGTTAGAGCACTAAAACAGATGCCATCTGTCTGGTAACAAGGCAAATCAAACTTTTGAGCTTGATTGCTGCAGAATTAGACTACAGTCCTATCCTAACCCTTTATCAGTCTGGATGTCATCACCTCCCTGGTCTACTCCCCTGATCCCAGGCCTCACTACTGAGCCCTTTAGTCTGTAACTATACACCAGACTGGTCCCTGAGGTCCATGCTAAGGGCCTAATCAGTGACATAGAGAGCAACTGCTGCAGCAATTTAATTAATCCACATGGGGGGAAGGCAAGCTGTTGTTTTTGCTGGTGAACAAAAGAGGAGGTAAAGACGAGGTGAACAGACAGCTGTGCTGAAGTGAGCTGGAAGTGAGGAATATGCTACTCCAAAGCAGAGTGTGTGGATTAACAATGGAAAATGTAATGGGCCAAGACAGCTTCTACTGTATATACAAAGTGTTTCACAGAACTCATCTTGGCTGCTAATGTTTTCCATCACTTAATCACAGACTTTAATATGCAACATTTTACTGTAGCCCTTCCTCTTGGTGATATTTCGCAGATAACTGACTGTGTACATCATCTTTGCTGGTGGCAGATAGCGAATGTAAGCATGCTATAGTTTCACTTAGTTTCACTTGGTCTATATGCGGTATATGCACATGATGGCTGTTCACGCACCAGAAAACAGAGCAACACAGGTGACAGAATGGAAAGTGAATCACCCACAGGGAATGCTGCCACTTTGCTCTGTTATGGGATCACTCTGTTTAGTCTTTTTGCTAGAGGTACATGAACTGTAAGCTCCAGCATTCAGTTCAGGAAGCTCATGATGATGATTTATTTTGTTGCTAAAGCTCCTCTGTGAGATGATCAGTCCTGCTCATGATCTTTCACATATGTAGATAAATTGATACCTTGCACACTGGGTTGTTGCCTAACAACAAGAGCAACCCATCTTGGGTGTCAAATACTGAGGCTGTATCAAAACCATGAATCCATGGTCAAAACTTGTGGCGTCTCATAGATGCACAAGTTCTCCTTTAGCTTTAGTATGTGGTGCACAGGATTTGACATCTGATTGGTTCGAAGGTGGCGCCTCGTTCACTAGTGCTGTCCTGTGAGTCTGTGAGTGTCCCAAGAGCAGTTCACCACATTAAGATACATTATGGAGCATATCTCTATTAAAAAATATTAAATAATATTGAAAAAGGTTACATACTCTAGGTTTAATTTAGAACAGTGCATCACTATAATGACGATCATCTGTGTTTTACGTGAACTGTTAAATTAGTAGTTAGACTTTTAGCAAAATTTGGTTCTTTGTGCTCTTGCTGAAAGTTGGATGAGCAGATGGTAAATGTGAAGCTTTCAGCCACCAGCCAGTTAATCTAAGGTTAAAAAAATGGATAAAGGTTAAATTAAGACCGGAAGCAGGGTGAAACAGCTACAGTGTTAGGCTGCCCAAAAGTAACAAAATCCACCAGCCACCAACCACCAAGGCAGCACTAAATTTCACTAATTCAAGTACTTTGATGTTTGCTTAGCCCTTACACTGATGTGTAAAAATCAGAGAAGAGTAAACAACATTAATATCCAATTCATGTGGTGTATTTTATATCTACTGTAATGTTTTAAAAGTGTTTAAAATAGTTTTAAACATTTTAAAATGAAAAAATAAAATTTCTCCTTATGTTTTTACAACCTACTCTATAAAATATAAATTTTTTAAATTCCAGGGTGCACTTTATGATGACGGCTATTAAAGGATAGACTCCTGTCACCTGCCTCACCCAGCTTGCTGCTCATGTCCTGAGGGAGGCAGCCGGTCCCATGAAAGCGCAGCAGAGAGCTGATGAAGTGAAGTCACCATTTTAGGTCATGGTCTAAAGTAACAAGAATAGGCTTCATTCTAATCATCTGCTCCTAAGCAGAGCGGGAGAGAGTGGCCCTATTGTGTGGAGTCCTGCAACGCTACTACACACTGTAGGGTGTTTGTATCCTGTACTGTATGTTTTAATCATCTACTGTGTGTTTTATTGGGAGCTTTGAAAAGGGGCTCTTTGTCCAGCATTGATCAAAAGTCAAAGTGCTTCAAAGATATTTCAGCACAGAGACAGAGCTGTTCATGAATCAGTTAGAGACTCTGGCCCATTTTTTTGTTGTTTGTGCCTGTTTTGTCGCTTTGTGTTATGCCAGTGAAAGGAAAAGCAAATCAATGCGTGATTTGACAGGAGCAATTCTTTCTGTAACCCATAAACCCAAGCACTAACACTAATGATGCACATCAGTGATCATTTTAAATGTCTACTTTCAATTCCCGTTTTCATATAGCACCCTCCCACACGTGAGTGGAAAACCCTTTAACCCTTTAATAATAATAATAATAATAATTGAGGATATAAATAATGATTACATCAACTCAGGAAAGTAGGTTTCAATTGTGCAGAGGAAGTGATGGAACATCTAAAAGGAGTGAGGGTAAAATGTGCCTGTTAAATGTTCATCACTGTTCAGTAACACCTGCAGCCTCTGAGAAGGGTCTTCAGTTAAAATGGCGGCAGGTAGTCCCCTGGGAAGTTAACGAGAGCTTGTTAAATAATTACTGTGCACCACGAAACCGGTCTGGTGCAGCCCTGTAGAGGAAACTGTTTGATGGCATATGCAAAACAACTTTTAACAGGCAAATGAGCTTCTTTTTTTTTTTACATCTGAAAATGTGAATTCATATCTCTGCCTCCTTTAGTATGAGTTGTAATTTCACAGTTGTTACATGTTAAGATGTCAGGCTGTTAGTCACTGCTAGTTTCTGCCTTTTAAGAAGAAATAAATGAGCACTCAGCATTTAAATAATTCTTATATGAATAAAACAGAATAAATAGGTACCGATGAAGAAGGTGTCAGGGGCGCCATTGCCTGTCAGTAGCTCCACTGTATTTGGGTCAAATCTAAGCCACAGTCCCACAGCCAGAACCAACAACCCCGACAGCTGAGGAGTGATACACATTATATCATTAAATCATAATTACACACGTTTGCAGAATGACAATGCAAAATTTTACAAGTTTCTTCCTGTTTCTGGCTTCAGTTGATGGCTTTGCTGTTGTGGCATATTTGCCCGGAAGTCACTTCACAGTTAAAACTTGAGGCCCATCATGTTTTTCCTCTTTGGATCTTCAGTTGATTAAGATTCTGCAAGTGGCGCTCTTGTCTCTGTCCTGTCAGCAAGTGGCTATTGATGCTCACAGCCTGTTTTCGTCACATTTATTTTAAACAAAGTGCTGACAGAAATGTTAATGTTTCACCTCTGAAATGATGAAAAGTAAAAGATTTTTTTTTGTGACTGTTTTAGACTTGTTTAGAACAAAGATCACAACATGTACAAATGTGCAGTACCATATTTCTATTAAATCTTTAAAAAGTATCACCTAAAGTCAACTATCTTTGTATTAGATTGTATCTCAATGTAGCCTCATTTTTTGTCATCAAATGTTAAAATATACACTAAGCTGAAAAATAGGAATTCAGGTGTGATGTTCCTGATGAGTTTGTCACAACAAGACATCATGTCCTTTGGGCAATCCTGACCAGAAATAAACCAGTCGATGGGAACGAGAAAGTTAATCCTTCTGACCTTCTAGAGACACATAAAAATTTGATGTGCTTTTAACCACCACTGTTATATTTATTTAAAACACAGATGTGGGGTTTTAACACTAAATGTATGAAAGTTGATCATTTTTACACAACTACACAATAAATTCATTAAAACCTAAATTACAACCAATATTTCATCATCTTTATCCTATAACAAGTGTCGTGAGCTTCATTAATTAATATCCATGTGAATCTTCTTCGCCTTTAAATCTAGAACTATGAACTGATATAAATTACATCACACACAAAAAAAACAAAACACATCTAAAACCAAACTGTTCTGTTTAGTCTAATGATTGAAAAGGGCAGATTAGAACACTTTATAAATTCAGCTCACGTTATGAACCACCAAAGTATCTTAACACCAGCATCACCATCAGTGGTTCGTCTCCCATGGTGCATTTCGGCCACAGGCTGTGCCAGCCTCACAGTGCCTGGGTGACGTAACGCACACTGGCATTGGCTGCTAGTTTGGCTCTGCACCCCAAAATGACAGTGTACTGTACGCCCCTTTTGGCTCCGACAACAGCTCTGCTTTCAGTCCCAAAACTGTTAAACAAAGAGGCTGCTGTCTGCGGGTGACACAAGTGATCGTCTTACAAAGCACAGATGAGTCAATGCAAGAAATTACACCCATATAAATTTAGCAGTAAAGCATCAGCATCTATTGAAGACAACTGTAAGAGTGTCAAACATCTAGAGCTGAAACAAAATGCATCATAATCAAACTATCAATATAAACAATGACCGTTTGTTGCTTTACTTTGTTCTTTGCTTTTGTGACAGTTTTGACCGTTTTTTTTTTTTTATATTGTGAAGGCAACCTCCACTGTGGGTTGACAATTTAGACATACTAAAAACATGTAAAAGTTTTATCTTGGAGGAGTTATAAGCCAAAAAGTTTGCAAACCACTGCAAAAACCACAGCAAATCCAAACTGAAGTAGCCAATGCTGCCAGTTGGAGTCACAAGTAAACCCATCTGAAGAGATTTTGTGTACAACCAAAACAAAACTGTGCATGATGTCCCCAAAACAGATTAACCCTGTTTGTAAAAAAACACCATGCATACTTCCAAAGATGCAGCAGGAAAGTCGCAGTACAATGTCAAAGCAGGAGACAGGATCTGAACGGTGGGTGTGTTGGAAAAGTGGCCACACGCTGCAGCTCTGATGGATGTGTTGGACTATTATGATCCATTACAGGCGATATCAGTCATTACTGATGCTTATCTGAATGTATTCATTAATTATTGAAAAACCTTTTCGAAGATAGGGGATGTTTTATGAGCTGCAATGCGCGATTAGCTGTTTATAATGATTTGAATGAAAAGCATGATTGATGATAATATTACTGACAAGGTAAAAGAGACACAATGTGAACAGAGCAGGTGGATAAAGAAGTCTTCACGACTGCATTATCAGCATTACTCCTCAGTTAATAACAAAACCAAGTTAATTAAAAACCCTAAATAACAATATCAATGATCGGGACAGCTGCTCTATGATGAACATGTAAACAGTTCAGTAAGGTGGAGCACTTTCTCACATGTCAACAGAGGTAGACAGTTACGTAAAAATACACATATCAAGCCAATATCAGCTCCACTGATAATAAAAAACAATAAAGGTGATCAGATTTAATCAACATTAGAGACATATTAAAACGGAAATCCCGCTGTTCCCACGCAAACCGTTTGTGGAGCAGACTTACCCAGAAGATGAAGTTGAAAACGAAGAGCAGATATTTCACGCATTTCATCCCACCTTGCACTTTGCTCATGATGTCACCTGATTTGTCGGTATCTCCGATCTGTGAACGCTGTTATTTTGCAAATCCTCACCTCTTCCAGCTGGACATCAACCCATGCAATGATGATGATCTGCACCGCGACACCATCCAAACGCGAAAACATGCGCACAAGCAGCACAGGTTGACGGCTGCACGCTCACACGCGCCGCCCATCAGCGTGTGCGCGCCGAGGAACCCAAGGTAGGATTCAGGGCGATCTGGGACCAATTGGGGAGGCGCCAAGATGTCCCCCAACAAAACAAGTAATATTAGTAATATTCAGCATGATTTTAATAAGGGCATGGTATGTTACAGCAAAGACACAGTTCCCCTAAGCAGCATTGTTTAATTACACGTTGCCCAAGACACGTCACCGCACAGGAAATAAAATTCCTTTGTATATGACTAAATACCAAATTATATAACAATCCGTGTGGGTGGGAGGAGTGTAGAAAACTGCCATCTGTTTGTGCTACTTTTGAGTATTTGCTGAGGACTCCTATAGCCCCAAGGGTCCTTGAGAGCCACTGAGAGACAGAGAAAAACTATATGAAAATCATTGCAGCATCTTGTAATAAACCAGTCAGATTTTCACTTTCACTTCTGACCTCTATGACATTAGAAGCTGGGCAAGAGCTTATTATCTCAGTGATCATTAATTTCTCCTACAGACACTTTTAGACCTGCTAATGATCTGTGCCAAGGATGTCAGTGTTTATTATGGAAATATGGGATCTTAGTGACGTATGCATCTAAAACACCTGAGATACTTCACGTTAATGACTGACAAAGATGTTTTACCAGGGCTTTAGCCTTTTCAATTACTTTATTACAACATTGTATTGACTTTATTTATTCGGTTAAGTATTAAATTGTGTGATCTTTAAATGTAACTTTTCAACGTGAACTTCTATAGCTTTTAGATTTCATTTCAGAGCCTGCGGTGTCTATGTATACAGCATGCATAAGCTTGCATCTGCTAATGTGTGGGTGTTGCATGCACATAAACAGTTAGTCATTGTTCTGCCCTTCATGCAAATGTTGTGTGATCAGACTTAGGTGTCTGATGAGTTCATGTGGAAGACCTGTCGTGCCTGGTCTTTGCAGATAGCCTGATGACCTATTTATTGTATGTCTCTAGAATTACAGGATCCGTCATTTGGGCTGTTGATGATCTTTTTTCACTTCTTGCAGATAGAATGAATTTACCATGTTGGCATCTGTTGAGCCTCTTGGCTGCTTTGTCGGTGTGTGGGAAGCGTTTCTATTAATGGGACTTGATCCTGACTATGCACACCTGACATCAACCTTTGAAAGGTCTGGATTTGAGAGCACAACGCTTGCATGAATTTTAGAATATATATGAAAGTTAAATATACTTTCAAGTCTGATGATAAAAGTCTTAGACTTCAATTGTCTAGTGTAAATTCCTATGAAGTGCTAAAAAATAAAACCAAGGACGTGTCTGTTTCCATTATGGTAGATACACTCCTGAGCCATACAAATTAACCATCTACCTATTTATACTTTTGTATATGTTTTAATATACAAATTGTATTTGGCATCATGTATGTAGACGTTATTATGTTAAATAACTATTTACACAATTTGAACATGCATGTATCGTATGTTGCGTTTAAATTCAGATCAGATCGTGTGAATGAAGGCGGCATATTGGAACGTCAAGAAAGCTCTTCTGTGTCTCCTCTGCAGGCCTGAGGGGGTCAGCTTGAGTTCACCCGCTCTGACAGTCAAACTTCTCATCTTTTGTGCTGTCTTTGTTTGCAGCACTGATGTGGGAGGGAAACAGCGACCCTGGTTTATCTGCCAGATTATCAGTGAGGATCAGTCCGGGTGGATCATGAGACACATCACATCACAACCTACATACAGCAATATAAAAGGAGTCATTTATGATGCTACATAGATTACAGACAAATGATTTACAGTTTCCATGTAACCCTGAAGAAGATCACTGAACTACATTAGTGCTAACCTAATATCAGGTTGGCCATTCAATACTGACATGAATTCAGAGCTGTAATTAAGTACACCCAAACTGCAACCATATCCTCTCGGTATAATGGAATTAAAATCCCATTATCCTTCCTCAGCCGCCCTCTCTTCACCCACCACTTGTGCTTGACATGAAAATCTAGTCCAATAATAAAACCTGATCTCCATGAGGTGATCTGTGAATAGTCCTTATGATCTGTAAGATATCAGAGGAGACATATAATTACTGAACTTGATTTATCCTGTGCACAGGTCAGTTCAATGTGCTAGTCAGACATAATTGTTTAAGTACTTTCAAAGTATTAAAGGACATAGTAGGAAAGAAAGCAAGCAACAAACAACGTTCAGGTGGTATATGATGTTGCAATGCCTGTTAGTCTTTTTTAACTACACTTCAGTATCGTGACAGTTGGTATCAACATCTGAAAAGTAGAACCATATATGTGCATCTGCAGCGTGCATTACCATGACGGGAAAGTCAAGTGGAAACCTTAGAAATTAATAGGACCAGACATGTACTGTAGCAGAAGCACAATGGAACTAGATTACATTACCTCCATCTAGTGGACAGATTGAGAAATTAAAACAGTCCGTTTACTATAAATAATTATTTTATATTTGAGTTGTTGTTGGTTTTTTTTTATTTTTTATTTTTTACCATTTATCATCATGGATTCATCCTAATGTTATTATGAGCTGCAGTGGCTGAACCACGAATGATTAATATTTGTGCTATTAAAACGTAGATATAGTCATCATCATGTAGACCTGGTTGTTTATGGTTATTTATTGCCTCTCTGTTCATTAGACGATTTGCCTTAAAGTGCCTTAAGTGACCCATGGAAATGTCGGAAAAGCTAATTAATTTGTGTATATAGAAATGTTTGTAGTTTTTTGTTGTTTGTCCCTTTAATTTGAGACTCTTTTGTCCCTTCCGGGATCCTGTAGTAATGATGACTCCAGTGATCTGATTGGCCAGTAGTCAGGTCGTTCACAACAGTGGGAACTATTAGTAGCGATGCTGTTGAATTAGGTGTTTTCAACATATTTTTCTTAGGGTAACGAGTTGAAATCAGCTAGGATTATCACATCTATTGTATTCCTGAATTAGCAACAACTATTGCAGGATACTGACATGATGTTTTACAGTATTTATGTCATTACAAGGCAGCAAATTCACAGATTAAGACTTTAAGCTAGTTAGCTTGTGTTAGCTAACCGTTTTCATGAATTTCTTGCTAGAAAAATGTCTTTAATTTTTAATATTGAGACTGATGTGGTTCTGTTGTAAAATGGTTGGTTTTTGCTGTTAAATCCTCTCAATAGGTGTCAATCAGCCTGTTGGAAAAATGTCAAGCTACACGAATCATGTGACCCATTGTCGGTTTTGATACCTCACTGTCGCAGCTCGTCTGTCCGTAGGACTCTGGTTCTCAGGCTGTCTGAACCTCCGACGTAACAGCTCCTCCATGAGTTAACATTGAATTAACCAGCACTCCCTGACTTCAACATACAGCATAACCCGGTTAAAATGAGCCGCTTTTTGGTGCCAGAGAATCTGAGTCAGGTCCGAAGATTATTATTATCGATTTCCTTCTTGTACATATCACTTATAACTTATAACTTATAACTTATACCTTTATCCTGCACTTGCTGCTTATTGCACTCCTGGTTAGACCTAAACTGCATTTCGTTGCCTTGTACTTGTACATGTGTAATGACAATAAAGTTGAATCTAATCTGAATCTAAAAAAAGATTGAAGGATAACAGTAATATTGCGTCGAAGGTCGGTGTCTTATAATCAGATCAATATATAATCTGTTTTAAGATTATGTTTATTGTGGTGACTATCTATTAAGTCTTTGGCCGTATATTTGTGTGATTGTTCTGTGAAAAGATAAACAAAGCCATCCTTTTTCCCGAGAGTAGCTGAACCGTGAACTCAACACGACGCTTGCGCAGTACACGTATTCACTGATTTAAGCTTGTAACTATATTTTACGTTGTTGTGTAATTATGAAAACCAAATGTAAACTTAAGATTGATGTTCTCATTAAATTCACGACACAGCTCTATTTTCAGTGTTTGAAAGTATCATTCATGTTCAACTTTCACTGAACTGTTTGCTCATCCTATCCTGTCATGGATTCCTACATGCAAACTGAAACCAGAGTATGATGGAATAAGGATGCACACAGCTGCCTGCTACCCAAACCAGATCAGCTAATTGAGATTATCTGTATATTAATCTGTAATTAAAATAATCATAAGCAGCAGTCCTATAAAAACGGGCTAGTTAAAACTTACACAAAAAAAACCTACAAACTACACACACAAAAAAGTGTTTAATTCATGTTGAGTTACTTTCAATAGCCTACTTAAACTGCATTTTCCTGTTTATACTTAGCATACAGCAACATTTGAATGCAGAACTTTTACGGTAGGCAAACTTTTATAAGTAAAAACAACATAAAAACAGAGCAGAGTGGTTCTTCTTGTTTTATTCAAAGACATCCCAAGCACTAACCTCCAGAGGGCAGTATTGGATTTTGATTGGAATAGTGCACTGATGCCTGAGTTTGAAAGTCCTGAAAATGTGTATTTATTGTTGATGAGAAGACAATTATTTCTTTCAATATTTCAGTTTTCAAGAATCATTTCAGCAGCTGCCCTTTGTCTCTGTTTCCATTTTACCTCCAAGCTCACATCAAACAAGATAAATGTCAGCTGTGGTACAAAACTGGGCTATGATCCTAAAAAAATGACACTGAAACGTCACTGCCAAAAATAAAAATAATGGCAATGATATTATCAGCCACAGTTACACTGATGAATCATAGGAAATGTTATTTATATCAACTGTAGAATGCAGAACAGGAGAAAATCAGAGCCAAGACACTAACACCAAATTAGTGGCAGTAAGATTAAGCCATGTGGGGCTTCTTAAAATTTTTTTCTTGTAGGCCAAAAAAACCAAAAACATTTCTTCTCATGTTGTTATTAGTGTCTTTGCCAGAGGAACAACCGGGTTACCAGTCATACAATAAACGTTATAAAACGCAGTGCATGTATGTAAGTGTTTAATAAATAACAATATCAACAACATTTTAACAAAAGTATTGCTTATATCAGACCTGGGTCAAACTGTATTTCTAAAATGTGTGGGTTTACTTAGGGATAGTGGGGTGTGAAAGGGATATATAAGAGTTGTGTGTTTTTTGTTTAGTTTTTTCTTTCTTAAACACCATTGCTGAGTTCTGTGCAGCCGGAGTTGAAACTGAACCTGTGATTTAGTCATAACTCAGTTACTGTGTTCTTTAGAAAACACCTAAATGCCACTGGAGGTCATCATTTCTGATGGTTAAATTAAACCTGCTGTAGAGGCTGATCGGAGGTGTAAAGCCATAAAAGTCAGTACAGAATGTAGATTTCTACACCTGAAATCATTTTAATAAAAGTAAAGCTATTTCAACTTGTATGATCTTATGAAGAAAATTCACAAGGTGAATCAGCATTTCAGCTTTGACTTCAGATAGAGGACGGCTGATGTCACAAATTATAAACTAATGCAGCAGCACAAGTCTAGTAGACATAAGATCAGTTTGTCAGTAATTTAGGCAGGCGTGAACTGTTCAGTCCCTACATATGGTTTACAGCTGTATTCCAACTGACAATTATATATAAAATTATGTTTGTGATCAACAAAAGTGTAACTAGGCTATAAATGAAAACACACATTGTATCTTGTTTCAGTGG
The DNA here is from genome assembly GCA_032362345.1 of Sandelia bainsii. Lineage (NCBI taxonomy): Eukaryota > Metazoa > Chordata > Actinopteri > Anabantiformes > Anabantidae > Sandelia > Sandelia bainsii. The sequence goes on from JAUMHL010000025.1 coordinate 20,253,667, forward strand.
AATTTCTGAATTATTTCCTCAGCAGTTAATGATATTGGAAAATCCAACAGCTGAAACCAATTTCCATAACTACATATTAAGACAGATTGTACAACAGAGCACCGTCATGAAATAAAGTTTTTTGCAGAATATATCACAGAATAATAAGATTTGCTCCTTAAACTTCACTGTGTTGTAAATAGCTTTAGAAATGTATGTTATTCCTCACACAAAGGAAGTAAAAGTCAAACTTAACATATAGCTGCATTAAAAGTGACACAGCAACAGCCCCTTAGTACTTAGTACTTCCAGCAGGTGAAAAAAAACAATAGCTGCACTAAAACTGCAGATACTGTTTGACCCAGGCCTGGTGTACATACATGCAGTCCTGATACTTTGTCATATTCCAATAATTTACTTTGTGCAGAGGGTGAAAAGTCTTTGGTGATATATTATGCAGACCAAGTCACAACTGTCTGCACGTTAGCTTGAGTATGTGTCTGTATGCACTGTAAATGATTGACTCTATGAGCCTTTGAGGAGCTGCGGCGTGCACGCAAGGTCTTCACTGCCGCCAAGACTTGCGGCTGAGCACGCACACACAGGCCACATTGATACGTATGAGCCTCCACGCCACCAGGTTCTTAAACGAAGTCAGCGCTCGTACAAAAGTGTGTGAGTTGGTGCAGTAGGAGTTCCAGTGTCTGGTATCGATTCCCAAACAGCCTGAGCTACCTGATTGAGCACTGTGACACGTCGTCTCAAAGAAGTATTGCTTCTTGTTGACATTGTTGATATTCACATCTGGCAGCACTGTCACCTCGTTGCCTGAGATGTCTGTGGCCTTGGTTTTGTTGCCCACCCAGACACTGATGCTCTCACAAACTGAGTACACCCCACGGTGCTGAGGCTGCCCTGCTCGCCTGCGGCCCCTGCGACTGGCACCCTGTGTCCCAGCTGGCTCTTCATCTGGGGGCTGAGAGCTGAAGAGCACCCTGGGTGAGAGGTAGCGGCGCTTTGTGAAGAGTTTGGGATCCACAGTGGGGATGTAACTGTGGTTGCTGCCAGGATCCTGCTGCTTTGCTGTCGTGGCGGTGCACGAGTCCCCTTGGATGGCGGCCACAGCCTGGGCACTGAAGAAGAGGAGCAGGACCAGCATGGACGACCTCATGGGCACACAACCTGAGGATGTCAACAAGCACAGAAAACACTTACTGTTTTCATGTTACTGCAGATAGAGTTTACATTAGAAAACATGGTGGCAAGGACCTGTACTGGATTGTTGACCATTGTAAGTGGACAGTTGTCAGTGCTTTAAAACCTACAATAACTGATTTGGGTGAAGTGGAAACAAGCGGTGTGTAGATACTCCCCATGTTTTGTTCACACATTTCATGGTGCAACGTGTTGAAGACTGACCACAACTTTAAGTGCCTGTACTAGCAACTCTTTAAAGCAGGAGAACAAGCCTGGCCTAACACAAAGTTCTGACAATTAATGCTTATTGACTTAGCAATAACACTGTTCACAAGTACAGTTCATACAGTTTGATTTACAGATCAAATGTATATTTGTCAAATTAATTCAGATATAGTTAAATGTATAAGCTTTTGAATCACAGATTCTACCTGTTAAACGTTTTTAGTGTATAGTGAAGTAGGCAGGACACTGAAATGAAACATTGCCTGAAAGGCTTTAGAGAGGGCAACAAAGTCCCTGAATGACTATGTGTAAACTATTTGTGGTATGTCTGGTTGTTTGTGATGTTGGAAATCAGATCAGAAATACGGCCAGTATTGTTGTGACATCTTATCAGTTTGTGCCATTATTGTTTTATCACACTTAGACACTATACACACAACACACAGACCACAACAGAACATCTGTCCCTCCTGGCTTGCATAAATTGACAGGCTCTATACTGTAGTTAACAGTACAACACGAGTCACAGGCGTGTTAACACTTGTGCTGCTAGCAGGCTCTGTCAGGTAGGTTTATTATATGCTGTGTTTGCCTCAGGTGTGAGGGTGAGTGCTGCTGGATTAAAATAGTTGGCACAACAAAACAAAGGAACCATCATAGTTTGTATAAAAGTGCATGATGTGAATTATGATTATGCCAATAAATGCCTGTGAGGTCTGTCCAATTTAGACGAGTGTCTCTCCTCACACAATCTCCTCCATGCTCTGCTCTGTCTTCCTGTGTGTGGTGCAATATTGGGACATGAAAAAAACACCATTAATTTTACGGTAATTAGACCACTGCAAAGAAGACTGTCCCTTGTTCTACTTTTTTACATTATCTGCCAATTTTGATTACTTAAGTAAACAGGAAGGTTCCTTTACAGCAGGAAACATTCATCCAGTTACAAATGAGCACAAAACTTTGGAGGTTGAATGCTGATGAAAAGGAAAAAAATGAGGACAGTTCATCCTGAATGGCTACATGTGTTTTGCAAAAAGAAGTAAAGAGGTCATAGTCCCATTTGAGACATGATAAAAATCATGTCATTTTATCTTATAGTTAATGATATGAAGTTATCACAGTGAGTTTAAATAAATTAAGATTAAGCAAATGAGTCAGCTGTCATTATAGAGGTCCACTGGAAATCTGGATAAGTAGTATAATAGTAGGTTTATAGTAGGTCATGTCATACATTTCAATAATTAATTTAAAATAATTTTGGAAAAGCATGTAAAATATGTAACATATAAACATGAATGATAAATGGGTTCCCCTCAAGTGTTTTAAATCCAGGCCTTTGGTGTGACACATGCTGGATCACTGGCGTGCTTTACTGAGACACATAACTGGAGCAGAGCCTGTGCGTTTCCTGTATTAAATCATCTGCAGACAAAGAGGAATACCTACAAAAAAAAACCAAAACGTGTTTTTTGGCATATGTCAAAGTCAATTTTTCTTAAATTTTGCTTAATGCAAAAGTTTGGACTTGTGTGGGAGATAAAAGCGACACTCCTACATTTAAATGTACATTTGACATTCAGTCATTTGACTGACGCTTTTATCCAACGTGATTTACAAGTGAGATTTATCCTTTGACTCTGGAGATGAGCGTCAAAGCTTTGCTGCTACATATACTCACGTGCTTAAGAAAGAAGCTATTGCATTTCAGTTACACTGTTATTTCTTAATTTAACTTAAGAGAACTCCAGGAGTCCTACTCATTTATACAAATAGGGTGGCCAAAACACTAGAAACACCTCTTAATATAATGCACTCCACTATCTCCACCCATCACCCACTATGACCTCAATAATAAACATATAGTAGACTTATCACTTTTATGACAGTTTCATCAAAAACTGAGAAGCTGTAACTTTGTAAAAGTAGAATTAATGGCATAAAAGGGTATTCTCTTGCATTAGATTGTACACATGTACCTAATAAAGTGGCTAGTGAGTGTATATATACCATAGTGCAAAGTGACTATGATCTCTGTCTATACCTTTTCAGTGACTCCAAGTGAACTGTAGCACATTTGTTGCTTCTAGAGGACGTGATTAGAGCTCACTGAGTTCTAGGCTCCTGCCATCAGGCCCGACTGTGACCCCCATCCAGCACGCCTTAGCTTTTCTGCCCTGCTGAGATACAAGCAGAGAAAATGTCTCAGCCTGCTCGTAAACCCACTGTAAACACATTCTTTGTGAGGCTGATACGGGAAGAGAAAGTTAATATGTTATTCCTGCTCACCAGATCCTCATATACTGAACATAGCAAAAAAAAAAAAAGATCTGCATAATGTAGACTATCTAGGTGAAATGTAGTGTAGTTTGATATTAATGCTGTAAATTATGTTAGCCTTCCTTAATATATGAGATTTCACAGGTTTGTATAGACTTAAACACTCCTGTACCTGAATAAACAGATGTAAAGAATATTTAGGAACAAGTAGAAGCCAGACCATTTAGAAATCTGGTATTGCGAAGCCACATAAACATCTGAGAAGCTAGAACACGTCAACATAATAATATCATCTTAAATTAGTATCTTGCTGTTCATTATTTGTTCTCATCCTTTCTGTTAAATTATTCCACCAGGCTTGTTTCCCATATTCTGGTCATTTTGCACAGTACTAAAACACAACCACCATTCAAGCTACATCACAGTGAACCAGAAGCTTTAATTTTGTTTTGTCATTTTGTCCTATTTGTGATGTTGCTGTGCTCAAATGTGCTTGAGCGGAGTGTTTTCATATGAGTTGATTACATTTTATATCACATCTTACTTAGTGTCAGTCACATGAAAGCCACAGAAAGAAACTCTCCAATACATCCAAAAAACATCTGTGAACTTATTGCCTCACAAATTTGCTGTAGAAATTCGAAACAGTGAAAAAAATGACAGGAAGTAATGGGCTGTAAATCTAAATGATGGTCATGTACTGAACGCCTGTGAAGAGTCTACACTGGCAGAGGAAATCTTTTTGTTTTACAGCGCCTCAACAGTAGTGGTCTCTGGCTGTCCTGGGATTTAAATCTATTATATTTCAACTGCAGGACGAGTTGTTTAAATAACAAGCCAACCTGCACTTGTGACTTGTACTCAGTCTGAAAATAAGTCAGAACACTGAACTCTGTTCTTACACCAGTTCTCTCAACCACAGCTTGTGTATGTCATGTAGTCTGTAAGATATTCTTTATATTTTCTGCAGAATGTAAATCAATGAACTGCTGGACAGAATAATTACCAAGATGTTGATGGTGTAAAACATGATACGAAGGGGACGTCTACGCTGGCTGTGTACTCCACATCTATTTTTCACCACTTACACTGCTGAAGTTTTATGAACATAACTGCAAAACCATCTCTAACAAACCCTGCACTCACACAGTACATGAATCTGTGAGCAGCTATTTTAACAAATGTGTATATTAAGCATCAATCTTCATTCTCGACTTTGGAAATAGTTGGACAACTCATTACCAAGTCAAACAACGACTTCCTGATTTTCCTGGAGCTCTCAACCATACCGCACAGTGTTCATCAGTGGATGGAGTTCATCAGCTTGTCGACATGTGAGATCAGTAGTTTGGGTCATCTCATCCAGAAAGTGCAGTACATGAGCTCACTGTCAACACAGCCACATGGCAACTGAACAATTTCCATTAGCTGATTATGACCACTTGATATAGTTAAGTGAACCTTGAGATGAGATTGTTTTGTATGTGTACTGCATTTTGTATGAGGGTAGTAAAGGGAACAAAATTGTGCTAAACCCCACTTATTCTTTGCTCTTGTATAAAAGGAAACATTGTTTAGAGGTTCAATTATAGTTTGACTAAATATTAGAGTGGACAGGAATCGACAAGAAGCACGGTGCTAATGTGATATTCATGTAGGTGTCAGATTGTGCTGAGCACAGAAAGTAGCTGGGAATTTTTAGGTGAATCACGACCAAGAATGATGCAGTGAATCTGTCATGATCCATTAAAGGAAATACAACAGCCTAAATAATATTAATTTGAATCATTGTTTCATCTAGATTGTAACTCTCTAGTAGATTAGCGGAGTACAATTCAGTACATCTAGGCTACTTGATCTACATTTTCTGGCTTGTCCTGTGATGACAGGAAAATGGCAACATTCATTCAAGCTACTAGATGGGCTACAAATATGCCCATAACTTTGCTGTACAACATTTGTGTGCACTAGAGCATCTCACATTGCACCACTCATTGATCCTTGAAGCAGCTGGGCTACAACAACAGATGGCCACCTGATGACTGGAAAGTGAGAAGATCATCACCTGGTCAGATAATGCTGATGGTGCAGCAGTGAAGGAAGAGGACTTTCTTGGCACACCACAGGAATATTGTTGGCTAGACAACGTGGAACATCACAGTGTAGTCACTGTGTTGTGTTAGTTTTGATTTGGTTCCTGAAAAAGCTCCAACACTTCCCAGAGCTAACCCAATAAAACACCATCGGAATGATGTTGAACAGGATATTTGCAGCACAATGTGCCAATGATAACACTGCGGGAAATGCTGTTGAATCCGCATGAACAACTGTGTTATAAGATTCACAAGACCCTGTTAAAACCTTGCTTGCAGGTTAAAAGTTGAGGAGTACAGAAAAAATGCTGCTAACACTGACACCTGCAGACACAACGCACCTAACTCACCTGTTGTTGCCCCTTGATGTGAAATAGTTCTATTTTATTATAAACAGTATAGCAACTCACTTTATATGTGATTGTGTCTTAACCCTTTAAGGCCTGACCCATCAAATAATAGTCCAAAAATTCTATAGTTTTTAATTTGAGTATTTATTGGACCCTTTGGCAAAATATACAAAAAACATGTTGATATCATCATGAGACTTCTGATGTATCATATTTAATACATCAGGCGATTATGGTCATAAAATCCAATACAGTGACTGCTGAGAGTTTTACAAATTCCTTAATTCTGAATACCTGTTGTATCATATATGCACATTTTCAGCACGGTTTTACTCTAATATAACTTAAAATGCTGTACTAGTAATATGTGCTGTATCAAACCTATTATTTTAAATATTATATGATTCATATACTTGAGGTTCACTATTTATGTTGTGTTAGAAGATTAACTCTTCAGGGAAAAAAGGAAACTTAAACAAGTGAGCAAGCTGAAAAAGATTACAAGGTTGAAAGCTCCAGAATAGCAAAATGGAGCTTTTTGTAAAATACTGTTTTGAGATACTTAAGCTACAAATACAAACAATATGAAATTACTCCATTACATATACCTGCATGTCCTTACACAAATATCTTCAGAAAAATGTACTTAAAGTATAAAAAATAAGCATACTCAGTAAAATGTCTCCACTGACTGATATCTGATTTTACTAGATATTAATATTTATGCAATAATATGCACAGCACTTTACTATTAGCTGCTCAAGATGGAGCTAATTTTAAGTACTTTATGTGCAGGTAATTTCCCACGGTATAAGGTCCAGCACTTGCAAAGAGTCAAGAGACAAATATGATGGGTGAAGAAGAAGAAGAAGAAGAAGAAGAAGAAGAAGAAGAAGAAGAAGAAGAAGAAAACATATATTCATATTTGCACTAAGTTTAGGATCTTTCTCTTATTTCTGATCTTTGCTGTAGATGATAATAAACTCTGAAACATGACAAGAGCATTTTGTTTTTCATAAGGGATCATAAGCCAAAAAAGTAGTATGTCTAAAAAAAAGTAGTGCAAGTAACATGAAATGTAAACACAAGTGCCTCAAAATTACTACTTTTACAGCCTTCTGGTCAAAAAGTCACAATTAGAGATAAAATCACTTTCAGATTCAAGTCAAGATGTTTTAAATTGGCCACAGCTGATTCAAACCAGATTTTGCCTTTATCTCCATGACAACAGCAGCTGAGACTTCTGGGTATCGTAGTATTTGGAGACAACCACCGTATCACACACACCTGAGATATAGGTCAATTTTTTTTTTTAGGATCTGCGTGGTGGAAAAAAAAAGAGGACTGTAACATAAAAATCCTGTTTTTAAACAGTCACCCATGTTTATATTTTGACGTCATTAAAATATAACTTTCAAATGAGCAGAAAGTGTAACAGCGGCCTCACATTTAACAACTGCGCTTGTTTCAAGCGGCTTATTTAAACTATGACGACCTCGTCCTCTGTTTTACTCATTTAGAGGCAACAAACTTGTGTTGTAGTGACTGTTGTTAATATATATGATTTCATACGTTAGCTCAGCTGTTGGACTCAAACCACACTTCAAACCGAGGAGCATGGATTTGGGACTTCCTGACAAACATTATCCAAATTATTCAACGCTAAGATCCCTAAGAGCAACACTTCAACACTTCACTTCATCAAGGTTTTCTGTGAATGAACATTTTGACCCTCAGTTCAGTTAAAGGCTTTATGCTCATGTTTTATTTATTGTGAATTAATTTCTTTTTTGGTTTGGCTTAATTTTCTTTCCTGGTTGTTGTTGGACACTGGTCGTGCAGTTCATTTGAAATTAATGATGGATATTTGTGTTTGTGCTTCAGGCCTATACATCAGTTTTCATTTGCATTTCCTCTTTGTTTGTGTTTTGGTGAAGCAGGGTTTGTGTAGAGATGGTTAGGTGATATTGATATTTTACTCCTATATCCTTCATAGCTCTAAGTGAACTGTCAAATCGAAGCTTAATTTAGTTTCAACTTTAGTTTTATGGTCCCAGGTTGGTAAATATTAACTATTAAATGCTATTTGCTTGTTTTTCGTTTTGTTGTTATAGACTTTTCGTTGATTGACCCTTTGACCCTTTGACACTGACAAAAACTGCAAATAACAAAATCAGTGATGGCTATGCTCTATTTTCTGTACCACTGAGCCAGCACACAGTAACACAGTCCAGGAGTTGGGAAACATGAAATACAGCTGTGCTTATGACATGTCAAACTGTCTGCCTTAAAATGATCTGTGGCTGTGTGTAGATGTACATTATTTATCACAGTTGAGCAGGTATATTTCCTAAGCTTTGATGGGGAATGCTGTTTAGCATATCCCATCTTTATTGCTTATTACTTTTTCCCCATGGTAGACTTGACATAATAATTCTCTGTATCTAACAAGGCTTTGGCACTAAAGTTCACCATTGGTGCTGCTCAGTCCATCTTGTTGTACTGAGCTTGGTGTGTATTTGTAGGAAGTGATGAGATCAGAACCTAGTCACCAAATATCAACATTTCACTCTCTCCTCACACAATAGATCAGTTTATGTGAGGTAGCTGACGGAAGTGTGACAGAATCTGCCTGCATGACAACAGCAGCTGAGACTTCTGGGTATTGTAGTATTTGGAGACAACCACCGTATCACACACACCTGAGATACAAGCAAAGGGATTTTTGGGATCTGTGGAGAAAAAAATGAGGACTGTAACATAAAAATCTGTTAGTTCAAGCAGACAGCTTGTTCATGACATCTGTTGTCAGGCAAACGATATGAATACATCTCTGGGAAATTGTAATTGTTATTTTCTCTAATTTTCGGATACTTTTTTGATGAATATGGTCACTTAATTTAAAGCACCTGGCATATTTAAATGTATTGATAATAATTCAGTTTTGTGATGAAGGTTCAGTCTTTAAATGTCTTCTTTTGTCAAGACAAAATTTCCACAATAATGTGATAAAATGAAAATAAAGAAGGCATATATCCATATTTAAGGGAGTGAAAACATATTTTTTCAAGTTTGATTATAAGAAAAGCCAGTGATTACATTTTCTAATGATCTACTAATTGATTAGTAGATGAAATCATCTGATTGTTGCAACTCTGCAATCATTACCTGCAGCCCTACACTGCAACATCATAGTGTATGTATTTAAACTACTCTTTACTCTATGACTATTTGCAAACCCTGTAACACTTTTTCTGTTGCTCTTTGCATGTGGAGTCTATAGTGCATCAGCATTTACTACTGCAGATAGTTTGAGACTGCTGTGTATTCAGGTATGCAATGGAAGCAGACGAAACAGTCCATCCCTTGTTGGCATGAATTATCTGAATCAGCAAGCCAGTCAGTTACATGGTTTGTTAGCCCTGAATGGACAGGCCACCCACAACCAACGACCTACAACTCATTAGCTCTAATGGAGTCAGTTCAATGAACCCTGTCTGGGTTGACTGACAAGCAGCCCGGTGTGGCACCCAATCGACTCTGCAGACCAGGAACAATCAACATCCCTCTGAAAAAACATGGCAATGGCTTCATTCATATGGTAAAAGTCACACAGTCCCTCTGGTAACATGATCCTGCTGAGGCTGGCTCTCATTCAAAGAGGAGGGGAGGTGCAGGTGACTTTATCTGAAAGCCACCAATGGACTTGGCCGCTCATTATGCTGCTGTGGTCATTCATGCAAAACTGCTCAACAGGTTGAAGCATTGCTTTGTGTTGAATTTAAGCCTTCAAATTCAAAAGTTCCCAGAATGACAGCCACAGTAAAATCTGTTGTCTGACGTATGAGAGGACTATTGTCTATTGTCATTCCTAATGACGATAGAAACAGTTTTTTCTGTTCTTTCTTTCTGCTCTTTCCTTCCTATTAAAACAGCCCTTTTATGAACAAAGGATAAAATAACTTTGCAGTTTGTGCCGCAGTATCAGACAGTTTATGTGGTGGTTGTATACTTTAAAACTTCAAAATGTCATGGGGAATAACAAACAAATTTTGTTCAGATTTCAAACTTTTTCTTTCAAACTGTTTTGCTTAATTTGTATCTGTAGTTATTTAAATGTAAGCCTTTTAATACACAATTAAATATGACAATAAATGTTGTTGTTGTTTAAACTGAGAAAATGTACCATGTTAAGAAAAATATATGAATTTTGAAATTGATGGCAGCAAAAAAGTCGGGACAGAGGCAACAAAAGACTGAAAAATCTAAGTGGTACTAACAAGGAAGAGCTGGAACAACATTTTACAGCTAATTAGGTCAATTGGCAACTGGTCAGTTACATGACTGAGTATAAAAGGAGCATCTTAGAGAGTTAGAGTCTCTGTGAACTAAAGATGGGCAGATCTGTAAAAAGCTGCATCTAAATTGTCAAACAATTTCTGAAGTTCAAAAGTCTGCATCTCTGATGGTATGGGGGTGCATTAGTGCCTATTGTATTTCACCTGAAACTTATACAATAATTTAAATATGTAAAATAATTTCGTACACCCATGTAATAAATAACCCTTGTAATAAACATTTTTCATCATACTGAAATCACTTTTTATTGCTCGGCTGACAATATATGGAAGATTAGCATTTCTGTACTGATGACAAATGAAGGTTTTGAAGAATTTATATTAGATACCATATTAAAAAATGACTGACATGTGTTTAACTTCTGATGCAGACTAAGCTGTGGAAGCAATTTTCTTAATGGTGGCTCTAGTCTATAGCAGTCGTTTGACCTTTACAACTGAAATAAAGTGAATCAACCTTAATATAAGGATTACATCTCTCTAAAAATGGACTCGGAACAAATGAAACTTTATGATAATTTCCCCCTTTGTGGCCAAATTGCTAGACAGTCACAAAATTTCTGCTTGCCACTATAATTAGACTTCAGTTATAGGCAAACCATTTCACCCTCTGCAGTTGTTACAGTATGTTGTGTGTCTTGAGCTACTTGCATCTTAATTTATGGATGGAAATCCCTCAATTAACCCTGCATACAGCTCTGCTGCACTGTTTTCATAGTCACACAAGGAGAGGCAGGAAGCTGCAGCAATGATAGTGTCTAAACATCTCTTAACTTGAATAGTGTTTTCAGTCAAAAGTAAATGGGGGATCATTTTGTTGCTATAGCAATTGTACTGTATATTCCTTCCTGGGGCTATTTTTTTACAAGCCAGATCAGTACAAAGGAAGAGGTACTGCTAAAATTGGGGGAAAGAAGAACATTAGAGGCACGGAAAAGAGACAGTAGTACTAGAAATTGACATGTGCAGCAATATAGTGTTTAACTGGGTGGCTGATGTAACATGCAATTTTACGTGTCCATAACGTCACATATAAAACATTAGTTTTAAATACATAACATTATGTTTCTATTGTTCCTCTGGTGGGATATTACAATAATTGCATGTTTTCAAGGGACACAGAAAGTGCTGATGTTTTGTGCATAACTTAAGCTGTGGCCAAAGACATTTTGATTGTTGACATGATAAGTATATGCTAGCTGTTTGTAGTTAGTCACAATATTAACTTAAATGGACAAAATATCATATTGTGTGACTTGGAAAAAACATCAGTGTACAAAAAAAAAAAAAAATTAAAATATTGCCCTTTTTCAACCACCCAACTACAAAACATAGCATGTTTCTTGGTAATGAATTCACTTCTGCATTGTAGTTCAGCATAAAAAGGAGAATGATTCTCACTGACTGTCCCCTTGGACAAATGGTGTTATCTCAGAGGGAGAACTTGCATTAGGTCAACCTCAGTGTGTTTGACAAAGACCCAAACACACGCAGCAGCAGGTGATAGCTGGCAATGGGCCAAAGACTGTAGGACACAGCTATAAATTTGAAATTTTGGAAGTCATTTGTAAACATAACAGCCTCCTTAACATTAAGAAAGATTATTTGCCATGATTGAGCAATTTTACGAAATACCACTTTTACAGCACAGCATGGTGTTAATGGACTCCGGGTTTTGCCTATTTTTTATTTTCTTCAGTAAAACTGCATAAGAACCGACTATAGCATGTAAACACACATTTTAAGCATATTATGGATGCAATCACAACTCACCACAGTCCCCTACAATATGATGTGCAGAAAGTTTTTAAAACTCTTAACAAGGCCTTCAATGTTTCTGTAGGTTGCTGTAGACAGGAACACTATTTAAAACTATTTTATGTGCCAGTTTAATCTTTATTACAAGCCCTGTTAGAAATACTAGCCACAGTTGCTGGGAATATACTTGATAAATAATTTTAAGTCATTCTCCAGTATCTTGAAAAATGTAGTCACTTGCATCCTATGTAGAAATACAGATGTCTTAAATTAAACTTGTTGAACACTACAGAAACCCATAATTTAGCACACTTAATGTGTATGAATCTAATAACTTTTTACTTCAGTTATCTCACACATGCTAACTGATATGCTGGCATGCACTGTTGGATGTTCATTGTGAACATTTCACATGTGTCAAGGACACATATGCAACACATTTAAGGTTACACTTAAGGTTTGTACTTTTACATACCTGCCTCAGCTTGCCCATGAGTTGTAGGGAAGTGAAATGTCCTATTTTTGCTTTTGGCAACTAGAAACATAATAGTATGCAATTGCAGCTCATAATTTGCCATTTTCCCTGTCCTGTTGGATCTAGTTAAGGCAATTTTCTGTTTTACTTATTGGACAACTATGTGGGAAATTGGTTCAAACACAATATGACCTTTTGTTAAGAAATGGGACCTCTGCTGGCAGTTGGTTGTGATCTAAGGCAGATGTGTGAAAGTCTGACTGGCTCTCAGACCTGATGACAACATGAGGTCCAAACTGAGGCCGAACAGAGCCAAATCAAAGAGCAGATCAGGGAGGGCCAGTCAGTCAGCAAACTGCTCAAAGGCTAGATTCTGACATATCATCCAAAGCTTTCAGTGATGCAACTTCAGAGTTATCATCAAGAGCAGACACTGATTGCAAAATCGTAATGACAATAGCAGCCTATTGTTTATGTTTTTTGTGATAAGATAAACAATGAGCAGAAATTATAATGTAGCCTTGCGATTTAATGTTTACAAGCTAAACAGAAGAACTTTCCACTTACTTGCTGTTGACCACTCAGTTAATACACGTGTACTGTACACACACTCAACAAGCTTTGTTGAACTGTATCACATCAAAGACGAATGAAAACGGCTACAGAAAGAATGTGTCATAAAGCGAGCATCCTCTTTCTTTGTATTGCCCAAACCCAACAACCTGAAATATAATCACTGACTGACAGAAACAGCCACATGAGGATGGTAAATGGAAGATTTAACAAGGATAGTTTCATTACTCTCTGATGGCTGTGTTTGGTCTCACTGCGCTGAGGAAACACAGCTGACCCCAGTCTCTATACACACTGTAACTAAACACAACGGACTCGGTGGAGAAACAGGCCCTGCTCAAGTACTGCAAATTAGTTAAATAAACTTTTACAACAATGACTTGAGGGAGTCAGCGTATGTGTTCTCATTGTTTTCATCAACCAGTGGCACACACTCAACAATGCAGCGGACGTTTAGTTTGTGCAGTTTGCTCAAACGTTGCCAGACATCGGTCGCCTAAGATGAACTGTACATTATCATCAAGGATACTTGTGAATTAAATATGGCCCAAGAGTTAAACTTGGGAAAAACAACCTCAGTGAACTGGAGCTTCAAAGTTCTCCTGTTGAAAATGATTGAAACCCCACTCATTTTTTTTAAAATTAAGGTTTAAGGCCAATTCATTTATTGGGGAACATTACACTGGAAGATGCCAGATCAGATATGGCTTTCAGCGACAGAATAGCTGCTTTGACTTTGCAGCAGGACATCGTGTAGCCAGACCTTTATATACTCCTGAATCCACACTTCAAATGTAGATGACTTCAAAAGTGTCAGACAATTCTGCAGGAAACAAAAACAGCCAAATAATTTTTGCTGTAGAAATAAGAAGACCCATATGTTGACACCTCTGTTTATTGCTCTTGGCGTCTGTCAGCAGTATCATCAAGGAAGGCCAACTGAATCAGTCACAGTGCATGTCAGTTTTAGTGACTGTGAATATATTTTAGGTATTAGCTGACAATCCAGCAGTCCATGTGGTATTTATTTGGTAAGATATTGAGTTGTGGTCAGTTGTGTTTGTGGTGCTTTGTCTTTCGTGTATCACTAAAATGTTTTCAATCTTGTTTTCATTCTCAACAAATGAAAACCAGCATCCAGTCAAAGTACCACGTTCTCAGTTTGGATGTTTTCAAGTGTTCCCCATCCTTAGACAAAATATTTCCATTCATTGTCCAGCAGCTCCAACTACTAAGAGACAGTATAAAGTTGGTCTTAACCATCACAGTTTTGCCACCTTGCGGGAAGGAGGCTCTGTTTCCTTTTCTGGCTTTCATTTCCACCTTTGCTTTGACATTTTGTGGTAAAGTCCAAATTGATTGTTTAAAGTCTCAGTTCACTGAGCGTGTGATATGGCTGCATCTTTTGCGTCCAATCAAACAGCTTTGGGTACACAGTACCACCTGACACCTTTGCGGCTCTTTTACTACAGACATTATTTTTGTCACAGCAATTTTCTGCATCCCTATATTATGGTTATACCCTCTCCAAATAAATTAACACCTACTGTTATGCAGGGTAAATAAAGTGATGCCACAGAATTGCCTGGGTTTAAGTAAAAATATATGTGGTGCTGTGTTTGGCGTCTTCTGTTTTTCGCAAATTTGACTGTTTGTATCCTGTCGCTTTTAGTGGTTGTCTGGGCTTTTGCCTTGTTTGTTTTTAGTGGCTCAAATGAAAAAGATTCCTTTGTGCAAGTAGTCTATATCTATAGTGACCCAGGTAAATTACAAGCCTGAAGAAATTGGGCTTCAAAGTAGCGAGTCAATGGGCAAACCCAGTACCTTCAACAGCATAGTGGAAACAGTCATCATTGGTATTAGTTTTGGCTTGAAACATTTATGTACAGTAAATAGAAAATTAACTTATACGCATACAATTGTTTTCATACAAAAATACTGTTAATACAGTATATTATGTTATGTTTTATGTCCGATGTTCCACGACTGTGTGTGAAAGATTAGAAGTTACACTGTAGTTGGTTGCAAGGTTGAGTTAGTGTGCAGGATGAATAGAAAGAGTAAAAGTTCACACGCTGTGTGTGTGGCCTTATTGTAATTCACTCTGGGATGATGAGGTACTTCTGCTTGCAGGGGCACTTCACTCGAGAGAGGTAATACAGCTCAAGAGCAGGAACATACCTGCTGTATCTCTGCTATTCACTTTTACTCTGTTTTAATTTTATATGCCATTTTAATGCGCTGTCACCATTGAAAATACTCTTAAATGTAATATCAGAAGCAGGTGCCCTTATTAAGAGAGAGAGAATTGACATTGAGCACAGTAGGTTTTCTTTTTGTGTTTTGTACATGGGTACTATGTTCCTTGAACTATACCTGGGGCTGTAAGAAATGATGGGGCATGTCTGCATGGTAGGATAGATGCTAATGCAATTATATATGAAGAGTGACTTATCAGGTTTGATGCCAGTGAGTGCCAGAATAACAGAAGCTTCTGTAATTGTAGGCAATTACAGTCCTGCTCTTTTGACAGGAGAAGAGATTTTTAAAATGTTCATTGTGTGCGTTACTGCCTTTAAACATTGTAACACTGCTTTATAAACACAATCAGTAAGATGTCAAGTTACTGTACTCCTCAGATGTTCACCATATAGCTCTGTCAGGAAAAATCATGTCAGTATTTATTAATTCCTGTATAAACCAGGAATCATTAACAATTGTCATATAATAAAACTGCAACTTGAATATGGAGCCTCGCTGTTATCTAATTTTCTCTCTTCTGTCAAGCTAAAACCATTTTATGCAGTTTTGATGCACATTTTCCTTGTTACACACTGGGCAGTCGCGTAAATACAGGATTCTATCAAAAGAGATGAGACCTAAAGGAACCGGGGCTTCAGGGCCAAAAGTTCATGTTCATGACACTGAGCAGACCAAAGCCAGAGAGCTGTAGTGGTCAGCACTATCCTAAATTTCCACCATGTTTTGCTGCCAAAGTGATGTAAACGTTTGACTCCAAATATGCAGTCCTAGAGCTTAGGCTATAGCATCCTAGTTAGCTGCTTTTTGTTAATTATTTCTTAAGTTTTAATGTTGGACACTTAATGGACACTGTCATGATGAGGTTGCCAACCCTTGCTGAACTTTAAATCCCAAAGTCAAATTTGGAAATATGTGCAGAATTGTATTGTTCTAACTCTGATAGTATTTAGTATTGTTAAAGTTTTGCCATTAAACCTAAAATTATGTGGTTTTCTATACTCGCTGGTTTAAGCAAACTGTTAGTTCTTGTGTTTAGTGTGGACATGGTGCACTGTAAATTCTAATAGCTTTCCTAACTTAGATAAATTAATTGCCTTTACTTGGTTAGCAACAATATCCACTTCTTACTAGTTTTTTCTTCAAGTTAGAGTTAATTGAAGTGAAAAACTCCATTTACTTTTTGTTTTGAGTGACGCTAACTAAAAAATAAAGTCCAGTAGCAACAATGGAAGCAATTACATTATTTCACCAGTGGGAGGCAGTAATGCAACAAACTGTGTCTAATCTTAGTCTTTTTTTTTTAAGGCAATCTGATCGGCTGGCATGTTTTGTTTTTGTAAGTACGGTTAACTAATTAAAATTTATAATGTGTAAAAGCTCATCAGTGCATGTATAAAAGGTGGTAGATGCAGATGAAAAAGCACTGTGATTAACTGTTGGTAATAAGTTTAATTTTGACATGCAGAAGCCTCTGCATCCTTGTTCCACTCAGATGGACCATACAGCATCTGTAACCTGTCTGAACCTTGACTGACAGACCCTGTTCATCCACCTGCGAAACAGATTGTTCAGCAGTGAAGAATTGCAGCTGGTGTGCAGAAAACTTTCACTGATGTTCGTTACCGCTCTGCATACCAGGAGAATTGGAAAAAGACAGAGATAGTGGACAAGAAAGTTCCTGTTTTGTTCAAAGAAATGTGAAACTGGCTAATATAAACAGATCTGTAGCTACATGTACCAGGTGTGGTGTTATAATCACTTAGCTTACAGCTAAATAGAAAAGCTAGTTTTCAGCTGGATGTATTTTCACTGGACACTGTCCTGTATTGCTATTTAAATTCTGATTTCAGATCCGAACAAATAGTAATTTTGGCAACATGGAACAAACTACACTAGGAAGTCTAAATTGTGTCATGATGTACAGTATAATATACATTTTCAGCAATGGTAAGGCAGTCGTGTAGAAATACTTTCATAGGACAGCTTTTCTATTATTACTGAACCAAGACGATTTGAAGTAATGGTGAAATATTTAGCTGACTTATCACTGAGATGATTGGCATTTAGTTTAGTTTTCCCCAAATATTCTCTGGCTTCAGCTTGTTAAATGTGATGAGGTGCTATTTTTTGTATCACTTCAAGCAGTTTAAGGAAATTACTTTAGGCCCTGGGAACCTGTGCTACACATTTTTCCTTTTTGACATTTTATGGACTAACTAATTTATATTTTAATAGAAAAATAATACAAAGCTTAAACCACAGAAAAAAAAACACAATTATAAACTGAATGCCTAATTTGAAGACTCCATAAAAATGCCACATTTTCATAACTGAAGATAAAGAAAGACATATTTCATAAATCACAAATTTAACTTTAAATACAGCAGGGTTCGAGTGAGCTGATTTATGCTGTGTTTGTGTACTGTGTTCAGTGTCGCACTGTTGTACAATTTGTGTGACAGGAAGACGTTTGTTCTACCTTTGCAGCATTCAGAAGGTAGTTAGCTTCTTGTCTACATTTTTCTTTTTCCTTGGTAAAAATGCAGGACAAGGATGTTGCTGAGCCAGTGCATGTTTAACCACAGCTGCCAAGCATTCTGACTCAACTTAAATTCCCCTCTGCAAAAAGGATTGTGCATCAACAGTTAGTTCAAAGGTGCCTCAAAAAGCTGTGGCCCAACCATAGATAGCATTAGAGAGACCTGTAGGAAACATTAAGAAAATTGTGCTTTAATGTTCCTTAATTAAACACGGAGACCAACATCCTACCTACAACCCACCCGCTCTGATTTCATCACTCCCTTTCTCATTGTAAACTTACCACAGCCTTTATTGTTTGAGGGCAGAGCAGACTCCCTATTGATAGTGTAGTTGATTTTTCATGCCAGTTGATAACTACCATATGTTTCTGTGTATAAATTAGTTGCTGTGTTTCTCTATTTACAGTGTAGCTCAAATGCTGACCCACTTTCATTCTGTAAAACTCACTACATACTCTCGAGGTGAAAAATAAGTTAATATGAATGCAATCAGATCTTTCTAAAACGAACCATATGTATATTTAAAGGACTGTTTGAATTTACAACATCAAAATAGTATAGCAAGTCTTTTAGAGTATAATCACCTGCTATAATGTCAAGAATGCAATAATTTGTTTCAACTCAGTGCCACACATAATTTGAGGAAAACTACCCCGCAGCTAGCTTCTTGTTTCCAATGCAACATACCATAGAAATACAAAAACTCTGCAGGAATGCTTTGAGAACAGTACCTAGCCCAAGGAGACAAGTGCAGGTCTGATAGGTGCTATTGTAACCTGATGAGCCTGAGGCTAAGCTTCAGCAGTTTCTGAGAGGATGGAGGAGATGATCGGCTCCTTGTTGGATCTGATCTTCAAACATTAAGCCTCACTAGTAGTCTAATATATACCAATTGTATTAACATGCTCAGTAGATTACTATAACACATAGGATCAGGAAATTTGTAAATATCCCAAAAAAGTGAAAGTGTTGCATGTGGAAGTTTACATTATTAAACATTCCCTACTCTAATTTGAATGCTGCATATATAAAACTATTTGGTGTTCTAAAAAGCAAAATCCCTTTGTCTAAAAATAGGTTTCATGTAATGCTAAACATTTGAAAGCACTGTTACTTTGTTGCTTATACACTAGTAATTTAGTGTAGATACATGCAGCGTAAATGAAAGTAAAGTAGTTTTCTACCTTGTCAAAAGCTCTCTTCTTCTTCTTCTTCTTCTTTTTCTTCTTCTTCTTCTTCACTGACGTAAGACTCCAGAGGATTACTGAAATATAATCCAGTTTGTGTGCAATTCCACAAAATGCCAGGGAAAGAAATAATGATTTCTTTGCTAATTATACCAAACAGTCCTTCCTGGGTCTTGCACTTGTTTGAATATTGTTCTGAAAGTAAGTGAGAAGCGTCTGAAAGGCTGCAAGCTCTGTCGGACTGCGAAGTCCTGCAGGTCCTAGTGCCTGCCTCTCTGGTAGCCACCAGAAAGTGTTGGTAATTCACTTGATATTTTGTTTAACATTCAGACAAACATCTAAGACTCAGTGTCAAAAGCTAAGTCACATGTTAAGTATTTAACTGTATTACTTAAAAGTTTTTTTCCAGGGTTATTCATGTCATTACAGCTACTATAACAACATATTATTGAGTTGAATGAATTGGCATGACATTTAATTCAGACATTAATGGTCCCCAGATGAATTTTACTGACTTTGCTGAACCACGCTTGCAAAATGTGGCTGAGCTACACTTTATACTGTACGTGAATGCTTCCAGTGTAGACATACATGCAGCATCTGTGTAGACATGGCATCAGTCTTAATACAGTTTATACTATGTTTATATGGCTTTTTTATATAGTTTTTTTTTTTTTTTTTTTACAATGTTTACTGATTATCTTAATGCAACAATTTATTTCAGAATGAGTAAAAGCCTGTCTGTTAATTATTTTACTACTACTACTACTACTACTAGATTCTTTTCAAATTTTATCCACTTATTGTATCTCATTCTTTTCTTCTCTGTCTAATTCAAACACACTTAGAATTCAACAAACCAGAATTAAATATTGGAAGTGTTTATTATCCAGCACTGGAAGCTTCACAGGTGGTCTTTGTCATGGAGTGAAGCTGAGGAAAACCCATACTGTCATGAATTGGGTTTCTTCCTGTCAAAATCAGCACCAGATGTTTGGGATCACCTACTCTGAGAAATCAATTTTACAGATCAGTACCTTTCCAAAGGATTTTTCATTACAAACTTATTCCACTGATGCTGTAGTCGGTACTGGTGAACTTCTGAACTCTTATACTGGAAGAGAGAGCATTTTTTCCAACATCCTAGAAGAGCAAAACAACTTGCTAACCAGGAATTAGAAAATTTCTCCAGATGTTAAATTGGTGAAACAGAAAAACTCTTTTTTTTTTTTTAAACTGACATAATTGTCGACACCAAATCTTACATAGGATAAAGTTACAAAGTATATTCGAAGCAGAGAGTGTGTGTGAGTGAATAGTGCTAATGTTTCAAGACAAAATTTGAGCTTTGAGGCGAGACAGCATGAACTAATCCAGGTGTGGAAAAAGTTATATGGCTGGGAATATTTGTGTGGATCCGTCCCTCATCTCACACAAGATGAGAAACACAAGGTCACGAGAAAACCTGCCTTTTAATCTGTTTTTTCTTTTTCACCTGGACTCTCCTCATAAATTAAATAAGGTTGAGATATTTTAAAATAAGGGCATCGCTGTATTTTTGTCACTACCAGCCTCCAACATCTGGATCCTAATAACAACATATGGAAGCAAAATCTGCTTACATATTACTCAAGGATTATACTCTGGCTTTGATTATTGCTCTGAACTTTTCATGGCATGACTGGTATTTAACAATGGTTGTGGCCATGTTTTGAAAAGCAGGCCTCTGGTTTTCTAATCATTTTTCAGCTGGTAGGAGCCTTGTTGTAGTTTTTCTATCCTACATAATGGATTAGACCCAATTTGTCATCTATGAACATTACAGTTGGACCAGACACCCGTGAGAGACTAGTTACATCAGCAGGTTCTTCCTGCTTTGACACTACAGGGCTTTGGGGATTTGAAACCTGGCCTCACACTGATCTCCTGTAAAACTCATTTGGAGGAACCCATTTAGTCACTCAGGCCGGGCTAAATACTTCTGCTATTTATCACAGGTTTTTGACACCTTAGACATAGTCAGAATCAAACATAACCAAGCAGGAAACATGGTCAGAAATGAATGTAATTGAGGAGACATAAGTACAGAAGTCATACATAGGGGTTTCGGGGAACAGATAGCATTTCATAAATTTTAAAAAATCAAGTAAAGTTCAGATGTGAATGTGAAACTCACAGCCACATTTTATGCTGTATTTAACCAGGCAGGTTGGATGAGGGGAAAATACTAGGAAGGTCATGTTATTGTTTGTTTGCATCTTGTGTAAGCACAAAATGGTTTTGAAATTATAATTTGGCAGTTGCACGCAGGCAGTCATTGACCATGGGAAACTATGTTTTGGGCTTTATGAGGCTTTCTTATTCCTTTCTTATGTGCTGTTGACTGAAGGTCGGAATATACTGTACACTATTACTTTATCTTATAAACAATGTAATTTGAAATCTGTTCTTATAAAATAGGATTTAGGCCAGTCATGCAATGATACACTTATTGGGGGGTTAAACTGTTCAGTTTGTGCACAGTAGATGACAGGAAGAGCATTGTGGCTAATTTCTGCTGTAGTTCAGTGGTAGAATGTCATCTTTGGTTTCAGTATCTATTCTGAATGTAAAACTGAAATCAAGAGTAGTACTGTCTTAAATTTATTTTTTGGTAGAAAAATTCAACAATTATCTTGTTCTTCGTTAAGAATAAAATAAAATATACACGTATACACACTAACACATTGTTCCATACCAGTATTTTGCTTAATACATTGTGAACTAAATGTGGTATGACTGGGGTTTCATAGGGGACTAAAGATCAGTTCTTTTGTTTGTAAAGCAACACTGTAACTCTCAATTTCTCTGAAGAAAGAAAATGTGTATACTGTGGTGATCCACATCTGGCCTTCATCAGCCACATCAACCCAGACCGTTTGAAAAGACAGCTGACTTCATGGAACCAAGCAGGAAGTAAGGGCTTAATCTTCATTCTATGAAACATTCATATTTGATTACCGCAAAAGCATAGCAGAGCAAGATGTAGTGCAGGTCATCTTTCTCAACAGGCATTCACTTTCCAAGGCAACAGTGGTTGTCACACATTATCTGAGATTCTAGTTTGTAACCAAATAATTCAGAAAAACTCCTATATTCTGATAATCAGACTATGTAGATGGAACTTTATTTTCTTGCCCTTGGATCACCAGTGTACTGTAATTATAATTATAATATAATTGCCAGTGTTGAACTTTGAAAAGTCCTTAGCGAATGTTTACAGTATCTGGATCATTATTCAGGCAGTGGATTTCAACTTGCTCTGGTGTTCGTCTAGTGCAACTCTCTGTGCACTGGTATCTGTTCACTGGTTTTTTTTAAACATAC
The DNA here is from genome assembly GCA_032362345.1 of Sandelia bainsii. Taxonomy (NCBI): domain Eukaryota; kingdom Metazoa; phylum Chordata; class Actinopteri; order Anabantiformes; family Anabantidae; genus Sandelia; species Sandelia bainsii. Next base: position 20,276,310 of record JAUMHL010000025.1, read on the forward strand.
TGTAACAGAACAAATTGTTGGACTATATTACTTTGAAATAATATAATATTGTAGTCAGTGTTGTTCTGTGTTAATATTTATGATGATTGTGGTGAAATCCTATAAAAAATGCATTAATTGCAGTCAGAGGCAGTTTGGGACTTCAAATCAGCACCTTTGGGATAACTGTGACCTGGATGACTGTGAATCTTCAGACCTAATCCCTTTCTTCATGATTTCTTGCTCCCTTTTAACTCTGTTTGTAGAGATATGGTGAAATAGGGTTGTTGGATTGCCCTATTGCTATTTTCTTCCTGCAGTGCTTAATACTTACTTCTTGCAGTTAGACTTGACTTCAGTCCAGTGATGCAGTTTACTTGCATGCTAAACTGGGGCAGGGCAGGGAAAAGAAAAGGATGGGCATTATTGTCAACATAAAGCATGGTATTATGGCTAACGTTCTACAAGATTAAAATTATATAGCATTTTTCTAAACACTCGTTATCCACTTTTAAATCAAAGGTTTGAAATATTGGCAAAAGTACATACAGTTGCAAAGACTTAGACAAGAACATGATTACTGCTTTTGCATCTGTTTTCAAGAAACTGGATTTGTATTTCCCAAAAATTATGAATAATGTTTTTCATGTCCTTTCACTAACTGCAGCCTATCAGTTTCTTGTTCAATTTTTGATTGTGTGAACTGAACAGCAGCAAAATAATTTCTAATGGAAATGAAAGAAAGCTGCATGACCACAGCCATACCTTATTATTTTATGGTTGTTTCATGTGGCATCCAAAATAATACATGCAAAAGTTTTGTTTTACTCTTGGACTATATGTCCTGAAACAAATGTACAAAAAGGACAAAAACCTTGGTAAACTGTGTAAGCTCCTTTGTCAGATTATCTCAAGCAAATTGAGCACCTGACCTAAGTAGTGATCTGAAGGATCTCTGCTCAGACCACCAGCCAAAACCAGGCTAAGCATGTGCCCTGTGACCCCCACTCCACCCAGGCCAGATTAGCCTGGGGCCACCAGGCAGATAGCCTTTCAGGAAAAGGCTCCCCAATTCTGAAGCACAATAGCGCTATTGTCTGCGACAGAAAGGACCATTTCTGCATTAGATCAAACTTCTTATTGAACAGAAGAATTCAAAAAATTTCCTTACTACTCAATGTCATTTCATGTTGGCAACTTCATGCTTCTAAAATCCGTGTCTACACTTAATGTGTATAACAGCTCTAATTTAAACTGGTGTTTATTTAAAAAACAGCTTGTTGTCCTTTTTATGCTACATCAGTTCTTCGTTGTGGACTTCCGTGTACATGTGAGAACGTCATGTGCATATGCAAACAGTATGCTCTTACTGACCTTCCTGTCGAGCTCTGTCTGTTTCTGTTACATGACATGTTTCTCAGCACATCTGTGTTTACAGCTGTGTGATGATGATCGAGGGATCTGTTCAGTTTGTTTACAGAGGGTTCTGTGTATCTGTGTGTGTGGTTGGTGGGAGGTTGTGTCGCTCTTGAAGTACTGATTGCTGACAGATGAATTCCAATTCACCAGTGTGTTGTCAAAACAATGTGCTAATTTCAAACTATCGCAACAGGACATTATTTCATTTTTTCTTTTTTTAAAGTTTTGCTCAATTAAGACTCATAAACTACAATAGCAAATATTTTTACTATTATTTTTTCACTTATAAAACTACAATATGCAACTTAAGATAGCACTAGCATGAGACTTGAAATTAATTCCCTCTGCTCCACTCAGCCCTCCATCTCCCTGCTCTGCCATGCTCTGCTACCATCTGCTACACTCGATCACGCTCTGCACTAGAGGTCTTCACGGGTCCAAAACTTTCAACCTTAATGGACCAGCGGAAAGCCAGCCCAAACCCAACGTGAATAAATTCATTTTTAAAAAAGAGAAAGCCAACCCAACGATGACTGGAGCATAGCCAGACCCGAATATAGTTAAATAATAATAACTATATTTAGTTAGTATACTATAATAAAAAAATATAGTTAAAAAAAAACACCTAAATTTCTCTTTTCCGTGCTCTTCACTTCACTTTTGCTCTGTTTTCTCCCACTGTGATGGTCACAAACTACGTAATCAGCAGTTGACAATGCACAGTTTTGGGTCCATTTGGATTGAGTAGAATTTGGACCTAACCTCAGGTCCCAGGTCGGGTCTCTGGTCCTCAGAACCGAGTTCACTCATGAAGACCTCTACTCTGCACAGCACTTCAGGAATTAGAATTAGAAGCTGCAAACCATAGTAGCCAAGCACGAAAACGTTTAGAAGTGAAAGGTGTCAACATACCCTTTACTTTTACTTGAGTAGATTCGTGAAGAATTAACGCTACTCTTACTCTGCTACATTGGGCAACAGTCGACTCGTTACTCTTTTTAACATTTATTCTACACATTAGAGATGCCACTAGTGGATCTACAACAGGACTCCGTTTCACCAATCAGGCGTAGCCATGCAGTCACATGACCACACACATTATGTGGCGGCAACAGTGGCATAAACTTTTCACACATATCGGGGAAGATTCTCAGTCATCCAGGTGAATTTATCTGGACGTTAAGTCATGGTAACTGGACTTCTTTCTTGTTGGGTTGAAACGTTTCACTACTCATCAAGCAGCTTCTTAAGTCTAGAACTCCACTTCCAGATATCTTCACACATAGGCTACGTGATGTAGGCATTATTTGGAAAATACCAGAATTTGCACATTATTTTATATTTTGTCTATCTGATTACAATCAAAGTTACTCTGTACTTGAATAGTCTTTTCACCGGATACTTTTTACTTTTACTTGAATCATTTTTTGGATGACTACTTTTTACTTCTACTTAAGTAATATTATTTTGAAGTAACGCTACTCATACTTGAGTACAATTTTTGGCTACTCTACCCACCTCTGCATAGAAATTTCAGATTTGGTTGCAAACCTAATAATAGTGCGGAAAAAAGCATGTACCTCTTCACCAAATGTTGGTCTTCTGCCAGCTGTGATTTTACTGAACACACTGAATAAATTGTCAGTGTGTACATGCATTGCTTTGTGCATGAGACTATAAGTTCAAGATAGCCATTGACTTCTGTGTGTCTCAATGCCAACATACGTACGTCAGTTATACTGGCATTCTGACACAATAAGGGTTTGTGATGTAGTCTGCCATTCTGTGTCTAGGTTGGCTCACTGCTCACCACTGATGCCCCGCAGCATTGATTCACTGTCATTGTACAGCAGTTTTGTGCTGCTAGACTGATTCAGTAGAAAACAGTTTGACAGAGGAGTTTGTCAGACAGAGGAGTCAAGATTTTTCTATGAATATTTGTGCATCATCTACTTGAAATGTGTCCCTATATCAAACTTACTTTAAAAAAAAAAAAGTATTATTCAGTGCCATGTCCTTTTGGCATTACTTTTACTTTATTCTCCTTTTTTGCACATCTTCAGTTTGTGCTGCTAAGGCAAGTAAACTCCACATCTGCATCTACTTACCCAGATTATAAATGAATTTCTATTCCATTAATAACTTGTAATAATATTAATATTAACTGATTTTTTAGTTTAGTTTAAGTAAGTAGTAAGTGAGTAAGTAGTGACAAATCCAATCAAGTGTTGAGCAAATGTGTGAGCTAGAGAAAACCTCTGTAAGTACATGTAATGTGTTACTTAAGGGCTGCACAGATTTTACAAGTTAATAATTTGGACCATTTGCCTTTACTTTGTGGCATTTTCTTCACATGCATCTCTCTGATCTAAAAAGACGAGTCACACAAACAACATATTAGCCTGAGACATGATGAAAAGGATGTAAAAGAAAATCATAAGAACATAATCTGCTCCCCTGGTGTCTGTCGTACCTGATCATAACCCATCAATTCAAAGACTTGCCCATGAAATCAAATATGGCTGAGGCGGGGCACTTTGTCCAAGGGCTGGAGAGGTTTGGCCCCTGGGGTGGGTTGATGCCTATTATACTACTGCCTGAAGGCCTTGAGGACCCCACCACCACCGCTATCACACAAAATACACACATACTCACACAGGATCAGGTGACCATCCAACCTTTGAAACTCTGTATATGATCAAACCTTCCATCTTTACTATGGGACATCGAAGAAAACACAGGACTCTTTCCCGGGAATTATTCTCTCCTGTCATGTTTTGATTGCAGATATTTTTAACAGGATGAACAGTAAATGCTGTAAGGTTAGAGCCAACAATGTGTCCTTGTTTTTTTTCTTCCCTTTTCTTATGAAGGACCATCTGAGAAAGAGAGAGAGAGAGTATTATATCAACAGTAACAATGAATGAAGCCAACTTGGAGCCGATTTCATAAAATTTAAACCTAAGCCAGAGGAGAACACAGGGATACAGTACTAGAGGACCTAGTACTGTATCCCTGTGTTCTCCTCTGCTCACTTTCTCCTGCTCATGTCTTGGCTATTGAGGAAAGTCTTTCAGCTAAGGAAATTTCTTGGATTAATTGCAAAAGGTTAATTTCATATCACAGTTTCTAATGTAACAGATTTGCATACTTGTTTCTTCCACAAGTTTCTATTGCTCACCCTCAGACACCATATTGTCCTGTAATTATGTTCATATTGGATGAATTGGCAACTTAAATAAATTTACAAGCTATGCAATGCAATGCATATGCAGTTATTTGAAAAGTATGGACTTTTCAAATCGCACAATAGAGAGTGACAGAAACAATACAAAACAGTCTCCAGCAGGAATCAAAAGCTATTCTCAGACATATACTGCAACCTTGAACTTATCTAGACATTACCCAGAGGAGCTGTACAGGTAACGGAAATGTCCGAGTCAGTTGAACCCAACATTAAACTGACTTTATCTTGCCAGCTTCCTAGTACAAAGTGTGATGTCCAGTTGAGTCCATCTGTGAAGAGAACAGGTCAGTGTTACACACTGTCACTATGACTTGCATGTGTACAGTAGTAGGTCCAGAGAAAACCATGATCAAACAGTTTAACAGTCCTAAATAATGGTACAAATCACCAATACTTTGTGATCTAAAACCTTAATGAAGTGTGAATAAGAACTAAAATGAATAACACCATTACATAACAGTATATCTGATAGATGTGATAATTAGTGAATATTTATAAACAGGAAATATCACTACCGCTGATAACACATCTGAAAATAAAATACAGAATCTACATCTGCAAAAATGTAGCTGTTATAAACATTTATTTTTCTGCAGTATGAAAATGAAACAAACTGTGGTTCTTCATGGAAAAATAACAATATATTTTTATTATTTCAGTGTTGTAGTATTTTATTCTGAGGATGTTTTTTAAATGTACAACATTGAATCAATGCATTTCCACAAACACCTGACCTGATCTCACACAACTAAATGTAATTATGCCCACTTGTAGTATGAAAACTAATACAAAGCTGTTTCCCAGATATCTGGCAATCTGGACACCAGATGTGTCCAATTTATATAAACACAATTCCCAACACGCCTGCAACCACAGTGTGAATTATTATATATTCTCAAGAAGTCGAAGTGCTGTAGACTATGAATAATCATTTACTGTGGTACCCTGTGTGAAATTTATAACGTCCCAGAGGTCCTAAATGTAAACGTGTGCGTGTGTTAATATATATGTGTGTGTGTGTGTGTGTGTGTATATATACACACACACACACACAATATGTCCACTGTGAGGGAGGATTATTTAACGTGAGAATAAACACAAGCCTTTTGTGCACCATGCTTAGCTGCACATTGCATGTGATTTTCTGTTTAAACTATTTTATCCACATTCAGGTTGGTGGGTCAGTCTGCCACATAATATGCCTAAGAAGGAAAAAAGCAAAAAAGTGTGTTTGTTTCACTTCAGCAGAGTTGCTGCTGAATATTCAGGGAATTGAAACAAGATGGTTAAAAATGCTTCTGTCTGCAGGAGTGTGAGCATCTTTGCATTTGTAAAATCCATGCTGCCCTCCTGTGGATTGGCAACAAAATTGTTAGTACATAAAAATACCTAGTAGCTGCCATGATTATACATTGATTGTTGTAATGTAACGGGGCTAATTTAAATATACTACTTAAAATAGCATTTACTGTACCCATGTATTCATGTACCACTAGTCTTTTAATTTAGCTTTACTGACTGAACATTTTACAACACATTTGACACCTTTTTGCATTTACAATCGTACTTTGATTAAAATTTTTTTTTTTTAAATTGGTTTATTAAACTGATGTAAAATAGCTATAAAATGTTTTATCGTTTATATACTCAAACCTGTGATGTTGTTTCTAATTGTTTCTCTGTTCTGTACCCAGCCAGTAGATGTATAGCATAACACATCCTGTTTTGATGCCTATATGACCAGAGGAGCAGTGATATGGCAGGTATGTCTGTCCAACGGCTCATTATAAGAAAGAGCAAATTAATCCTCTCAGGGATCTCCTCACTATGCAAGGCCAAAAACAACAGATGCACAGGCTGGCTGCTGGAAAACTCCATATTATTGATTAATTAGGCTTTCTTTTGTGAAGAAAGGTTGCCCCAGATTGTATCGTGAGGAACCATGGAAGTAGACAAAATGTCAGCAGCAGCATCTGCAGCAGTGTGGCATACCGATTAAAGCCCCCGAGGCATGAGTGACTTCATCTTTGTGACAGTCCAAGACTGGAATGTATTATAGTCTGACTGGAAGTAGACATATTGGATTGTATCAGATAATGCATACGGAGTGTCTGTTCAGGACTAGACAACAGCTTTATAGATAACTAGAACAAATCCTTTGTGCATACTCATCCATAAGGTATTATTGCATAATAATGAACACTTTATATAGAAAGCACATGTCTTTCATGCTCCAGCCTTCGAGGAGTATATTGAAGTGTGGGATGTAGTATATAGGGTGTAGTGCTGTGAATGTCATGAATGTCTCCTGATGTGGTGATTTGCAGTTTTGTCAGCAAAAACAAAAATTCCATGTTATTGCTGTTCAAAGATCAGAATTGGTCATATCTTTTGAAACTGTCCTTGAAATGCCTTAAATGTCTCATGAATACATTCTGTTGACTATGGTCTCTAGGGGCCATGTGGAAAAGATTTTATGCCTTATTATCACTCTTGTTTTTGAGGAGCAAAGGCAAACTTTTTCCTGATGTCGGATTAGAGTTGGCTGCATCTGACCGTTTCTGTGACTTCTACTGGCCTTCTCTCACTCGTTATGTATTTTTTTCCTAAATTTTATCACCTCTTTGTGGCATTTTTTTAAGTGAGCAACCACTTTACTGTAGTTTTAGACGCCACAGATTGCAACTAGAGCCGGGGAGGAAAAAAAAAAAACTTCACAAGGGAGTTTTAGTGAGTTTTAAGGATATGGACAAAACCAAGACACATACCCGTTCTGCTGCATTTGTATGCAAGCATTCACAAACTAACCAATTAACTTTGTTAAAATCACAAAGGTTTCAAATACTTACAGCCTGATTGATACTGAATTTGTGAGCCTATTTATCCAAACAGGAGCCAATACTAGTGTTATCACGAACACCCTCTTTAGATATGTGTCCTGCTTGTGACGGGTCAGAATATTTATATCTATGTCCCATCTGTGCACAAATTGTTCTCCTTTTCATAAATCAGTGAACTAAGGCAATTGCACAGACAGGAAGGAGTGCGACCTCCCCTTGGTGTAGCAGGAGCAGCCACTGTGTCCAATATCTTTTACTTGTTTGTTTAGTGAGATGTGCTGAGAGAACAAATGTGAGGAGTATCAAACGTGACACATTTAAAGTCTGAGCGGATGTTTTTGAATAAATGTGTCACTCTCTGCTGTCTTCATTGTGTGCATGAATTACTGTATCTGTGCGAGTGTTCTGCAAGCTCTGCTCGCTCCAATAAATGAGCCCAGCACGCCTCATATTTTATCGCGTTTGCACAAATATGTTTGCTTAAGATAACAAACAGAACTGAAGGTTTTGGGGAATTTTCTGTGTTTGTGTGTGTGTGTGTGTGTGTGTATGGCAGTGCTGAAGTTGTGGAAAGGCTGTGTAACTTTGTTTTTTTATTATTAATGTATTTATTAAAGATTTTGATAATAAATTGATATTACAGTTGTAATGTTTACAATAATAAACGTATAGTTTGGGCTGAGAAGTTTACTTAATAGTCAAGTTCAATTTGAAAAATTATTGCACTTTTCCCTGGAATACAAGTATTTACAGTTTTTCCTGTCAGTCTGCATTTAGTTATTGCGAACTGCACTGAGTCTGAGCTTGTTTATGCATTATAAAGTAGTCTAGAGTTTTTACTGCTGGTCATAAAAAATAAACAGAAGTTAAGGTAGGCTCTGGGCATGCATGTATTTCAGTCAGATTGCCCAGTACAGAACATGCAGAGATCATAGTAAAAATTCACTCACCTAATAAATTGTCTGACGGTGTAGAGTAAGATTTTTCTAATGTAAAAGTTATGTAAGGGGTGAAAAATGAGGAAACTGGATGCTAAGGGGTTAAAACTTGATATTGAGTTATGTAAGCATGATCCCCGAGGTTATACACTATATTCCAAACACAAACAGGCCTTTTAATTGTACAGTAATTGGCCTTGTTTCTATCACATTTGATTGCTGCAGCCACAATCAATACAGTACAAACCACCGAACCTCTAAATAGAGCCAATAGACTAGACTTCAGAAGGATTTATACTTTGACACTGCACTGCCTGTTATTAGCAAAGTGTCAGGGTGAAATTGGTCAGCGATGGTATATACACACCCACGGCACTTTGCCTGTCACAGGCTCCATATACAAATTTTAAACCAAAAACAATACATTCAGCTAATGTGTTCATAATTATAGGAACCCCAGTGGGAGAAAAACAGAGCTTTCAGAGAGATCCATCTGTGATTTTGCACTGAGGATTGCTGCTGTCTCTTCAAAGGCGTAATATGTCTAATGAGGACTCGTGCTTTGAAGTCTGTCCTTATGAAGCTTTCTGCTTTGTTGGCTTTTGTTTGGATTTTTACAAAAAGATGAATTGAACAGCCATTAACATTAAAATGAAATGAGGGTGAACCTTGCCTCATTGTTGGGATGATTGGATTTGATTGTTAGGGTTTGCTAATAGTTTTAACGCCCTTTAAAGTTGTATAGTATGGAGTATAGTGTGGAGAGTGGCAGCTCCCTAGACAGTGTAATCATTATGCAACACCGTAAGATGAAGCTCTTTGAAAAGCACATCCAGTGGAAACATGATGTGTCCTCTGTTTTGTACTTCTGTGAAAAATTAGACATTACTCACATCTCTGTTATCAAGCAGGAATATATGTTCATTATTATGCTGATTGAATTTGCCAAACATCACTCTCTCCTCTATGATACTTTGTGCCTGTGAGCTAACACAGGATGCGTTTTTCACTGGGTCTTTTCCCACAGCTGTGCCTATGCTATCTCATCTCCACTGACCTGGATCACAGCACTACTGGTAAATATTTCAATGCAAACTAATGTTGGGGAGCGTAAATGGTCCTGTTCCACAGAATCATGGAAGGTCACCATCACTATCATCACTGATGTGTGGTTGTAGTCGCATGTCTGTCGACCCATGTGGGGGTTCTGAAAATAGGAGGCAGTAATGGGCTTTTGGAAATGGTCAGTGTAGATAAAAATCATTGGATGTAATTGTAGTGGAATGCAATCTACCAAGCGATTCTGTCTTGTGTGTGTGTGTTTGTCTGTATGTATATATCATTAAACACAGATAGCATCCTAAAATTTGCAGGGTAATATTTTCAACTTTGATTAGTTTTATTAATTTTTACCCACAGTACTGCTTTAATATTCCCTTACAGGTTATTCATAGGTCTGATATAGAGGTGGGCACTATCTTTTAAACTTCTAAAAGAATCTTTTATCACAATGTACTATATATATATATATATATGTATACTAATCACAAAAAGTTAGGGATATTTGGCTTTTGGGTGTAATTTATGGAAAACATAAAAAGTTCACACTACAGTGATATTGTATCACAAAACTAGGGCATTTAAGTAGAAGCATGCAATGGTGATTTCCTCATCTCAAACAATTTATTGAAACAAAAGCCAACAACAGT
>JAUMHL010000025.1:20307006-20351620 GCA_032362345.1 Sandelia bainsii
TGTAGTATGAACTTTTTACGTTTTCCATCAATTTCACCCGAAAGCCAAATATCCCTAACTTTTTGTGAGTAGTGTATGTACTACAGATTTTCTGAAAGATTTGCAGTCAACCCAGTTCCCAAAAGCAACGGGCATGCAGAAAAACTCTGTATGTTGGGCTTTATTTAGGTTCTGGGACATCAGAACAGTTGCCTGCTTTACTCAGTTGGTTGCAGATCTGGTACTAGCATAGTTGGTTTCAACTGTCTGGTCTGAAATATAGTCCTGTTTACTACTCTTTGATCAGGTAGTTTCAGAAATCTGCAAATCAGAGGCACCCTTATTGCTTAGTGCTTGATATGTAACACTGCCCCTTCTTTGGTTTAAGTTGGTTTTTATTACACATCATACCCGGCTCTCTTCTCACCACATTTCTATTGTGAGCATTAACTTTCATTAGTTTAGGACAAATTTATGACAAATATCTTTCACTAGAACATGTGTATAGTACCTGATTTTATATGAGTCAGTACTTAGTGCACTACCTGGAAACATTTACTTGTGAAAATCCCCTGGTGCAGCTAAAGTTCACATAGGTATTGGACAAATAATTTTTGTTTGATTAAAAAGATAATGACATCCTCCTAAATGTATACGAGATGAGAGTTAACCTGAGAAGATAAAAGCAGCAGAGGATGTTTTACCAGCAAATGAGGAGACCTGTCATTTAGTAGTAATGCGCCTTACTCTGTCCTCATATTTGTCTTCTCTACTCCCAGTACCTGTTCCAAAACTAAATCTGATGGAGACAAGGAGTCCTGAAATCAATACTCTTTGGAAACAAATTCAGTGTCGAAGCATTACACAGCCATCCATTTTCACATCCCCAAATGATTCAAACACACACAAGTTTGTTTTTTTCAGTGCTGGGATGATTTCCTTTTAATTAAAGTACACCAGCTAATGCAAAGTGAACTAATCTTTAGAGCCTGCATTAACAGTCTTTTATAAAAGCCCCCAAGCTCATAAATAATGGCTGTGCTGTCATGAGGAACCCGGGAAAGCCATTAAGATATAGTGAGAGGTATCTGCATGTGTGGCAGCAGCCAGACAGACAGAAGGGATGACACTGGGAGCCATGATGGTCTCAGGTCTGCCAACAGTAACCTTGGCAAAGCTGAGTCCCCCCCCACATACACACCACCCCCATTTTTCCCTGTGCACCTCCCTCTCTTCAGTGACCAAGGAATTCCCGCTGACCTTTGGCTTCTCTGGAGGTCACTTCTGGCCATAATGCTTTCATTCCCAGTTCCAGTATTGATATTGGGAAAACTATTAATCAATTTGTTCTTTATTGTGAGTACAGCAGTGCATGATGATGGAGGGTTTGCTCTATTTTAGTCACCCACCTATCTATTATTAATGAAGCTTGTTGCCAGGAAAAGTTACAAATATAACTGCTGTAGACAAAAAGTAACAAGAATTACGAGGCAGAAAGAAAATGCATGATAGCTGTATATGTCGATCATTTCTGCATATGTTGAACAAGTCCCACAAATATTTTCCACTTTTACAGCGACAGATCTGTATAATGGTACAGTAATTCAATCAGTTACTGAACTAAACAGTTCTTAGGTTTGTCAGCCAAACCGATGCCATCCAGCCATTTTGGTCACAATAAACCATAATCAGCCTATAAATTTGCCATTGCAGTTTGAAAAGGATTAAACGAACTGAGCAAAAGTAGTTTTGCTGAACAATGCTGGAGATGTGTAGCCCTTTAAATTGCCCACACTGCAGATAAGGTAAGGAGTGGTAGGCTACAGTGCGGATGGAGAGCGCGTTTTTTCGCCCTTGCCTTCTCCATCACCGCCACGTCTCTTGGTATGCACAGCAATGCCCGACTGCAGGTTTGACTAAGCTGTATGTACCAGCCCTTAGCCACTGCTGACTACAGAAAATTTTCACCAAGAAATGTTTCTTTCACCTAAAAAAGCCCACCTCTCGCAGATCTGACACTACAGGACCAATAAAGGCCGCTTAGGTGTGTGTGTCTGTGTGCGCGCTCGTCGAGCTCTACATCAGTGAAACTGCATAATCTTCTAGCCCAACGCAGGGCGATTCTTTCATGCATGTCGTTTCTATTCAGCGTCTGAAGATGCTGCTCTGCTCACCATGTAAGCTGTTGGGAGACTCAGTTAAGTGTCTGAGCACCAAGCATTGGGCCGCACTTGACTCTGCATGAGCATATCTGCAGCTCAGCCACTGGATTCTTGTCAAGATGTTGTTTTATGTGCATGCCTAAAGAAGAAATACAAATGCAAATTGCCTGGGTGACGCGTGAATAGATTATGTTTTTCTGAGCGGCACATTTATTCTCGTACTGAACTCATGAGATGATTCATTATAGATGCATATATCCCAGAAGGCGTCTAATTATTAAATCGTGGTAATAAGATTATCTTTTCAAAGCTCTCTGCCTCCTCCTCGCCTCGCTTTTCCCTCTTTGCAGATGTTGCCTCTCTGAGCACCTTATCAGGGCTTTTTGCGACCATCTGCAGCCACGGCTAGCCACACAGCCACACTGGCGTGGAGGGAACAGTGGAGGCAGATCATTCTGCTGATCCCAGCACCTTTGGTTATTAAGGGAAGCACCAGCACCTCCTTGATCGGTTCCCTCCTCCTTTTTTGCCAATCGCCATCCCACGACAGCCTACCCGGAGGAAAGAAGTCGGGGAGGGGAAAGCGAGGACACACCCGCACATACTGTACCCGGCGTACACGGCGAGGATGCTGCAGACAACACGAGGTGAATATCGACTGTCCCAAATTGGAAATTAATTTTTTACCCTCTCGGAAGACAGAAGAACTGGTTGTCGCAGCTGGTTATTAACCTTCCACTACCAGTGTCCAGCAGGAGCACGATCTCACATCCAGATATGAAGATGTCTGCAGGTATGTATGAAATAATGATAAAAACAGCTTACATTCACCTATCATCTCCTGATTTCAAGTCGTGTCATTTTATAGTTAGTGCACTGATTTGCGCTTAATCTGAAAACATGACAATGACCAATAAATATGCAGTTATGAATTTGTTGTATGTTTCGTAAGGATTTTGTTAAGTGAATGGAGATGATGCAGACAGGAGATACAGTTTTTCTCTTGGAACCTATTTCCTTCTACGGATAAATTATTTATAGGTGTTTTTGAATATTTCAGAGACAGGCACCATTTCAAGACTAAATTATCTAACAAAACAAAACTGGACTCAGATATGAGGCATTTGTGTGTTTAAAGCAGTATATGGTAATAGCTCTTGTACATTTGTGTTTAGACTGCAGTGGTTTTCTGTGATATTCTAGACAGGATGCTGTCTGTATGAATTTGGTGCCTGCTGCATTGCCATATTCATGCATGGTTTCACTGCAAAAGGTAGTCCCATTCACTTCCGTGGATTTTGTCCATTGTCGCAAATCAGTGAACTAATTTATGAGCTTCTGTAGGTTTTATATTCCCCAAGTTTTACCTGCACTGAAACAATTTATATGCAAGACGAGTTGCTTTGCATATTAATTTGCCCAACTCAGAAGCAGTAGTATCAGACTCAAGTTTCCATTGTCTGATTCATTTTGGTGTGGACTGTCTTCTTGCGATAGTGTAACTTTACATAACTCATATCAAATCTTATGACATTGTTTCAGAAGGTGGCTTCATTTTAAATCTATTTTGAGTCATTTGATCTCCAAGCTAAAGTAAATCTGTGATGTCTTTGCACCAATTAGAAGCAGTATTTAGTGCTGAATCATGTCTGAGGTTCACCTGACCTTGTTGTCTGTCTTTGCTTCATCTGTCCCACCTGCAGTCAGATCCTAGGTGACATCCTGTGGTCGTCAGGTCTTTACGGTGTTGAGCCCCCTCCCTCTCCTGGCCCCTGCCTGCAGTTAACCAGGCTGCAGGACCCAGACTCACTGAAAAGTGCAGGCCTCCTCCCCCTGCAGAATGACTGTTGCCACAGCCGACCCCTCTGACGAAGCGGCAGCACACCCGGGGCACCCACAGGACTACGACCCCGAGGCTGACCATGAGTGTTGCGAGAGGGTGGTCATCAACATCTCAGGGCTGCGCTTTGAGACACAACTTAAAACCCTCTCCCAGTTCCCAGAGACTCTGCTGGGGGATCCCAAAAAGAGGATGCGGTACTTTGACCCACTGAGGAATGAGTACTTTTTTGACAGGAACAGACCAAGCTTTGATGCCATATTGTATTATTACCAATCAGGGGGCCGACTAAGAAGGCCAGTCAATGTCACCCTTGACATTTTCTCAGAGGAGATTCGCTTTTATGAGCTGGGTGAGGAGGCCATTGAGATGTTCAGAGAAGACGAAGGTTTCATCAAAGAGGAAGAGCGACCTCTTCCTGATAATGAGTTTCAGAGACAGGTGTGGCTGCTGTTTGAGTACCCAGAGAGCTCAGGTCCTGCTAGGATTATTGCGATAATCTCTGTCATGGTCATCCTGATATCTATAGTTAGTTTCTGCTTGGAGACCCTGCCCATTTTCCGCAATGATGAGGAGGAAATGCACAAGTCTCATGCAAAAGTTTTTTCACCTGAGACAAACACCACAATCATCAGCTACACATCTACCTACTTCACTGACCCCTTCTTTGTCTTGGAGACTCTTTGCATTATATGGTTCTCATTTGAGTTTTTGGTGCGCTTCTTTGCTTGCCCCAGCAAAGCAGGCTTTTTTGGTAATATAATGAACATTATTGATATTGTTGCCATCATCCCTTACTTCATCACTCTTGGCACAGAGCTAGCAGACAAGCCAGACGATGGTCAAGCAGGTCAACAAGCCATGTCTTTAGCCATTCTCAGGGTCATCCGTTTAGTACGAGTCTTCAGAATTTTCAAGCTCTCTCGTCACTCCAAGGGGCTTCAGATTTTGGGGCAGACCCTGAAAGCCAGCATGAGAGAACTTGGCTTGCTAATTTTTTTCCTGTTCATAGGTGTCATCCTTTTCTCGAGCGCTGTCTACTTTGCTGAAGCAGATGAGCCAGAGTCACAGTTTGAAAGTATCCCAGATGCGTTTTGGTGGGCGGTGGTGTCCATGACAACTGTTGGCTATGGTGATATGGTCCCAACTACCATTGGTGGCAAGATTGTGGGCTCCCTCTGTGCCATTGCAGGTGTGCTGACCATTGCCTTGCCCGTGCCTGTCATTGTGTCTAACTTCAACTACTTCTATCACCGTGAGACCGAAGGTGAAGAACAGGCGCAGTATCTGCAGGTCAGCGTCCCCAAAGCCGATTCAGCGGAGGAGCTGAAGAAAAGCCGGAGTGGCTCCACCATCAGTAAATCGGACTACATGGAGATCCAAGAGGCTGTGAACAACAGCAATGAGGACTTTCAGGAGGAGAACCTCAAGACAGCCAACTGCACGCTGGCCAACACAAACTATGTAAACATCACCAAAATGCTCACAGACGTGTAGTTGTCTGCTATTTTCCTCATGGTCACAGCAAGAAATAGGGAGCAGTGCAATATGATGGGACAGGTGTATGGCCTCCTACTGCACGTGTGCTGGAAAAATCAAGGCAATAGAATTTGGAATTCGACGATGATGATAGACAGTGGAAAAAATATTATAAAGCCCATTTGCTCATTCCACGCTCATCCTGTCTTCACTCCTCACAACTTGCCCTTAAACTCCTGATAACTGTCAGAGTGAAATTTTAAATTTTGCATTTCTGCATGGAGTGGGCTTTGTCTGTGTGGCCATTTAAAAAAATAATACCTAAAAATATCCTGCTCACAACAGTACCCAATGGTAGTGCACAAAAAGAAAAGGAAAAAAAGGGAGAAACTAAAAGTTAATTACTGCTTAAAAAAGCAACACAACACAAGTCCTGCTTTAGTCCCCTGTCCACTAGTCCCTCCTTTTCTAAGGCACACTGCTCTGCCATGCGCTTTCTGAAGAGCCCTACTTGTGCGCTACATAAGCTGCTTCCTGGAGCCAGTGATACAAAACTGTCTTATGCTACAATATTTAGAGATAAGATGTGTGAGCATAAAGCACTCCAGTGTTCATATGGCCTGTGGGTGACTTCTGACGAGGTTGGTGGTTAAGTACACCGCATTATTTCAAGGATGAATGACAGCCATCAGCTCTAAGCTTATGGTTTGACACCTTTTTTTCCCAGTAGACATCAGTATCTGATGAATGACTGAGAATGGCCTTGACTTTTCACTGCTTTGGTCTTACATGTACTGTATGTATTGCAATGCAAGCTTTCCCCCTTCCATTCACCCAAACTGGTCTTACTGCAGAGCTTTGAGGACAACTTGAATGTTTCTTCATGTTTCGTTTGTTTTTCACAGGTTCACACATACAGTACTTACTCATGTAGATAGGTAGGTTAACTGTGACTTAACTGATAGCCGGTAGGTAGGTAGGTAGGTGCTGTTAGTAGTAAATGTAGTCAGTAGATTATTGCATGACATTTTTAACTGAATGAGAATTTCCATTTGTTTCTCAGCTGCCACTTGCTTCGCCACACCACTGTATAATTCTCTGTACACTGCCTTCAACTGTATACAAATTCACACTTTTAAAAGTATGCCTGCAGGTAGCTGTTACAAGAACCTAAGGCAGTATGTTAGAGGATTTCTTAAGGAATAATCATAAGGCCAAGTCCTACACTTAACAGGATGTGGTTTCCTCATCAATATCAACATTCCACGTAGAAGTCATTGCTGTTTAACCTTTGCCATGTCGCTGTAAACTGCAGCCGATCTGTTATTTCAGGCGTGAACTCATACTCTAGTTTTGGACATTAATCTCAGTTGCAGATGTGATAGACTTGCAGTGCTGTCTTTTTCACAGGTTTGTCACATTATCACGTCCTCATGATCAAAATAGGAGCTTTTAAAGACTTGTGTATAGAATAATACTTCCCCTTAACTGCCTTCTATCTGGGTTTACGCTACTCTCCTAGTGTTGCATGACCTCAAAAACATTCCTAGAAGCATGCATTTAAACTCAAAGAAGAAGCCACTGAGACAAAGAAGTCTAATTATTACAATAGACATATCTATTTCTTATATATTAAACTATATGTATACAGACAGAACACATATACAATACACATCTACTTTTATCAGAGTAAAAAAAAGACTATTAAATAGCAGCGTCTGAGAAAAAAGTGTGAGCCTTTCCACAATGCGCAGATCATTGCCATCGTTTTAGTTTTAATAATTCTGAGCACTGTCTTTATGTTCTTCTGTTTTGGAGTTAGTTCAGAGTGCCAAAGACGCACTCTTACTAGCCATTTCAAAAGTATTTTCTTTTACTGGTGAGTTTTCCTGCAAATTTAACATTTATCCTGGATTTAAATACCAGAAGTTTGCTTCACTTAGTTTGAAACTGCCTTCTAGCTACTGAAAGGCAGGGCGGTTATCAAAACTGTATCATCCATCAAAAAAGCTATTATTGGATTCTAATTGGTCAAAATTTAAATGGCTGTCCTCTGAGAAGTATTTAATGCCAGAAGCACAATCTGCCTTTAAAAGTTGGCATCAAATGTGATTTAGGTTCTGATTCTAGGATGGTGTCCAGCGGCGATTTTCCACCGTATGCTCAGCACTGCCAAGGTAACAGTCAAAGGCAGTAACGTCAATATGGGAAGTGATAATTAGCAGCAGTGTAGCATATATTGGCTAACATAGGAGTCCTCTGACTTCACTCCTGAGTCTTTTGCCTTTCTCCATCTTTTCACAGATGTCTTAGGTAATTGGAAAGGTGATGGATTAGGAGGAGGTTTGTAGCAAGTGAATTAAATGAATTCTGTCATGCCAGGATTTACGTCTTTGTTCTTAGGGGTTCATTCTGCTCACTACAGTCTTTAACCTGCAGTAGCAAAATGTTTTATGCCATTGCTGCCAATATCTTCTCAGGATACCTCGTCCAACTGCCTGACATGAGGCCTCTGAAGTCGTCTCTCTGTCCAAGTCTGTGTTTGCTTTCATGTATCTTGAAAGGATTTTTGGTAAGTAGACTGGAGCAGTTATATTTGTTGCTTTCCCTAGAGTAGCAACAAGGTGGACTGAAATGTAAAAATGGTTAGAAACACGAGGTAGGATTATGTATCGATTAAAACAGTTGTTTAGCAATATTCATAAAATCCTTTGATGGAGAGGTAACATATGTATGTTTGTTTTTTTTAAGACATAACCTTTATGGACCTCCACAGTCCAACTAAGATCTTATTGATCTTCAGTTGAGTATTGATGTGGATCTGTTGATACACATCTATGTAGGAGTTGTGTGTGAGTGTATAAGAGAGAAAGAACCACTGAATGTCACTGTCTTAGCCTGGTTGTACAGCTGCATTTATGCAACAGCCATTTGCATACCTGTATAAGTGAAAAACTCACACAGTCTGACCAAAAATATTTGTCTATGCATGCAAATGCATTGTATCTTACTGTCTTCATTCAGTGTCTTTGGATAGATATTTATGATAAATGTTACAGATACACATGAACATTTATCTGTTATTTTTAAAACTGGGCACATTACTGTACCTCAGCCAAATTCACTGTAGCAACTCATATGCTGTGTAGTTGATTATTTCTGTTTAAAGCACAAAGATCAGTAGACTCATTCTCATCTACCTGCAGATTTAATCTGTACGACATTTTTATTCAGTGGAAACAAAGTCAATTAAAATGATCGTGTATTGCTTTATAGAGAGCACCACAGCCTCTATAAATATCATCTCTCACCTGCTGAGGGACCCACCAGCAAATCCACTCCACGAGAAGGGTGCCCAACAGTGAATACACTGAGAAATCTATGCAGAGATTGATTATTAGCTGGGATAAAGAAGATTTAAGTTCTTCTTTAAGAATTTGTGGTTTTATCAGGCACCAATTACACGTTGATCTTGAGAGCTGGCAGAGCATCTGAAACAAACCTTCAAGCAAAAGCGAAAAAACTCTGCAATATTCTGCTGCTGTACGTCAAACATTCCCACATTAGCTGAATGTGAATATGAGCTTTCTGAGCTTTGGGTTTGTTTGAACTGCGACATCAGCTCTCTGAGATGAGGCTCATACAAAAAGAAACTCATACATACAGGAAATAAGGTGATCAATATGCAATCTGTGTGCATGTGTGTGTTTGAGAAAACATTTTTTCTTTTTGTTTGACCCCAGAGCCTGATAGTATGGCATCCACTGAAATTATATGTACAGTTGTTCACCTCACCAACCCTTTCTTCTCCTGTATCATAAAGGCCTGAAAACATCCATAAACATTGGTACAGTGGATATAATGGATTTTCTTTCTATGAAATGAAATGTGAGAGAATAATGTAAATAATAACTGATGGACAATGAAGCAAAATCCATGTACTATATACTGTATGTGAAGTCTGGATTTAAAACGTAGTATTATCTGCACTTTACAAGACAAAAAGGACAATCTATGAACAAGAAAACATGAAATTAAAAATGCATATAATCCTTCCAAATGATCATAACCCTGACAAAATAATCAATAATGAAGCCAGTAATAATTCAACTGAAATTGTGTTTAGTGTGTTTATTACGTGTTGTGTGTTTAATCTTGAATTTTGTGGAGCTAAATTTAATGTGATTTATTTTTTCAACTGAAAATATGTTAGAGGTGTTTTTCAAATGTCACATCATATTGTTTGCAAGTTATTTAGACTGCAAATGATTTAAGGAGCTAATTTTAGCCGAACAGCGTCTGTGCTGATACAAAATGCCACGAATCGATCAAAGGCCTCTTTGTTGTTATTCTTAGGACATCCAGCGTCTTTGTAGCCATGGGCAATGTGGAGGACATTTTCAAACGCCTCCTGGTATCTTGAGCTTCTTCATCCCTTTAAGTGCACGGTATATGCTCCCTGCAGTTTGAAAGAGAGAGCACAGTGTTCTATTAATAGCATTTTTGTTGGAGAAAGAGGGAAAGGAGGAGGGAGGAGGAATGTGAGCAGAGGAGACAGAGAGAAGAGTGGAAAGGAGATGGCAGAGGAGGAGAAGAAAGGAAAAATACCTAAAGAAATAATTTACAGCAAACTTTCAGTTACAGACCTGATATCCATGTGTAACAAGCCACAATAAGAAAAATGTGATGTAAATTTATTGAATTTTCCTCCTCCACAGATGCTTCTTTGGAGGGAAATGAAAGTTTCTTTCTTTCAGGTCCATAAAATCTGCTGCTAAAGCTGTTCCACTGAATGTTATGTGATGTTATACTGCTGGGTTCTTATATCTATTCTTTATAGATATTCATATCTATTTTTTTAATTAACCTTTTCTCATCTTTCACATCTGCACCTGAGGGCAGAGTTTTTAAAGTTAGCTGCTGTCTTGTGTTGCTCAGTCTGCTATCTTTAGTCCACTTGTGGTTTAACTACAGCTCTGCATTGTGAGCAGAAACACTTGGGGCCTCGGTGCTGTAGCTACATCTCTGCTGTAGTCATTAGTCTTGCTTTGATCCAGCGATGCAGTGCAGCACTCTGCAGCTCACTCTGCTGAAACCAGGGCAAACTGTGAGAAGCAGGCAGGATGAAGCACCCCAACCAAGGACACAGGCAGTGGGAACACAGGCCTGCTGCAGGTGCCTGCTGCTGCCACAGCATTGTTGTTGTTGCACTTAGTGTGTGTGTGTGTGTGTGTGTGTGAGTGTGTGTGTGTGTGTTGTTTGTCAGGGATGGTAGGATGCCCACAGGAGCATGGTTGAGCAGTCATATGGGCTCACACTTAGCTTACAAGCTTGTAATTAGGAGACAAGCACTGTGGGACTTGCTGCTAATCCAACAGGGCTGCCCTGACATCAGACCACACCCGTTATAAGGAATTGGGCTGTACACTCATTAACTCCTTTTCTGATAGCTACACTGAAGACTTCTGTTCTTTTGTAAGAAGCAGTGCAACGAGTCTTCACAAATACTGAGCTTAAACACTTGTGAAAATTAAAATGGTGTGGGAAGATGTTTAGTTGTTTGTTCACTGTCAAGGAAAATGAAGAAAGCATTACTGCCCTCTAGGGGTGGTGTTGTAGAAATGACCGTGTTTGTACCTCAGTTTCTCTGACGCCAATCAATGAAGTTGAAAAAATATATTATTAAGATTAGAATTGAAATAAATGAAATAGTACAACATATTCAACATAAATACCAATAGAAAGTAACTACATTTACTCAAGAACTTAATTATGAGGTATTTATATTTTATGCCATTTTGTACTAGTGATCAAAAAGAAAAAATTTACATTTTGCTCTACTGAATCTATATAATAGCTGTAAGTACAAGTTGCTTTTCAGACCACGATTTTACATTTACATATACTTTTGATAGGCTCATTAAATGTGATTCAGTGTTGAAAAAGGAATCTAGCCTATTCTAGGGGCTCCTGGACATGTTTAAGATTTGTTTCCATCTGAAATGTTCAGATGGTATAATAAAAAAATTTGAAGGAGGTAAAAAATCACCCAGTATCTCACAAAAATCTGACATTGGTGACTATGGATCAGTTGGTAGGGCAGTTGTCTGCAAACCCCAGGGTTGGTGGTTTGATACCTGGTTCCATTTTCTGGCCACATGTTAAAGAGCCCTTGTATGTTAGTGTGTATGTCAGTTAAGATTCTCAGTCATCCAGGTGAAGTTATCTGGACGTTGAGTCATAGCTGGTCCTCTTTCTTGTTAGGTCGAAACATACTACTTTTACTCTTGTAAAGAACTTGTACAATGTTGTATTAGTACTTCTTCTTGTGAGAAGACATTCAGTACTTCTTCTACAACTGATAAATACCCTGCAGGTTTTCAGTGGTTTAATCAGTAATTCAGTCTGTTAGTGGTGAGATAAGTAACAGTAGTGTTGGTTTTCAAGCACAATAGGACACATGTCCACCTCCTGCTCTGTCTGCCGTCATATAGAGGACCAATATACTTATTGTGGCCCATCGAGTGGGTATGAGAACAAACACACACATACTCACACTCAGGTCCTGCCCTCTGCGGGTGAGAAATGGCCTAAGTTAAGGTCAATCAGTCATCACGCAGGAGACAGTGAACCTGTCAGATCACAACTGATGCTCTGGAGCTCATAGCACACGCAAAACCAGGAAACTAGATTGACTCTCTTTTAGCCAATGTTAAGGTGGACTGAACAAGCAAAGGGAGATAATCACAGAGAAACCAGTCATTATCAGGCTGCAGGGCTGAGTTTCACTACCAAGTGTCAGCGTGGTTTAGTCTGCAGAGTGGCCTTCTGACCTGAAAGGTGGAGGGAGTAATGAAAACTGTTGTATACTTGAAGTTGAAGCGCGTCTGGCAATGCTGTGTTATCAGAAGCAGCAACATACACTCACTGGAGAATGTATTAGGTATATCTGTACAATGTAATGCAATCCAATACAGCAGGTGTTTCTAACGTTTTGGGCACCTCATTTATGTAAAAAGGGTGGTCAAAACATTAGAACCACCTCTTAATATAATGCACTCCAGTATGACTCCACCATCCACTATGACCTCAATAATAAACATATAGTTTATTATTATTGTAGTGCATTAGACTGGACAGGTGTACCTATTAAAGTGGACATTGAGTGTATGACCAAATTAAGCAAGTTCATGATTCATAGCCCTGAGATGTCTGCACCTTAAGATTAAAAGGTTGTGCTCAGGACAAGCATAATGTAACAAAACAGCAAGTAACAACCTGGCATAATTCAGTTTCTATACAGTCTATGTAACATGTTAATGATTGATCTTTAGAACTGCTAAGCTAAGCTAAGCGAACCAGCTTCTGCATCCAGCTTCATATTTGTCCTGCAGACCATGACAGTGGTGTTCACGTTCACATAATGGTACAAACATTGCTGTTTGTATTAACATTTACAACTATATACTTGATTGTTTATTAGAAAGTGTAAAACCCACAAGCATTTATTGATGGATTACCAAAATGTATAACTGCAATATAAAGAGTAAACACCAGCCTATAACCCATAATGTGCGTGGCTCCTATTGTTGAGCTGTAAAACACTTGTAAATTATTTATTAGCCATTAGTTAGGTGCATAAAGGCTATTTTGTGAGAAACTTTATACAAATATGCGAACACTGGCCTTTGTAACTTTAAAATGTGCAGTCCAGTGATTCATTGATCTAGATAATTTCTCTTTTCTTGATCACTTGAGTCAAAGTGGAATCTGCATCCCTGCTGCTGGCTACATACTGTACACATCTTGTGGAGGCAATTTCTAACATGCTATCCAGGGAAAGAATGTCAGAGGCTTTAAATATCCTGTGTGAGTTAATATTTTATCAACATTTCAGTCCCAAGGCCTCTTCTCCCTTTTACATCCCACTTCTAACTCTGAGAATGTGCACAGAGCAGGAATGGGGAATCTGAAATGCCTCCACTGCTCTGCATTTTTAGACCTCCCACCTCTTCTTTATTTCCCTCCATGTTCTTGCAACTCATACATGTTTGCTTTTAATGCTTATCGGTTGGCACATACACTTATAGAAAATGTTGCTCTTATCGAGTGGATATGAAAGATTGTTTTATCACAGTGATTACTGCAAAGAAGAATAATTTGGACAAAAAATAAATGTTGATGAAAGCAGGACATTCAGATGTGCTTTAAGGTGACAAATGAAAAATTATCTTGGCAGCAGAAGTAAGACAACGTCTTCATGTGCCTGTGTGGTGAAGGGGTGGGGGATTATGGGCAATATATTCCACTGTTTTCACTGAGCTTATTCATTATGTATGCAATGATCTCTTAATGAAGAGACTCTCGCCTCAAAAGAAGCTTCGTCATCACTGTTTGGATGACGCTGCTTGTGTTTCTCTGCCCAAAACACTACAGAAATTAAACACTAGTTTGTTCATATGTGTGTCTTTGTATTTTTGTGTGGGTTTAAAATCTAGTCAATCGAGTTTATTAGAATTACCATGGGCAAGACACTTGAATAGTGAGACAATTAAACAGCTTTTAAACAAACCCACACACTGGTCAGACTTTTTTGGACGAGAAAGAAAATGGGGAAAGTAAAATTATTAACCAAATCTTTCATTGTAAACATCCACTATAGTTTATCGACTGACTGGTTTAAGACTGAGGTGCTGTACTTAATGTAGTAGTTACACAATAATATTATAAATTATAGAACTGATGGTCAAAATACAAATGTTTTAGTTATCCACAATTATCCTCTAGTTCTTGCTTTTCACTTGTGACAGTTGAATAAGCTGTAAACACAACACTGGCATATTATCATCTTATAAAGTTGTTATGGTGACTAATGCACAGTAAATGCCTGTATTATGTAAGAAATTGGAGCTAGCTGTCTGCTGACATAATGGGGCTCCTGGGTGGAGCATTCATGTCAGGTGCAAGCAGATAGTGGAGGAGGTTTAGCAGCTTGCCTTCATTTATTATTCATGTTTGATCAAAGAGAGTGATCCAGCAGAAACTTCTGGGTGGTGAACAACGCCTTAATACAATGGAAGAAATCATTTTTGTCATGTCTCCTACCCCAGCTTCTAAAAACCTTTCCCACAGGGGGATAAAATATTATTTCAACCACTACAAAAACACAGGAACACTGGCATCTGTAATCAGTCACACTATTTCTGCTTTTAAAAAACTACCATTTATATTTCACTGGCCCATACTAGTGTGTGAAAACCAGTGCCTTCACTTCAGCAACCTTAAAGATTAATCACCGCTCCATTCTTCTGAAGCAGCAACCCATGCAGCCGCACAATGACAACATTGTTCCACTGTATAAGATACCCAGTGTTTAGAGTTGAATACCTGTCAATCTGTCCCCAGTAACATGGCAGCAACCACAGCTTTTCAGCACCTTTGAGACACACGCGCTGGGGTATCTAGTTTCTGTACATACCAATACAATGAGGTTACACAAGGCAACCAGAGACCACGTGAGGATTCAACACAAGGGTTTAGTGCAGAAACATTTTATAAGCCAACAAGTAATGTTGTCCCAGGAGACTGTATTATCAGGAGGGAAAGGTATGATGGGTAATGTGGGGGGTTTTAGAGCTGTACTCTGATGATAAGGCCTGTATTGGCCTCAAATGAAAGAGACTTTGTTATGTGGGTGGTAGAATTATGTTGATTAGGCCTAAAATAATGTATTAGTTAGTATGCTGTGTCCATATTTTCAGAACATTGTATACTAGCCTGTCAGTAGCGTCGGCCACAAATATGATTAGTTTCTGCTCTATGGTTACATAGACAATATTATATGAATGTATAAATTCTGACTAAAGACAAGATGCAACAAAGGGGAAAAAGTCACTGTTGTTGTTTTTTTCTTAGAATTACTTTTATTAATTAAATCCTCCACTGACTTTCAACAAATTGTAAATGGACGAGAGAGGGCACAGAGGTGAACACAGTGAGAAAAACTGGCATGTGACCAGTGAATCCTACGCATGAGAGTGAAATGTGATAGAGTGGTAAGCAAGAGCACCTGGCAGGCAGACGGACAGACAGGTTCAGGACTTTACTAGCAATGAGAAAAATGAGCATGCGGCAGGACTTTACTAGCAATGAGAAAAATGAGCATGCAGCACCAGCAGAAGTTCATTTAAGTTTCTGGCTTGTTACACTGATGCGGGCACAGGTGGACAGACAGATAAGTGAAAAGAGCAGTTTCAATTCAGAAAAGTCAAGAAACTAAGAAGTTTCAAGTGACACCTACTGGCCTTATGTGAAGGGCTTGCTGATTTTGTTGCTGATGCTGCATTATTACAGCATTAAATGGGCATAACATGTTCCTGTACAAAAGCTGGAACACAGAGCACCATGGGAATATATTTACTTTTATATGTGCATGTGTTGTTGATCAAAACATGTGTGTTGTTTATGGTGTATTTAACTGTACCTGCTCTGCCTTCTGTCAAAACCACACACATTAGACAGATTATCATATTATCATAATATTTTGTACACAACAGCAGGCCATATGGGAACATGAGGAGGAGCCTCAGTAACTCAGGAGGCTTTGGATGAGCTCCTAGCTCCTGCAGACATGGATCCTCCCTGTCCAACGGTGAGCAATGTAGTTGTGGGTTGTGCGTGGCATTCATCCTCCCTGTATGCTTATTGGATAGAAAATGATTCCGCCCCTGTGTTATAGTGCTTTGAAGAAATTTACAGTGTGTTATGAATGTTATGTTAATGTGCCAGTATTTACGAATTCACCTTACAGTGTTATATGTTGTGGCTACACTGCGATTGACTTATCAGCTCCCTCCATACCATGACAGGTCCAAGGAGTCATCCACAATAAGCACTTGTCTTTTGATTAGTGAGACTGGAAACTATCCAGATATTTGAATTAAGTCTGTAGTGTTTAGTCCACACTTCTCGTGATTCTCACGGCTGATCTCATGAGTTGCATAATCTCCTTAGTAGAGTAACAGTCCCGGCAGACGGGACGGGCACAGGCAAAATCCTCAGTCTGAACAATAAAGGGTAGTGTGCACTTAAAAAGGACAGAAAAACTGCTTTTAATAGCTGAAGTGTTCTGATAGACAGTGGGGATTTAAACTCAAAAATTGGGTTTTGCATGTAGTTTTTTCACTTTGATGTTTGACACTAGAAAGTTGTTTTCATATACATCTGCATTCAGCTAGCCAATCATTGTCCAGTATGCAACCTAGATAACTACTATATATTGCATATATACCAAGAATTGTACTATTCGATAATAAAATATTTTTCTACAAGTGAGTTGCCAATCCAGCATCCATCAGAAATCAGTTTTTAGATTCAACGGTTAACTACACAGAAAATGGCAAATAAATAATTTTATTAATTCAATTGCTATGCAAAATTATATGTAGTTTAGCAGGTTATTTTTGAAAAAGAAATGTCATATTCATAGGCTTCAATAATAGGGAAGAGGTAAATGCACTTTGACAAATTTCTAAGTACTTTACTTTACTTTACTTTACTTGGCAGACGCTTTTATCCAGCTGTTTAGCTGTTTAATAACTAGCTAATTAAACATGTTTGTGGAAAAACAATATTAGCACAAATTTCTACTATTAGAAGAATATTTTTTTTGTCTTACAGCATGTTACAGGGGCTGCTATAGCATATGTAATATGACCAGCTATGTTGAATAAGGCTATTTACGCTCATGTCATTGCAGTGAAACATTTACAGCAATGTATGTATGATGTTAGTTGATACACTGTTAAAGGGCTTTTACAACTCACGATGTAGGGCAGGACAGTTTATGTGACGCCAGAATTTTCAGTCACATACATTTGTACATTACTTTACATTTATCATTTTAGGCGTTATTGCCTTTTTCTGATACTGAGAATAAAGAATAGACAGGAAATGAGGGGAGTGAGACGAAGGATGCCATGCAACAAAGGTCCACATTAAACTGGGTGAAAGAGCGTGTATTTGTGCTGGTCCTCCTGCAATTAGATCTAATATTGCTAAATTTGATCTCTATTAAAGACCATGCAGAAACAAGCTGCTGATGTTTTGGTGTCTATTTGATGTTTTAGGATCTTGATTTGTTTCATTATTTTGCTTCATAACTACAAAGTTGTAAGTTGTAGCTCTGGTCAATACAAAATTCCTTCACACTATAATCTTTAGAAAGAATCTTTCTTCCTCTCTAACATCTACTAGATTTGATATACATCTATTTGTGCATTTGTAGTGTATGCTATATAATGCTATTTTGTTTGTATGTGTTTTAGAACCCCCTTGAAAATTAGATGCTATTTCTCTTTACTATGCTCTATAAAAAAAAAGAAAATATCCAACTGGATATGTTGCAATAAATGTAGTTACTATAGTGGAGTAAACAGCTGCTTTTACAACAACTATAAAATTACTAGTCTGGAATATTTAATTTGTGCTTCCTGACATTCACAAATTCTGTCACCCTTAATGGATGAGCATATAGGCTTTTGAGATAGAATTACTTACGTCATGTGCACAAGATGAGTAGGCCACAGCTTGTGTTACAGCAATCTGCAAACATCAGCGTTTAAAATATGCCAAAGTTTGTCAAAAAGCATTTTGTCATGTTTAGTTCCTGGACAGATGTTACAAACATACAGATGTTATCCTAAAAAAAGAATAAAAACAATGATACAAGAATGTAAGATTTTAATTATAAAGGTTATGGTATGTATGTATGAGTGTGCAAAGAAATAATAAAACAAGAAGAAAATATTAATATTAATTGAAACATTGTACAAAACACTATTATGAAGCTTATAACAGTAGTTAAATAAAAATAATACATACAGTACTTTTATTTTAGGCTTTTAAAAGTAGGAGTTTTTTTACTTCTAATTTAGTATTTTCACAGTTTATTGTTACTTTTACTGAAGAATTTGGTTGTCTGAACTTTAAAAATAAAAGTTAATTCATTCTGGTTTAGCAAATATAACTTCTCAGCGAATGTTGCTCTTCCTGTCAGCTGTCCATGGCTCAAAATCAAGCTATATAAAAATGTGTTGTAGGTCTTTTTTTTTACCTATGCAGTGTCAGTATAGTTCACACACAAGCTTGCTTATAGAGAAATTGCTTTGTCAACACAGCATGTTAATGGGAAAGGTAACAGTGTCACTGGGAGGAGGGCTAGGCACAGGTAGGGAGGGGGAGTTGGATAGAACAAGGTGTGGAAGGACAGAGGGAGGGATGTTATCCCTCTGGTACCCTGTCAGGACTCCTGGGACGAGTGACACTGCAGAAGCTGCAGTCCACCTTATCCTGTAGCTCATATGTCACCTACTTACTTCCCCATCCTCATTTTTTGCATTTTTAAATCATTTTGCAGGTAGTGCAAATTCTATCAGTGTTTCTATAAGTGTTTAAGAGACAGGTCATGCCTTAGCTGACTGCATTCTCAAAGGCATGTCCACGACACACACAAGAAAAAGATCCCTATATGTGGAGCATGTTGTCTCAGCTCAGTGATGTTTTTGTGTGCATATGCTGGCCCATGCATCCTTGCACTCCATGTGCATGGGCACATGCATGTGTGCATCCTGTGAACACATGGAGGGGACAGTGTGTGATGTATGGCAAAGCATAGACTGTAAAGTTTTCTGTGACCTTGAAGCCATGTGCCTGCAGTGGTGCTGCTCACACCGCAATGTTACAGGGAACCAGCCAATTCCTGGCTGCCGCAGGATGAGAGTGAGATGAGGGGATGAGTTCTGACTACAGACAACTGGGTCTCTATCGGGTAACACAATATTCAACCTATGTTGCCAAATTGGCCGCCCTTCTGAAAAAGAACAAGATTAACATTTGATTAAAGTTTTTGCTCCCTTAGAAATTTTGTAAAACTAAAAAAAAAGAGCATGTAGCCTTTCTGTCATTTAAAATGAACCTTTTAATTAGGCTTGTCACAAGCCACAGAGCTACTTTATTAATCTGACAAACCTTCAATTGCTTGTAGGCACAAGGGTGCTGGAGGTTGCAGGCACAACAGAAATGAAAAACTTACAGATTTTGCACTCTTGTAACTCTATCAACTGTTTTACAAATCTATACTTAACACCTCTAGCCATTCTGTGCCCAGAATGAATTATCTCAGTAGAAAATTTAAGTATTTATCGAAACTGAATCTAGTGTAGTCCCTAATATATGTTTTTTCCAAACTGGAACTTACATGGTTATAGATTACACAGTCAATGATGACTATTATAAAAATGGAAACCTAACTGGAAATGTTAGAAAGGATTTAGTAAAACAATTGTGACAGTGTAATTACCTATATAAAATTATAGTATACTTATGTCAAATGAAATAACAGCTAATGTCAGCATCTATTACTAAGAATGTAAACCAGCGAAAGCTGAATCCCCCAGGTAAATGTGCTCTGGTGCAGGTATTGAGAGCTATGACAAGTACTATAACAGGGAAAGAATACAGTATAATCCCAAAGGTGAGGGAGGATGGGATGATCTTGCATGTGAATGCTTACTTTGCTGGAAAGGGGGGAAACAGTGGGTCCCCTTTCCCTTCACCACTTCAAAAAGCGACTGGCTTCTGCAGAGTAAATCTCCTATCAGAGAACTGCCTATAACATCCTGACTTATCCCACTGACGGAGGAGGGAGCAGGGAGAACAAAGACAGGTGACCCCACATTCAAAATACAGTGAGTTGCCTGTGTGTGTTTGTCTGCAATTGTGTGTGTGCACATGTATATTTGTGAGCGTGTGTAGGTATCTCTGGTTTCTGGTTTCGTATAGGGTGTTAAATTACCCAGTGGGAGCTTTAATAGAGGTAGAGACACTCTTGACTGTGAGACTGGATGAGGGAGAGTGTGAAGGTAGACAGGGGGAGCAGAGCGGAGCTGCCAGGCAGGCTAGAGAGGGCACGACAACTTCTGCAGAGCTGGGGACACGGGTGAGTGGTGCGGACATCTGCACACACCTGGACTTAAATTATTTGCATGTATTTGTGAGTGATGATGTTCCAATATTTTAAAGGTAGTGATGGCAGTGGAACTGTTGTATTGTTCAAAAAGCAAAGTTAGTTCAGTGGAAAGTTGCTTTTAGAAACTAGTGACTAACATTTAAATGTCTAAGAGTCAAGGCTGTGGACCTAACTGCACTTGACTGTTTTGTGCATCTTCAGCCGTCGTTTCTCTTGGACTCAGCAACCCCTCTTTGCTGACATGGCATAATATTGCATAAGATTCAATTCTGTACCTCAGACTGTTATGTTATCTGCCACAATCCAAATGGAAATTGAGCCAGAGCAGCCTCTCTGCAGACTGTGCATGGCCCTCGGTGTCAAGTGGACACAGAGGTTGCAGCTTAAAAGTGTGTGTCAGGATTTGGTTACCTGTTCAAACCAGACAAATGGAATGATAAACTGCTACTTAGAGATAAAGTAAATGTGATGCTGATAGACTATCCGGAACAGGATTGGGATGGATTAACGTAGCTAGTAGTTAGAAACTGATATTCAAACATTTAAGTATTGGGTGGAATAAATTGAAATGAAAGCTCTGATGTTTTTCCATAAGGGAAATGAAACATGTTCAATTTATAGCACACAATCAGCAATAATACTGTCCATACTCAGTGTAAGCACTTTCCCAGCCAAATTTGCTGAGTTTGTTCTTTTGTTTAGGTCATTGGAGAGAATTGGGAGGGAAAAAAATAACTGTACAAGCACAGTATCAGATGGCAGGTTCTCTGCTGATGCAAACAGGAGCTGACAGAAAAATCTCTTTACCAACAGAACAGTATCGCACCATTTTACAAAATCTAACACAAGTTTGCTTTTCTTTTCTCTTTTTCAGATTACACACAAGGCTAAAACCAGAAGCAGCATACAGCTCCCTGAATGACGAGGAGGAGAGGCCCTGCCAAGATCTTCAGCGTGGCACTGCTGGTGGTGTCTTCTCTGTCTCCTGCACCCAAACCTGGCTGATAGACGGAGCTGTGGGTTGTGACAGGACAGGCGATGGAGGTGCCTCTTGTTAATTTTGAGAACATGGATGATGTTGGCATCAACCTGGGTGACCCAAGTGACTCCGGGTACCCGACTTCACCAACCTCAGAGGCCCCTGATCAGAACCTGTTAACGCACCGTCTGACTTCTCCCAATCAGTCGCCACACAGAGGACGACGTGGGCATCATTCCGGTCAAGAGGGGTTGTCGCCATCCACTCCTGTGACTCTGACCACAAAAGTAAACTCCAGCAGTGGGAGTTTAATTTCTAATCTGAAGCTTCTGATCAACAGTGAGTCTCCCACTGACAGTGTCTTTAGTAAAATGGCTAAGGATTGCTATGAAAATGAAGATTTGTTCGAAAAGCATTATGTGGAAGAAAAAGATGAGAAAGTTGTCATCAATATTTCAGGTCTGATGTTTGAGACCCAGCTCAGCACTCTAAATAAGTTTCCAGAGACACTGCTCGGTGACCCTATGAAGAGGATAAGTTACTTTGATCCAATGAGAAATGAATACTTTTTTGACAGAAACCGTCCATCCTTTGATGGGATATTGTATTACTACCAGTCCGAGGGTAGAATCCGCCGACCAGCCAATGTTCCTTTAGATGTTTTTGCTAATGAAATTGTTTTCTATGAGTTGGGTCATGAGGCAATGGAGCAGTTCCGTGAAGACGAAGGATTTATTAAAGAGCCAGAGGTCCTTTTGCCCACCAATGAACTCCAGCGACAGTTCTGGCTCTTGTTTGAATATCCAGAGAGCTCCAGTGCAGCAAGATCTGTAGCTCTGGTTTCTGTGTTTGTCATTGTCATTTCCATCTTCATCTTCTGCCTGGAAACATTGCCAGAGTTCAGGGATGACCGTGAGTTTCTCCCAGGTTTAACACAAATGGTCAATGGCACTCAAGACAGTTCTGCCCCACACCCAGCCACTAAAGATGTGATGGCTTATCTCACAGATCCCTTTTTCATTGTGGAGACTATCTGCATCATTTGGTTCTGTTTCGAACTCGGTGTCCGCTTTGTAGTGTGCCCCAGCAAAAGTGATTTCTTCAATAACATCATGAATATCATTGATATAGTCTCTATAATTCCCTATT
This sequence comes from Sandelia bainsii, assembly GCA_032362345.1. Taxonomy (NCBI): domain Eukaryota; kingdom Metazoa; phylum Chordata; class Actinopteri; order Anabantiformes; family Anabantidae; genus Sandelia; species Sandelia bainsii. The sequence continues at coordinate 20,329,623 of JAUMHL010000025.1, forward strand.
TTGTAACCCTGGGCACAGAGCTGGCTACAACCCCTGACGATGATGTGAACTCTGGTCAGAACATGTCCCTGGCAATACTAAGAATTATCCGTCTAGTGAGAGTTTTTAGAATTTTTAAGCTCTCCCGACACTCAAAAGGTCTTCAGATCTTGGGTCAGACCTTGAAAGCCAGCATGAGGGAACTGGGGCTGCTCATCTTTTTCCTTTTTATAGGAGTCATCCTATTCTCAAGTGCCATCTACTTTGCAGAAGTGGATGAGCCCCAGACGCAGTTTGTAAGCATCCCTGACGGCTTCTGGTGGGCTGTGGTGACGATGACCACTGTAGGATATGGAGACATGTGTCCCATCACCATGGGAGGCAAAATGGTCGGCACTCTCTGTGCGATTGCTGGTGTCCTGACTATTGCCCTGCCCGTCCCCGTCATCGTCTCCAACTTTAACTATTTTTACCACCGTGAGACTGAACAGGAGGAGAAACAGATGATTGATGCTGCAACAGAGGCTGCCCAGAAAATGTCAGCTGCTAACAAGTACGGAAGCACACCTTCGCTAAACAAAAGTAACGGCACTTGGCAGAATGAAAAGAATGGCATGCACTAATAGAAAAACTAAGTAATTATTTACTTAAAGGGCAAGAAAAACACACGGATCAAACCAAACATAACCGTTACAGATACACTGTGTGACAACAGTTTATCTTTCTCATTTTGTACTCCAAACAAGGCAGCATTTGTCCATATCATTACAGTATTTATAGGCAGTGTGTGGTGAGATAGCCTTTACACAAGTTGTCTGTCTGCTTGTGGATGTGTCAAAGTGCAATTAACATAACAGCACCTACTATGTAATTTATCTTTGATGAGAATAACTGAAAGGTCATCATTATCTTGCATCCAGTGCAATATGAAGAACAATGTGATGGCTCATTAGTACTACAGACAAAAATGTCACCATGAAAATGTAGATGTTTTGAGTAAGTATAGATGTTGAGGGCAAAGTAAGTTGTAAAATGTCCTTCTGGTTTGTGTTACTGTAATTTAATCCTACAGAGGGAAAGAAATCAAAAATAAACATAGTGTAAAGCTGGCAGTATACAGTACTTGGAGCTCATCTTACATCACAGTTCCATATTAGTCTACACTTGCTCATACACAGCAAAATGTAGATATAACTTTGTGTGATTTTCGAGGACAGGCAGATGTGTCCAGTGTAAGGCAAGAAGACGATCAGCGCACATTGTCTTATCAGCGAATCTATATCTGTGAATGCTTGGCTGGAACCACTTCTTCTTACAACACAGCATAACAATAGGTGTATAATAAAGAGACGGTGCATTAGCATGTCTGCTATTAATCTTGTAGATACAATAGGCTGCAACATATAAATCAAACCATGAAATTGCTTAACATTCACTATACTGTAATACATGCAGTACTTGCATGCAGCAGTTTTATTTAAATCAATCATTCATCTTTATTATTTGGAATTTTTGAAGATTTACATAAATATGAAATTGCCCTAACATGTTGTTTATAATGTGAATTTACCCTTTAAAAACCATATCAGTTCACTGCACTGAGAGTTTTTTCCACCTATACTTCTTTTAAGTAATTTTGGAGCTTTACACCATCAGCTGTTGGAAGGAACAAATTTATTAGAGTGTATAGAAATGTAAGATGGGATTTTGTGGTCAGACTGAGTGAATAGAGGGGAGGGCAAAGAAAAAAATCTTTGAACATTTCTTCATTTAATGTACCTTTGTTCTTCCATTTGTATTGCATGGCATTGTGTGCCGAAATAAGGTTTAACTTTTACTATCAGTAACTGAAAGTTTGACATATTTATTTTAGCTAAATCTATTATAGTATTTTAATCATATAGAAATTAAATGATTATTATATTCCATATTATGGTGTATGCCAATTTAACTGGATTTGTGAAAAGATGGCGAAATGGAGATAAAAGAAAGATGGAGATAATGACACGTTTTTCTCATCAGGAAAATGAATTGGTTCTATATATGCATGCCACATTTCAGTCTGGAAAATGTACTGTATGTGAGTTTATTATATATAAAATACAGCTTGTGTGGAAATGGCAGCAGATGTAGTTGTAACACAATCAATGCCTTTTCCTTACAGTATACAATAATGATAGAAAATTGGTGGAAAATACAGTATGATGTATGTTTCACTCATGGAAAAAGCAATAACTATTGAAAATGAAATGCAATAAGGTGACATCATTTAGTCACGTTGGTACTCAGCACTTTACTATGTTATGAAACACTTCATATTTGAGGACTGTTACTGTAAGTGTCAACATTGTACAGTACGATGTCATAATTTGCTATGTTTTATTTATCCTGTAAAGAGTGCCTTTCATTAAACATGTATCCTACCTGTGTGAAGTTTCCACTGTATGATTTTATTGCTAAGATAAACTGTCCCTGTGACATGACGACATCAAGCAAGTTAAAAGTTTTTTAACTTTTTTTCCCTGTGTTCTACAATAATAGTGATTAGAGGAGGTGTAAGTGTCAGTGTAAGGCTTCAGGGATGAATATTCATTATCACCTCATGTTAGCTGTTATTAACACGTTCTCACTGCTGATATCATGATGGCATCCCTCTCCCTCTGTCGCTCTATATCTATTTATTTATATCTGGTGTCGTGGTGGAGATGGCAGACTGGAGGAGCAGTGTGTTTTGCAACAAGCCTGTTATCAAATGAAGAAATGACTAGGGTACAACCTGCCTAAAAATAGGTGGGATGAACAAAGGGGGAGATCAAATGATACAGAAGTGCAACAGATGGAAAACTGACATATTGCAGCATCTTTGTTGCTATTTTGGATGTAAATCAAAAAATGTACTTGAAACACAATTAGGTTGGAGAAATAGTGTGACAATGCCTTTTACTAGCATCAAAAGCAAAATCACCAAATCAAAAATGCAGACTAAATGAATAATTTATAAGATTATCCGTCTTGTTCCTCCAAAGTTAGGAACTGGCTGTTTCACTTGATGCTTTACAGTCCTATACGGTCACATCAAGGATATATTATCAGTCAACATGTTAAAATGTGATCTGTGCATATTTTGTATACCTAATGTCTGTAATTTGAGATTTCCTGAGCTGATTTTTGCATCAATAAGACAAAGATATTATTTCCTGATGAAATATTCTGGCTGTGTTTTTACAGTGTGTTCAAAAGTCTGCTAATGTTGTCACTAGTTAACCGTCAGATTAGCGCGCTGCCCTCCTTATCACTGATCTTACCGTGATATCCCAAAGATGAGGACTGATAGTTATTTAGCATTTAACAGACAGGTGGCTCTGGCAAGGTCAAAGCCAATGTGAGTCTGTCATTTATAATTCATCAGGTGTTCCACAAAGAGATCAAATCCATCCTGCCTTTGATAAAGGTTCACCCTAGGAAATCCATTCAAAGACCAGCAGATGGTTCAGTCACTGTGACACAGCAGACTGTGCTGAAACCGTTAATGGATCTAAAAATATCCCACTGCTAACTCTGTTCTTCCCTATACTCTCCAAGCACGTGACAAGCTGCGTTCACTGCTTTTTAAAAGGAAACAATGGACAAGTCTTGCACGAGAGCTCAGACAGTGAGTCTCATGTCAGTGGATTGGGTTACTGTTTGGTCAGCAGACACGTTATAAGCCAGTTTCAGAGCTGCACAAACAGCAGCCAGTGTTCTGTAGTTCACAACCTCCAGAGGGCAAAGTCACTGGGCAGAGTCAAGGAACTGGACAGCATGTGTTTGGATAAATTCCCCCCAAGTTTCCAGTTTCCTCCAGTTAGTGTAACTCTCCTGGATGCAGAACAGAGCACATGGTGGCATGCAGTGGCCTTACCATAACATTTTTGATCAAAGTGTGAACTCAGTGCTGTTTTGGAGTACAGCAGGTGTAATACTACATGTCAATGATGTGTTTAGTATTAATTGAAGTTTTTCTGTGCTCACCTAAAGCATTACTTGAACCATTCATTCTATGCACTGACTTTGCTGACCAAGAACGTTCAGAAATGTGGTTTGCATTACTTATATAACTTGTTTGTGGATCACATGGCTGATGTGAGTAAAGAAATCAAAAAGCAAAAATTCAGAAAAGAGGAAGGATGCTTTCTAATAAATGAGCAGTATATTCGTGGCACAGGCTAGACTGAGCTTGCGACAAACTCCATCTGCTCTCTTAGCACTGGAGAGGATGAAGAACAGGCAGGTGGACACGCCCTGTTCAGGCAACCTGACACAGTTTGATGACGTGTGCTGATTCTCGTGTTTGGTAAGTCATTCTGTTTATCATTTTTCATCATTCAGTCATCATTTTTAGTTTATTTGCATCATCCATACAGGAAATCCCTGATGTCACAAGTGATAAGGGCTTAGTGCGGACATGCTGGCTAAGTTTTTTTATTTCTGTATTTTCCTTAAATAAAAAAATAAAATATCTATAACCATGTCAAGGTCCACCTGCAGTTACATAATGCCCGAGTTTATGGCCATACTTTTGCAGATGCTGCCAGGAAACATGTTACATATTTACTATATTGCATTTTCCTGTCTGTGATCCTGAGAGTGTGTGGGAGATGGACTTTGTTTCTAAAATCTTTAATTATTCAAATAACAATTAGCTCTACTTTAATATTTCACAGTGGCTATTTGTGATGACCGGCCCTCGATTTATCAAATAATCCATTAACATGAATATCATAACAAATCAATTAAGTGTTGAGGATAAATTGTATTCACAGGTAAATAATGCATTATTAGAGTGTAATAACAGAGCCATTGTATCATCCAGTATCTCTTTGAATATGTGTGCTTTATTAGCTCTGCGTTGCTGCACTAATTCGCATCTATCATTTTAAGGTTGGAGAATGGAGTCTCTGGACAAAGGGCTGTGAGTAATGAGTCAAGGAGATAATAAAGATTTATGACAGGTAACTGCACGGTGACTGCTCTGCTGCAGTGCGTCAGCCCTGAAGGTCAATGACCAGACCTTGTGGGACGAAATGTGAGTCTCACATTTGTCCTGCTTAACACCCATGAAAAATGAAGAAGGTGATCAAAAGTATCACCTGGGATCAGACAGTAGATAACACGATGCCTTCAGATCACCACAAGCGTCTTTTCACATCTTAGACAACCGGAAATTTTAAAGTCTAATTAGACGCAATCATTTGGGCAATCATACAACTGTAGTGGAGTATATAGTGATAAAGTTTTATGACAACGCATAGATAATTATCTTAATTAATCTGACAACAGAACTACTACATTAATTTAAGGAAATTCTCCTGGATTAAAGAAAAATTTATTTGGAGCATAAAGTTCTGATATAAATTTGACTGGAATTGTGCTTAGTAAATGGAAACTAGATTCATAATGAGATTACACATTTTAACTCACACATATTACTAGTAATTAGTGTCTGTTCATAGTGGAATATGAATATAGATCAACTTATTATATTTGTATACATTAGTTACATCCCTGTTCGCTATATGCCACTGGTCTGTTATTTCTGTTTGCATATTTCTATATTACAATTTATTGTACTGGTACTTTTTGTGTGCAATGCCATATTGTAAAGGGAATCTAATCTGTCTATATTTGCACTTTGCACTGTAAAAAAAAACGCTGTTTGGAAGTGGACATGAGCAGGCAAAGTGAAAGACTTACTAATGAGTAATAAAGCTACAGTGCAGCCAGTGGTGGAGTTAGAAATAAGGTATTTTACAGAAGTAAAACATACAAATGTACTTAAAGTATCAAGGGGAAAGATGCTCTTTATACAGAAAATATCCTGTGTCTGTTATATTATTCTATATTATTGCATTAATACTACACGTGCAAATGTTTTAGTAAGTATTTCACAGTTGATGATGGTTGGTTAATATTAACTTCATACTGCACAGTGTAGATACATTTCTATGCATCATTTTCAAGTCATGCTATATCTATCTGTGAAACTATAAACATAGTGTAATGGTGTAGAATTATAAAGCAGTTTAGAATGGAAATAACAGGCAGTAGCTGTTTCACAGTGTTTAGCAGGACACCTTGTGGCTTTACTTAGGTACTACACATAAGCAAACTGATAGATCTCTTTCACTTTACATTACATTCAGTCACTTGGCAGGTACTTTAATCCAGAGTGAGTTACAAGTGAGGGGCATACAGTCCAGAGGAGGTTCAGGTTCAGGTCAGTTGAGGCTGGTAGGGATCAAACAACTGCTGTAGTCTCTTATGACAACGAGGGACAAGCTGAAGAAGCTGCTCTAAAACCAGCTCTGCCAGTTATTGAGTAGTGTTGCTTTAGATTACAGAAAATGTTTCATGCTTCTAGTAAACATGTCAGATAAGAGGTTACTCATAGACAGCACTGGTCATGAAAACTGACAGGGAAATAAGCTGCCATTAATGATTATCTTTTGTTTTACTGTTACTGTCTGGAAAACTTTGACAGTACTTCACCAGTCCAAAGTCATGTATGTCAGTAATCTGCATGGGAAATGTAGTGATTTCAAAACCTGGGGAAACTGAGGTCAAATCATAAGAGTCTGTTCAGCTCACTGGCATGTTGACTGTAAATGTTGAAATGGAAAGCAATAATGATTGATTCAGGTTAATGAAGTAGCCTGGAGAAAAATCCGCCCAATACTATATATACAATAATAATATTTAAAGCCTCCATGTCTGTTTTTCAATAGGAAACTGTGGATAGCATATCTGTGTAATAAGCTAGAAATGTTATTATTATTAGAGCGAAAACATTTAATTGATAAAATAATTTAAAAAGCAAAATCCAGAACATGCTGCACTTCTTGCATCTCCAGTGTGAGTATTTGTAGCTTTTCTCTGGTTTATATCATAAATTGATTTGGGTTTTGGACTGCTGGTCCAGACAGACATCTGATAGATAGATAGATAGATAGATAGATAGATAGAGATTCTCCTTTTAGCTAGGAGAAGTCTTACTGCAATGTTTTTACTTTCATTAAAGTTATAATATTACGTTTTTGTTTAAACGGATTTTGGTTTTGATTCAGTGTTGTTCTACATAATCATATAGGCCGATGAACACTGCGCATAATGGTCTAAAACTGTGTTGGCAACATGTCGATTTCTTATGAAACACGAACCCTGATAGGAAACACTCCTGCATGTGGCCGGTCCAACCCACCGGTGTTTCCCCACAGGCTGCAGCAGGAACGAGGTCAAAGCCGAAACCGTAAACAACTCTAACCTGACGTCTTCGGTCTTCACGAACCAGGAAGACATGTGTTTTTTATCCGCTGATCCGCCCACTGAGTTTTATAAAGATGTTGGAGCGGCTGCGGCGCAGCGACGCGCACAGACGTGGGTGGAGTCTGTGAGTAGGTATATGCGCTTTAGTTTGTTCCTGCTTGAGCGGTGAAACTGTTTTGAGTCAGCTTGCCTGCTGTCGGCCAGACGCATCCAGTAACAAACTAACTGCTACACGGATCTCAATAGGAAGTTAAAGGGTGACGGAGACGAGGTGAGTCCGTAGTATGAAATAGCTACTTGACATATTCGCTGTTATCCTTGTTACAGTTCTTTCCACTATTCATGAGCTGTAAACCCCACATGCCCTGCAGCATAATAGAATAGTTAACACAGGGCACTTTGTAGTTAACACTGTTTAAAGCTAATCCAGGTAATTTTTGAAGCAAAAAATAAATAAATAAAGTAAAAAAAATACAGTGGGTATTTAGTTGTAAATGTTTTTTCTCAGTCTTCTGTGATACTAGACCAGTCAGCCTTAACATTAAACGGATGGTTTTAATGCTATAATAGACAGGGATCCGCATGGGACATATGTAATGCAGGGTGTGATTGACAGGTGTCAGAACAGCTTGATGTGAATGAGGCTGCACAGCTGCAGACCAGTTAGCGTGCACGTGATGCTTGTAAAATGTAAATGAAAATGACTGTAACAATATATTTTTTGTTGATTGATTCATCAATTTATCAACTCATTGTTTCAACTGAAAAAAGCTCAATGCAGAAATAATCTAATAACCTACTGTATGTGTAATGTTGTTTTCTTCTTTTTGTAGTCATCCTACCATGGAAACACTCACAGACAAACAATGGCTGAATAACGGCCCAGTGATTTCGGTGCCTCACAAGGATACAATCCGTCTGCTGGAGGTTTATGTCAAGCGCAGCCTCAGCTTAAACGATGGGACACTGGGGCATAAGAGAGTTGAGAAGAAAGAAAAGTGGGTGACAAAAAAGCACAGACGACATTCTAGTGACCCTTCCCTGCACCTGGATGATGGATTAAACAACGAGGGAACTGGTACAGTTTTCATGGCCAAAAGTCCCACAGTCCAGCCCACTGACTCAAAGAAATCCAGCAAAAAAACAAAGAAGAACAAGAAACCCTCATTTTGGAAAAGTTTATTTGGCATTTTCTCTCGGAAGAGTAATGAGGACAAGGACGAAGAGCAGGACAGTCCTTCAGAGATGCCCGAGACCTTCGAAGAAGATGAGGTCTCTGAGGCTGCGGTCTCCTGCCTGCCTACAGCTCCTGTCTCTTTACAGAAAAAGAAGACTTTGAGAAGGAAGTCCATTAAAAGAAGGTTTTCCAAAAGACACTCTCTGATAAAACCGAATAAACTCAGTAAAGACGTCAACTGTGCTGACATCACTGGAGTCGAATGTAAGTTTATTATTAAGTAACACCTTAATTGTGTGATATGAAAGTGACAAGTTTAATTGTTAATGACATCAAATTCACAGAAATCTGAGTTATATTACTGTTGTAAAAATTCTCTAGCTGTATTGTGCTTTTGCAGAAGTACATTTACAAATAAATGTGTGTTGTTTTGCAGCTGTGGAAGCGACATACTCATACTACGAGAAGGTGTCAGAGGAACTGGAAAAAATTGTACATGAGGTCAAAGAAAAAGAGGAAGTTAAACCTCTTTCAGATGGTAAGAACGAGTCTCTGATGATGCTCATGAAGCCACTGTTGAAGTTTGAAACTTTCAGTTGCATAGCAGCATTAAAGTTATTTCAAATAGCAAATAATAGCAGCATATTTGAGAAAAGGAAACTAATTTAATGCACCAGACATTTAACTGTGTTCTTCTGCTAGAAGTAGCTTGTGAACGTTCAGTTGACGTTGCAGAATATATCCATCCTATCATCTTTTCGTCTCTTTGTGTTGATATCCACTCATATTGAATAGATGTAACTCTGTTAGGAAGATACTCTGGTATCATGAGTTGTTCCACATAGTGATTATATTGCCTTATTGGTTTTGTTTTTTTCCTCAGAGGAAGTAATCAACAGAATCATTGCTCTTACAAAGAAGCAGGGTGACGCCATAGAGGACAAGGTTGGTATTCATTGCTGTTTTGGGTAAAATAATGAGTTACTCAGAGTACAGGATAGTTACCTACTGTACTTTGACATTTCTTAAGAAATCCTTCAGATCAAGATTATGATTGAAGTATTTTTAACAAGCAGGCTTGTCAAATGTGCTTCAGCCAGTTTAACAGAATGTAAACGCACGCCAATAAACCATAAAAAGTATATGTAAAGTTCAAACGTCATGTTAAGGCATCATGTCAGAGAACCCTCTTATCCATCCAATTGTACTTTTCAAGTTAGATTTTTTGCTTGTGCAGCATAATTTTCTCAAACATCCCCCTGCACTTGTGCACGAGTCAAATATTTTCCGTGTCTTGTAAAACACCTTGACACGCCACTGAAACCAGGCCAACAGTACAGATAACAGCAGGGTGATAAAAACTAGAGATGAATAGGTTTGGAGAGTAAACTTATGAGGGCTATGCAAAACACAATGTGTCATGCGTCTGCTCTGTACTTTGGTCTGTTGAAGCTACAGTTTTATTTATACAGTGGATTTTAGTGTGTAAGGCTGAAACTATGAATTCACAAGTCAGCTGAGAGAATATTAATCATCATCAACATATTAGATCATCTTTTTTATTGAATGTGTAATTTTTCAAGTGAAAGAGTCAAAACATTAAATTCCTAAATGTCAGGATCTGCTTCTTTATTGTTTCTCACTAATTATTAAATAATTTACAAGCATTTTTTAAGACCAAACAATTGATTAGTGTGAAAATAAATGGTTAGTAGCAGCCTTAAATTTATGATTGTTGAACTGTGGTGTAAAATATTAAATCTAAGATTGTCCACCTGGTGAACAGTGTAATATTCTTTGTTCAGAACTTAGTGTTTTTATTGACTTATAATTTGCATCTAGTGTCTAACCCTAACATTATTTAGTCTTTGGTCTCTAAGCTGCATTGTTCCACATCTACCTCATTATCTACTATTATATATAGTTTTGTGTATCTTTCTCTCTATCTGATCTGTTGTACCTTTTTATGATGTAACATGGCTGTTTTAATGTTTCCTACTGGAACATTATTAGAAATCATTTTACCAATAGCTGTTTTTAAACAGTGTTTAAGCCAATTGTGTATTGTTAACATTTATCATGAATTTGTATTAGCTCCTACATCACTGTTAGGTCTAAATATAGTACAGTTACTGACAGCTTTCTTCTCATTATCTTTTCCAGCTGAGAGATAACCCCACCCTGAACAACTTCTTCCAGGGGATGTCATACACTTCCTTCCAGAAGTTGGCTGATGCCTATCTGGAGAAAGAAGCAACACCGACCTGTACACCTCTCACTGTCTTACCAACAGCACCTGAGCTCGTCAAGTTGGCCTTTACGCTCGACTTTACAGCCAGGATAGTCGGGCTCTCCAGACAGAATATAAGCCACATTACGTGCCTGGGGAACCGTTACCTACAAGACAGATTTGAATACAAACAGGTAAAAAAAGAGATGAACACTAACTATTGGAAGACAGCTGTGTAAATCATACAGATTCAGCTCTCCCAAATCTAATGTTATTTAAATATTGTATGTAGAGATAACACACAATTTAAAACTCTCTTTTCTTGTCTTTTGCAGGCATGTACAGATCACCCATGGTCTGACTGTGAGGACTGAAATGCCACAGTGCAAAAACAGAATCATTGGTGCAAGTGAAGTCTCAGCTCTTGTCTCATTATCAAAGATGTGGTTAAGAATGTGTTGCAAGCGCAGGTTCCTTTTTAGATATATATTTATTTTTTTTATTTATTTTTTACAGCAGAAGAGCTACCTAACAATAGACACAAATGGCCATTGTCATTTTCACTTTAACATTAGAATACTTGTGTAATTCTACTGCAACACAATGTGGGAAACAAACTGTAGAGAATTTGGTAGATTGGAATCTGTTGAAACGTCGCTTGTACTAGTGACAGTAAAAAGACAAGTAAAGACAGTAAAAATCTCTTTTTGACCAAATCCACCCCTGAATCAACGATTTGTAATAATACTAACGAGCAATGCAATAATCTTTGATATATGTATATATAAGCTAAATAGTTCTAAACTGTGAAATAATTTTTTTGCTTATATGAGTGCTGGCATTCATATTACACACACAAAATAAATAATATTCAATTTAATTCTGAAACCTGATTTTTTTTAATTTATCATTCTACTATATAATAATAATAATAATGAATACTTTATTGATCCCCTTGGGGAAATTGTTTTTTGTACAGCTGCTAGACCTGTGTCAGTGCTACTACTTGCCGGGACTGCTCTACCCACTGAGCTATGCCACCCATAACGATTTAATACCAGAAACATCACTCAAACCTTATCCTTTGCAGTTAACTTATTTCTCCACACATGTTCAAATCTTTGTGATAACAGAATATAACATCAAGGTTTGCTAAGACAGGCCTCACTTATGGCACTCAGCTTCACTCCTTTAGGAAGGCAGTAATCAGGTTTAGACACCTTTTACTCCAAGGAATCCATTCATCCTCCTCCTGACAGAAAGAGTAGCTGGAGGCCAGTGTGTAGCTGCTTGGACTTGTTTAAAAGAGGGTAAATACTTGTGGATGGGAGAATCTCTTAATGTGGTTTTTAGTAGAAGTAGTGTTGGGGTCCATGGTGGAGAATTCAGCGGAATACATGTTAGGGCTTGTAAAACAAATAACACAGCAAATGAGAAAAGACTGGATTCTGTTAATTTACTTCAGACCTTTCCTCTAATCTTGGTCTTTTTCTAGTTATTTACATCACTGAGGTTTTATTCAACACCGTCATTTTAGGAGATCACAGAATTAAGACTGGGGAAGCTCTCCTCTACTACATATAGGCTAGGCGTGGAAAGACGGAGCAAATAACAAGATCTTGCTTCTGCCGCACCTCTGTAGCCTTTCTACATGACTCCCCTGAACTGTAGAAACAATAGCCTGCAGCCTGGGATGATGTATTTTACCTGCAAACATTCCTGCAACAACTAAGAGTGAAATGAACATACCACAGTAAACACTCAAATGTTTTGTAATGATGTAAATATAACAACATATAGTAAAGAAAATTATATAATGAACAAATATGTTCATGTTTATAAGAGTATTGTAAACATTGTTGGCAGCATGTCGTAGACTCACAGCAAACAGGGTGCTGGGTAATTGTGAGATGGAAAGTGACAGTCTGTCATTTGCTCGGTTAAGTCATGCAGTGATGGCTCTCACCTGAGAAAGTTCCCCTGCAGTGAACCCTCACCCCACCAACACAGAAAGAAAAACAGAGGACTGTCTGATTATGCCACAACTAATGGGCTCACATGGAACTATAGTGCATCATCCAGCACGGTGCTTCGCAACAAATTTATTCAAGTTCAGATACGTTTTGTTTCTTTTTCCATGTGAAGGGTCTCAACTTGCTTAATGTGTTGACAGAAAGTGAAACGTGCAGGGAGCCAGGCAGCGGAAAGACCAAGATTACATTTCTCTGATGGATTGCTCAACAGTTATTATCCAAATAGGATGTCAGGAAATCAAGGCTGAATATGAATGAACACAGAAGGTTAATTTGAAGTGACACGACTCCCATCTCACATACACACAAGTTTGGGTTGTGGCCATGACAGGCTTTTCTTCACAGTCTTGGCTCAAAATTAACATTAACGACACCTGTTTCACTGTGGTTTTCCTGCACCTGCAATAACAAAACTCTTACCTCCACACAGCAACCATCATTTAGTTAAATCTATAGGGTCTTACATATTTGAAATTAATTTGTTAAATACAGGAGGTTCTAATCTTGTTTTGAACATTGGTTGTGTGGTTACCTTTGTATTTGGCTCACTGCTTGTCCCTCTAAGCCTGTATGTGGCCAACAGCTGCAGACTGACCTCATGTGTGGTCCGGATTACCCAATGAGGATGGGTTACACAGTGTTGATTATTTTCAGCAGCAATCCTGAAGGCCAGACAATTAATTTCTAGAACACTTAACGGCAGTGTCTTTGAGAATAATTACCTTTGTGCAGTCATTACTTGTAAAAGCTATTGAAAATGAACAATTTAAGAACAAAAAAACAACAACATGATTTGTGTAGACCTTTTACATTTTTATTGCTTTTTAAACATAGAGAAGGTAGATTAATCAAAGAGTCCGAAGCCCATGTCTTCGTCAGACTCCTCGGATTCCTCTTTCTTCTCTTCCTTTTTCTCTTCCACTGGAAATGAAATGGATTAAGACAAACGTCAACACTACAGATGGATGTTTCTAAGAATCAGTCATAGCACTGATAACATGCATTTTTATTTAAGGACCACTAAATGCGACTGCAGATTCATTTGGGAGGGCAGTATAGTACTGGCATTGTTGGCATGGAAATGCAATAATACATTATGAGGTCTAAATTCTCAAGCAATCCTACAGAACTGGTAACATCCCTTTATCAAATTAAGCTATGAATGAGGGGTATATACATACCAGCAGCAGGCGCAGCCCCGGCTCCAGCAGCCCCACCAGCAGCAGCGGCAGAAGGAGCCGCTACAGCACCACCTGCTGGCACGGAGGCTAACTTTGAGAGGCCTGTAGAAAAAGGAGATAATTTTTATCCATCTTCCATGAATGGTATCTTGAATTCTTTAGCTCTGCTTAATATACAGAATTTACCTGAGTTCATGACTTCATTGATGTCTTTCCCATTCAGCTCACTTATGACCTAGAAAGAAATGTAACATTTAATGTTCATCCTACAGCATCAATGTTTGAAACTCTTAACTGTAAATATGCCATTATTAAATGACAATACCTTGTTTAAGCGTTCATCATCAGCCTCAATTCCCACACTGCTCAAGATGGCTTTGATGTCCTTTGCAGAGGGGCTGGTGTTTCCACCAAGAACAGCCAGGAGGTAAGCGGCCACGTAACGCATTCTGTATTGACACAAAATGACAGGTAAAATATGTGTGTCACACATGCAACACGATTGTCAAGTCTGAAAAGGCAAAGAATGACGCAAGTTGAGACACGTCTCTTTTGTGTGTTAAAACCTGCTTAGATGTCATCCATTATCAACTTGTCATAACTTAAAAACATGTTGCTTGCGTTTGCTGATTTTTATCTCAATCTTATTTGGTAATTCTGTGGTTTAGAGCTGAAAGGATGAATAGATAGTCAAAAATATAAACAACCACTGTGATAAGTAATTAATGTCATTTTTTCAAACTAAATTAATATTTCCTAGTTTTCTAAAAAAATTTATCCATATTCCACAAAGCAATATGAATATGGGCTCTGATAAATAGTTTACTGACATTTTATTGACCTAATAGTTAATCAGCATCTTAGAATATTACAAATTAGAACAATAAAAACAATCGCTCAATAGAAACTGAATCTGTAACCATTTGGATATTTAACTGACAAAAACCTAACCTTTGTTATGTTTGAATAATAGGTTTATGACTAATGGTTGAATAAAACGAGCAATTTAAGTACAGCACTGAGCTGTGAAAGTTAAAACAGATATATTTCACTGTTTTCTGACATTTCACAGACAAAACAACTAACAACATAATCAACAGATGAATCAAAGACAACAAATCTGCAGGCTAATTCTTAATTGTTTAGCTGCAACTAATCATTTTCATAATTACGTAATCTGTTTCTATTTATTTTCTCAGTTAATGATTTTGTCCAAGTAACTCACAAAATAGTAATATGTTCACATATGACAACAGTTTATTAACTTAAACTTATGAATTGGACATTATTTAGACCAAATCAATTCTGAATCTTGCACATAAGTAGTATGTTTGTTTTTTTCCCCCTTCAAACGTATGTATTATCCTGCCAGTAGGTAGAACTTACTTCAGTGCTTTTAATCAACACTATCCCCACTTGGCAGGTTTACTGTTTACTAGCATTATGTATCACATTAGGACAATGTGGTGTACATGTGTGAGGTAAACACTGCTCTGCATAACAACTACAGTAAATTCGGGATGCCTCAATCGGTCTAAATACTGTAGTTGTCTCTATTTGTACGAATAAATTTAGATGCTTGGGAGGAGCCCATGTTGACGTTAGCTTAGCTAACGTTAGCCCTAGCGTTTGCCCCTCGTGTATTAGCATTAACTAACATTAGCTGTTATTGCTCAAATATCTAAACTTTGTCACACTATATTTACACACGGGCACAAGATAACAATACAATGGCCGGCGTTAGATTAATATTGCACAGTTAGTGGCTGTTATAAAAGCCTCTCCATGATTTTATTCATGGTAACTGTGGAGAGTTATTCTGAGCTAACGGATCTAACGACAGATAACTGAGGCAGCATGGCGTCCGGTGTTGGTCTGTCAGTCCTGCTTTTCAGACAGAGGCTTCAGCGCCAGTAGCACGATTTTTTTAAGTAATTCATAGCAACTGCAAAGTATACATCATATTGAAAACATTGTCTCACATAAACTAATCAACATACAGAGTGGAAACTACTGAGATTTTGACTTACTTTTAAGTCTAAACAGACACGAAACGTCGGTCACGCTAGGAAATCCGGGAGGAAGAAGGGGCGGTACCGGAGCTTGTAGAGATTGGAGCGCGTTGTTTTCATTGGTCCATTTCGATGTCGGTCATAAACGTCACAATCTCGTTATCTACACACAAATTTATATATATATATATATATATTTATGTATCTACACACACATAGATAGATAGATAGATAGATAGATAGACAGATAGATAGATAGATAGATAGATAGATAGATAGATTTTTTACTTATTTATTATTATCACTTGGTACATGTTAATATGTTTATGTTATGTCTCTTATACCATAATTAGCTTATACTGTTAATGTCCATTGTTAATGTGTTAATAAAGTTAATAAAGTTATAATAATTATAATAATAATACTTGATATTTTATTAATTTTTTGGGGGAAATTCAAAACCAGGGTTTTTTGGTAGGACTTCTATTAGGTTAAGTAATCATTGTCTGTCTTTGTTCACTCATTTAAAGTTTCATTAAATATTTACTATAAAAATACGTTCCATAGGAAAACAAACAACACACACACAGAAGAAAATGTTACTGCTCAAAGCTTGCTCTTCTACAGTCCATCATCATTCTTCAGCCTCATTTTAGTTTGGCTTTACCAGTGGCTTTTAAATGGCTTTATCTGAACCATGCATGCCAATATCACATGTTCTCTATCTGCTGCATTACAGTGCTAAAAAGACATTTTATTGAGCATTCAACAATGCATGTTTCAATGCCATCAACCTTTTTAGAATATATTATTAAGCCATAAAAATGCACATAAATAATAACAACCAGAAGGTGGAGATGCTACAAAGCTCATGCGCAGTATACTTTAACACATGAACTATTCCATCAGTTGCTTACATAATTTATTTCCATCAATTTACATGAAAAATAAAGTTCAGAAATCAATAATACATTACTTTATTTCTAAATGCATCTAAAAATAGATTCTGTAGTTGGTTTTTGTTATGCCAAGTGGTCATTCCACACAGCAGTGTTGGTTATACTGAACGTATTAACAGTTGCTTTATTAAACTACAATTCTACCAGCTCCTCTTGTCTCTCCTGGGTGAAGAGCCAGTCTAACAGAAAGACCACAGAATCTGACACAAACTCTGCAATCTTCTTCACGTTTGTCACATACCATATTTTATAGCCAAATTCTGCCAGCAGCACGAGGAAAAAAATCAACAACAACCCGAGGAAGATACGATCTATGTAATAGTTAGCCTTCTCTCTGAAGGTCCACTGCTCCCAAGAAAGCGCTTGCCGTGCTTCACTGTGTTTGCTGAAGTGTAGCAAGGCGGCCTGCTCATCATCCAGCTCTTCCTCTGGAGCCTCCAGGTCTAGGCCACCCTCTGCTCCCTCTGTTTCAGTCATTTTAGCGTTTTGCAGATTGGTGCCGCAGTCTAAAACTTCAGCTGTGTGACTACATTAAAACGATAAAAGTACTGTGATCACTTTCAAAGATTTAATTGCAGACAGTAGTTTTTTTTAAGAGCCTTCACACATTTGTGGTGCAGCTGTTTTAGAATGAAGGGTCTTACCTCAAAGATGACTGCTTGAGGATGGAGATAAGGTGCACAAAAGACACAGTCTTGGCTTTTTGACTCCACATCTACACCATGCCGCTTCAGAATTTGGTAGGCCACCAGCTGGGAGTGTGGTACGAAGGCTGTAAATGCCACGTTGGTTATGTAGCACCTATCTTACTAAGATGAGGGCTGAGGATTAGACCACACTCAGCAGTTTCAAATCCCTCAGCAAGGATGAAGGTGACAGATGGTAAAATACGTATTGATGTGTTTGTTAGGAAGGGACAGACAGATAGATAGAGGATGAAGATCTCAGATAATAGCATGTTCATGTGGAACTATTCAACTTTATAATTCTCAAGTGGTCACAGTATACCTAAAATGTGGATTTACATACATTAAGTTAAATAAATATCTTTTGGGAATGCACTGTAAGTTAATACTTTAAGTTAATAGTAAGTAAGTAAGTTAATAACTTTGTTATTTGAAACATGAAACTATTTAAACATACATACTCTAAACCACATTTTACTTTAGTATTGTGAGTGGAAGTAGTGTGAGCGAAACCAGGTAGAAGTCAAACTGATGACAGAGCAGAGCTGATGCAGCTTCAGCAGAAGTCTTAGCTTTAGCGTTGGAATAAATCACTACAGCACAATGTTCTGTGGATAATTCAGTCAAATGCTTCAGAGCCTTTTCAGCTCCCACAATTATTAAACTACGGCTTAAACCAGCTGAATTAGCTGAAAAGATGCCTGCATGCTGTGATAAAGACTAATGGCTAAGTTGCTTTGATGGTGCCAGAGTTTTGTTTCATTTAAGTTATTGGCTTTATCGTTAATTTGCATTTCAGGAATGTGGGATAATATTGAATTGGCACACTGAAGCTCAAATGCATCTATCGCTAAACAAATGCTAATTTATTCTGTTAAACTAAACATGGTGAGTCATGATTTCACACCTGCAATGGAATACGTTGTTGGGAAGTTAAATCAGAGGTCGGCAACACAGGATTCATAGTAACTGAATGTTAAGTAAATAGTTATTGGATTTTGTGTATGATATATTCACATATATACACATCCCAACACAATATTATTAATTATCATGCTAAAGTGATTTATTCACATATGTAACATATATGCCACAAATTTGTGTGATATATGTTTAATATGCATTTGATACCAATACTTAATCAGTTGTCCCATTGTTGTGATGTTTTTTGTTTTTTATAGGAACATTGAAAATATACAGTAATATATGGTTGTGTGGTGGTTCACTTTTGGATGGATATAGGTGCGTTCATTCAGTTTTTTAGGGGTGTGTGTTTTTAAGTCAGTGGTTTTTGAATGACTACTTTTATCTTTCAATTTACTTAAAAGCCTTGATGCACAGTCCATTGATTTGCCTTAAACCATGCAAAAATATATATGGTGCCATGTCAGACATCACTTTGAGAACCTAACCTTCATAGACTCTCTTTCTGATGCTCAGAGCAATACAAAAGACCACAGATTATAGTACTTCTACTATAATTAACTGTTTCACTAAAATAATCTTGGGGCAACTTTGGAAAGAAGTTTTATCATATCAAGGCTTTTGGGAAAGGAGTAACAATAAATGCAGTGACTGACACCAACATGTTGGTTCTGAGGAAAAACAAAACCAATTTTATAACTTTGGCAATATAAGTAAAAGTTGACTTATATAGGAAGGTGGTGTGATGAGGTATCAGTTGAATTTGAATGAAACCAGGCTGAATGAATATACACGCGTAAGGCAATAGCATTATAAGGGAATAGCATGATTCATTTCAAGAAACCTGCAATGGACTGGAACAAGCAAATGCAACCAGTCAGTGATGTTGTTAACACCCTCTTCAAATTTCCATCAGTTATTAATATTTTATTGGTCTTCCTGTAAGCAGACCTACAATTAGTAAATTGATACCCTAATACTTTTCTACACTATGCCATCATAATATCCATCAACCAAGACACTCTTCTGGAACCAGCCTATCCTTTCTCATCCCCCGATTAACTTAAAGTCATGATATATATATATCAAATAAAAATTTTAAAGGTGTAACCACGTGGTTTAACAACAGTTCCTCAAATGGTGGGAACCTGTCAGTGGTCTCCACTCAAGCAGGGAAATGATGGAGCTCTGGGTGGTGATGAGGAAGATGTAAATTAGTAGTAGAGTATTTAATCCTAAAGTGATGACAAAACTCCTATATGGATGTCAGTGAGGGGTAGAGATATAATGAAGGAGAAGGTGGTATTGTGGAGACTCTGGTTCACAAACACCCCTACAGGACCACCAACTTATTCCTACCACAGAGGCCAAGGCAACAGCTGTCTCAATGGAGATGTACAACTTGTCCACACGCTCCTGAGTTTTGACATCAGTAAAGACATCCTTCACAACTCTTTCTCACCTTTGTAAAGACGGTAGAAAAGTTCAAATTAGCCACTGAAACTTCTTGCCTCCACTTACGGTTTTGCGTTTCCATAAAAATATATATCATGCATATTTTACAGCTGACAAAAGTTTACTTCCTCCCAAATCTATGAGTCCCTTTGCTGTGAAAAGTACTCCAGAATTTGCAGATATGATGACGTCCAAGTTGGATACAGATTACAAAATTGTTAGTTGCCACATCTGGAGTGTATCACTTTGATACTATTGAAATCTACCTGACTTGTCAGGACATTTTCATGCCCTAGGAGAGAGAAGTTTTCCATTAGAATAAGTACATTTATGATACAGTATATTTATATATTCTTTGATACTTTCTTATTTTACATTTAATTTGATTCAACGTCTGTTCTGTCGTCCATGTCGTCAACATTGTTAATCAGTATATGTGCACAGTATACTAATTTTGTGTTATCCTCCTTTAGCCATATTCAGGATAAGATATAGAACATAACATGTTTATTCATACTTCTGTATGATTCTAACATCATCAGGTTGATGTTCATTTGTTTAAAAATGGAAAAGTAGGGTTGCTTAGTGCTGTACTGGCCATTTTTACACTTAAGTTTGTCCTGACCACTTTTTATGATACAATATTAGATTTAATTCAGTTAAATGTTCATAAAACAGTTCATAAAACTTTCAATGCACACATTAGACCTAGCTTTAGAATTAGAATAAATCACTTCAGCATTATGTTCTGTGTATAATTTAGTTAAATGCTTCAGAGCCTTTTCAATTGCCACTACTCTTAAAATATGGCTCAAACCAGCTGAATAGGCTGAAAATGTGCCTGCATACTGTGATAATGACTGATGGCTAAGTTGCTTTGATGCCAAAGTTTTGTTTCATTTGGGTTATTGGCTTTAATGTTAATTGGCATTTCAGGAAGGGCCTTTGCACTTTTCTGTACAGGGTGATTTATTATGGTGTGGGACGTCTAAAATCAAACACATCTATCTCCTCACAAATAACTTCTGTAAAGTCAAACTAAGTGAATCATGCAACTGAAATCCTGCAATTTCACACCTGTGATGCCACACATTGTTGTGAAATCCAGTCAAAGGTCAGTGACAACAGTTTTGCATATTTAAATATTATGGATAGAAACTATGTTGACAGTTATCCCAAAAAAGGTTATTCAGTGGCAACTGGACTTGTTTTAGTTCCTTGACGACGTTTCGCCCTCCATTCCAGAGGGCTATCTCAAGTCTGACTGACTGGTAGGAGTAGCAGGTTTATAAACCCTGTGGAGTCCCATGGATAACCATGACCTGGATGACTGAGAATCTTCACAGATATGTTGACAGTTGTTGTCATGATGTGTTATGATACACTGTATCCAAACATCGAATGTGGGACAGTAATATGTTCAGTGATCCCAATCTTGTTGGTGTGAAATAAGAAATGTAAGCTTAGCATGTTTAATTAAGAAGGTGCACATGTTTATTTTGAAAATGTATCAACAAGCTTTCTTAAGATGAAATGTTAATGGCATCCTCTATATATTATTATTCAATATTAGTTAAGAAATCAATGAGTGAAAACAAAATAATGTTTTTTTCTCTGTTTGCAGGCTTAGTTTCTTGAGATCTGTGTCAATGAACTACGGAGTCCCCTAGGGGTCGTGTAGTAGAAAAAAATATTTAGGTGAAATAAGTGGTAGAAAAAAAAAATTCAGACGATGTTGTAGGAAAAAAAAAATTGACAATGTGGTAGAAAAAAAATTCAGACAAGGTAGAAAAAAAAATTCAGACGATGTGGTAGAAAAAAAAATTTCAGACTCCCCGCCCACACGTTAATCAGGCAGGCAAATGTGACCATAGATCTGTGGCATTACTGTGGCTTTAGCTATGGGAGACTTGGGCAGCCTCCCAGAGCAGCATGTCGCGGGGGTCGACATTGCTCGTCCTCACAATAACATTGCGATCGGTAGTGACTGGTTTCCTTTACTTCCTAATTAACCTTGTTGGGTTACGTGCTCTAATTCTACTTTGTGAGCCGGTCAGGAG
>JAUMHL010000025.1:20354966-20413151 GCA_032362345.1 Sandelia bainsii
AAGCTTTTCCTGTGGGGTTCTTCTGTGGAACGATTCAGTTTTTAGCAACTGAATTTGTATTATCCATGACAAAAAAAACGCTCCTCCAGCTGACTGTAAACAACACACAAGCTCCGCGGGTCTGGAGCTGAGACGTCAGTCTTGTGGGCGGGCTTTGGGCCCTACACTTTAAAGCAGATTATACACAATACCTACGGACTGTGTAATGTATAGATCGTTTATTTAAATTTTCATGTTTTTGTAAAATTATTTTATGTGGTTCCTTTCTTCTTCTTCTTCATGTGAGACAGGTGGGTACACATAACTGTAAGACTAATGACTTGCAAAATGTGCAAATTTGAGACACCAAGATAGAATGATCTCTTGAAGCATTAATGACATGGCCATGATAGAGTGGTTATGCCTTGTCTATACTGGGATTGCTACTGCTCCTTTAAAACATGAGCTGCTAACCCATCTGTCAAGACGCCATTCATCCTGCGAAACAGTGACGTGCTCAGAAGTCTTATCTTTCAAATGTCCATGTCCAACTCGTGCTATTTAAGACTCAGTGTTTTACATTAACAAATTGTTCTGTTTAACTGTGCCTTATTTTATACAGATAAATGACAACTTCTGCAGAATCATCACTGTTAATGTGGAAACAACATTCATGGCAAAACTGGACCAGTATTCCACAAAAAAAAAAGTTTCATAGGAGAGGCTGCAAAAATAAACATCCAGCACATCAGGTACATGCTGCAAGAGGTATGAATAAAAAGATTTATTTTGAAATATATAATTCACTTTAGGCTAGGTTAGGCAATCATGATTCATTGTTGCCTAGGTTTTACTGGAGAGTGAGTATTGAAGTTAAATTTACCAGAAACAAAATCTCAAATGCATGTCTTACCTAGAAAAGACATGTCTTACTAGCAAAAGACAACTTTGTTATGTTGTTATGTTTGTTATGTTTTAACATTTGCTCTATGTCAGCAGTTTGATTCTCCTCCTAAATCTAATTATTTTGTGTCTCATTTTTAAATGGAACACAATAGAACATGATCGAGCCAGTGCAATGTGCAGTTATGATCACAGGAACGGGTCCTGAAAGATCTGGATGTACTGAGAGCCTGTGCCTTGCTGGGGCCAATATATACACTCAACCTCAGCTACCCAAAAGAACTGGCAGACACTTTAAAGGTATTCAAAAAGATATTCCTGAAACCAGATGTGCTGAAAGCCAAAAGGCCAAAGTAATGTCTCTGAAATTTAAACTGTTAGAAAAGAAATGTGAATTAGGTTGTGGTGTTTAAATTTAGCTTGAATTTTTGCGTGGTTTCATATATTGAAGTTGTTTTTTTTTGTTATGTAGTCCACAGCAGCTGTAGTCTTGACTTGAGTTAAATAAGTACATCTAGATAAAATTATGTTTAATACAGCAGACCTGCTTGTAATCATATACATATACTCATTTTTTAAATAGAGAGGCATACTTTAACTTTATGTGATTTTGTGTTTCCTCACCAAAATGATTAGAAGCATATTAGTATAATTTAATACAATATTACAACAAAGTACTACATACAAACGAAGTAATGATTCATGCTTGGAACAAAACTATTAGGAAAAAGTAATAAAATGTTGGAATGAGTTAGAAAAACTGAAATGGCTATGTGTGATTTATTGTGATTGTGTAAGTTACTAATAATAACAAAATTGTCATAAACGAATTAATTAATGAATATTAGGTTGGTTCAACTTAATTATGCTTTTGGAGGTCAAAGTAAATGATGTTGGTTGCACTAAACCATTTATGTTAGTCTGACTTAAAATTACATTAATCTGACTTATTAATTACATTTACTCCATTATGCCAGAGTTGGGGTAACCTAAAAAGATGTTTGCAAATGATTATAATTATTTTAAGTAGAGCCAACAAATAATGTTTTTTAGAGTGTAGTTTTGCTACATTTTCTATGTGTGTGGTTTTTCAGAGGGTTAAATATATCTCTTAACTATAGATAGTTGTGCATTAGAGCTGATTTTATCTTAGCACTATCAGCATGTTCTCTATGTGAGCAGATTAAAGTGCAATGTAGAAAAATATTTGATAAATAGCAGTAACACCACTGCTATATTTGAGAGTACTTTGTCTATCAGACAGCATTGGCAATATTAAGTTTGAAAAAAACTTATTGACTATATCATTATCACACTTCTTTAAGTCTTAAATACTGAGATTGAGATACGTTTTGTTGCTGGATCCTGCTTTTTGCCTGTAGTCTGTGTCATGTGGTTCAGATATGGTTAGAATACATTATGTGTAGTATCACTATAGTAGGTTCTTCCTGTCTTATGAATAATTGGAACTGCGCAAATGTTACACTTTAATCATGGAAGATTAATTAATGAAAGACTGTGGTTAATTGCAGTTACGTAATTACAGACATTTCATACTATAGTGTTGTGTGTGTTGAATTCCACTGATCTTCTGCAAAAATATTGCAATAGTAGGCTATTTATGCTTATGTCCACATTTTTCTTAGAAATATACACAGTAATAAATATTACTGTAAGTGTGACAGAGATTTTTCTCTTGTATGACGACACCTTACTGTATGTTTTTCTCTACACAACATTTCTAGAGCTTGGAGTCTCCAGAGTAAGCTGCAGGAAGGAATTAGATCCAATTACTTAGAAAAACATTTTGTCAGTAAGTATCAGTGAGCAAGCAATCAGAGAGATGGTCTTCAGTTGCCTATGGAAGCAGATTCATTCTGCCTGTAAATATTCAGTCTGATCACTTTTAAAGAACATGATGACTCAGGATGTTGTTTTGGGACATTGCCTATGATCACAGTCTCTGGTGTAAGCATTAGAGTGTTCATCAGTAGACACTGAATCAGTTTTATTAGGCCTCTGTCATCCCGCAGCCTTCATTAGATCAAGAAGGATTCTGCTGTACGCAAGCACAGTAAATGTCACAAGTGATAAAGACATCCAACTGAATAGGTTCATTGATAACATTAAACATTTATCTTGCTCAATCTAAAACGTTGTTGCTGTTAGCTTTTTTCAGTCTTGGATTAATTAACCTCTTAAACCCTACAGTACTACAAATAATAGCATGTCAAAAGGTCATTAAATGCTGTGCTCGTCTTTTTAGCTAATGTTTCTAAAAGAAAACAAAGCCTTAACACTACCACAACAACACTTCACATGTAGTTTGCCCAACAATGTTCGTCTGGCAATACTTTTATTGCCGGTTTAGGTAAGACACATCTACCAGCACCCTAGGGCGTAAGAGGTTAATTCACCAAGATACCGTTCTGTCACACAGTAGTGTGGTTATATATTAAGAGTCAATATAATATGAGAAATTTGATTATTTTGTTTCATTAGTCACTGATTATCAGTTGTCATTATCTAATCCCATCTAACTGAAAAAACACCACACAAAAATACACACACATTACATTCACATTTCTCCTACTGATATTCCTCTGCAGAAGACATACAACACATCATTATTTATAAATTTGATTATGATCTTGCAGAGATCCGCTTGAGTCTGTGCCACAGGGATTATGAGACAGTGAAATTTTCTATTACCGGTTTCAATTAACAAAATTATTCTCAAAATTCTCTTCACATCCTCACAGAGCATGCCAGTGTAATGCCGCATTTATTTCACCCTGACATAACAATTCCACTGCTACAGCTGTTTTTGTGCCTATTAGTATGTTTATATGTGACCAATTCATCTGGTACCTGTCTAGTATATACTCATGTACCAGACACTAGGCCTGTTGTTTGTTTGTTTGTTGTTTCATTTGAGTATTTATTTTATATATATTTTTTATTTTTGTTGCATTCTTTAAGGTGTAATTCTTATTTTGTCATAAACACCATGCTTTGGATTTACATTTAGTTATTATTTTTTGACAGTCAGTTCACTGGCTAAATTTGGGAAAATAAAATCATCAGGTTGATCCTCCTGGGGTTGCCCCCCCTCCACGGTTTGCTATTCATCAGCATAACCTGCCACCATAAGCCATCATTGTTAGTCTAACATTTAACCTCCATAATGATTGTTTGTCCCAAACTTGTCTCTTTGTCCTGGGTTTAGGTACACACTGGTAAGTGTGTGAAATATGCGCTCATCATGCAGATTTAATACAGCAGATGAACAGACCTGATGGTGAACAGTTATTCAAAGTTTCTATGTGTATCACGAGATCTGGAAACACTGATCACAACTAGATAATAATTTTTGTCATGTTGAACACATCAAGTCTCTGTCTGCTGCAGCTACATGTTTTACTTGTACAGTACAGTTATAGATAAATCTACTCTACATCTGTCCTGGACAGATGCACTGAGAAAATATTTGTTTTATGTTGTCTTATTTGCACTGATAATTCTTCTGATAATTATTAGTAAATAAAATTTGTGTTAGGCATAGATTTAGGGGTTAGGGGAGATGATATGAATTGGCGAGGATAGCGAAACCCAGAAGACAACGGAGGAAGCGGCAAGAGGTGAACCAGAGAGTGAGGCCTGATGGGTAATGGAGTCCACTGGGGCATGTGAGTGTAGTTTGGCATCTTAAACAGAGGAGAGACTTGAGAATAGCAGGTAAGTATTTTCAGGGAGGGAGAGTGTAGTCAGAGACACAGGCAGAGCTAAGGGGCTAGGCAGGAGGAAGGTCCTAACACAAAGCAGGGGTCAGAGCCAGGAAAGCACACATCCAATCAGAGATCCAAATTCACAGTCAGAAAGCAG
This sequence comes from Sandelia bainsii, assembly GCA_032362345.1. NCBI lineage: Eukaryota > Metazoa > Chordata > Actinopteri > Anabantiformes > Anabantidae > Sandelia > Sandelia bainsii. The sequence continues at coordinate 20,359,734 of JAUMHL010000025.1, forward strand.
AGCAGAGGTCAGAAACGGTTCCAAAACAGAGTACAGGTCCAGAACAGAGATTTCCAATAGACAGAGAAACGGGTCCGATAATCCATTTTCCAAAATCCGTAGACAGAGTACAGGGTTCAGATCAGAGTAAATTCACGGTTCGGAAGAGGATCAGAGGCAAAACAGGCTCAGGTCCAATCAGGGTCATACACAGTGGTCCGGTCCAAAAGAATGCTGGAGAGTTGCTTAGCTGAGGGCAGTGTAGCAGACAATCGGGCAGAGAACTGGAGCAAACAGATCTGCTTATAAAAGAGGAGGAGGAGGAGGTCTGCTGAGTTAGACTGATAGCAGGCTGATTAGAGTGGCTGAGGGGAGAGCAGAGTGAGGGGAGAGCAGAGGCAAGAAATGACCATATAAGTCACAGAGCTGAGAATCAGGGTTGGAGACTGTGACAATTACAGTGAGTTTCTACAGTGTGTACATTGCAATCACCTTTATTACCTCTCTAGATGGTCATACTCGGTTTTAGGTGCACAACAACGGAACTAATATCAGCCACACAATTCAACAGAAATAGAAATTAAGAGTTCATAGTGAAATCACTCATCAAATGCAACTGCAATCTATCATGCTATAATGATATACTGCATCATATCTCCTGTCAACTCAGTCTTACATTCAGTGAAGAACAATCGCACATAACTTGCTGATCTTGATCTTAGTATGAATGTGGTTTTAGACACTACAGTGCTCATTTTAAAACAAGGAGTTCCTTATATGGTGATAAACGTCTGTGGGAAATTGCATAACTTGAAACTTGAAACTGCAGCTAAGATTATTTAAAGCATTGGCCAATATGTGCACAATCCAGTGTCGTGTTTTGTCAGAAAATTCTGAAAAAGTGTAACTTTCTCATGGAAGTAATGAGATTTGTTTTGCACCCATAAAACGTTTTCAAGTAAAACCAAATACATGAGGTTGCAGAAAATGTAGCGTAACTTACAGGAAAATCTAATAGGGTGAGAGTGGTTAAGAACTTCCTCAAATGTTTCACAAGACTGAGATGAAGGATAAATACACAGCACACGTAGTCTAAAATTCACATTCGGACTAAGTACGCCAGTAATCATCAGATATAACCCCTTTAGGAAATACACTGAATATGGAGTTCTACATAGTGTTGGAGGTGCTCATTGCTGTTTGCTGCTGTTTGGGTAATATGTTGGTTATTTTGGCAGTGTGGATCAGTGGAAGCATTCAGCAGCCCACCTTCTGTCTTATTGTCTGTCTGGCTGTGGCCGATTTAATGGTTGGCTGCATTGCCATACCGTTGGCTGTCGTGGTGGAAGGAAAAGTGGAAACTCTATTCCACAGCTGCCTCTTCCTCAGCTGCGTGGTCATACTGTTGACCTTGGTCTCCGTTTTGTGTCTTGCAGCAATTGCTGTAGATCGCTACCTTCGGGTGTATGTCCCGCTCAGGTAAGATTTTTTGTCTCTGCTTCATTGTTGTAAGAGAGTCAAAATAGCACTGCATAACTTTGAATCACAAGCTTAATATTTTTACTCTTTATCAGCATCTATCTTGCACTACAAAAAGTTACTGGTTTAGAGTACATCACAACAGTGACTAGATAATGTTTTTAACTGTTCTATGCATTTTTGGATACACTACTAATTTTATCAATAATCAGTGTTTCTTTTCAGGTACAAAAGAACTGTAACACGGAGACATTCATTGCTTGTGGTAGCAGCATGTTGGCTTGTTGCAATACCACTGAGTTTTGCTCCCATGCTCGGATGGTATGACCATAAAACCCTGTCTGAAGCAGTCAACTCTACTATTGTCTGCAAGTTTATAAGCGTGATCCCCTTGTCATACCTGGTTTACAGCAACTTTTTTTTCTGCACCCTGGCACCTCTATTGGTGATGACTCTATTGTATGGCATTGTGTTCTCTACCATTCGAGGAAACCTTCGAGAGAAACCAGGCAACAATTTCCAAAAACAGTCTCAGAACTACCTAAAGAAAGAGAAACAGCTGGCAGGATCTCTGTCTTTGGTCTTAGTCCTGTTTGCCCTGTGCTGGCTCCCTCTCCACATAATGAACTGCATTGATTACTTTCTTGGAAAGGAAACTGTACCATACAAAGCTGTCCATGTTGGCATCCTGCTTTCTCATGCTAACTCAGCTGTAAACCCAATTGTTTATGCTTTCAAAATAGAAAAGATCAAGAATGCATACTTGAAGATATGGAAACAGTATATAACACGTGGAGAAGAAAGTCAAGGATCTCAGGCAAGCCAGGGGACTGACAGCAATCTCAGCCGTGAAGGCAGATTTCCTGGTTTGTGTGCTTCTTTGTAGGACCGATAGGCAGAAGTGTGCAGTATTATGATTTAAATTGTGAACCATTAAAATGTCATCTGCCTTAACAGTGAGATTATTAGTATTGTGCTACAGTCCACATTCTATCATGTTGCAGTTCTATGGCCAACATGAAATGCAACGTGACGGATATTACATTCCCTATCGGCAACATAGCGGGGATCATGATGGATGACAACACGGATGAGGAGTTAGTCTCTAAAAAGAATTTGGTGTCTGTAATATGAAACTGGTTTGGACTTTGCAAAATCGGCATGGCACAAAAAACTGTTTGCACGTTGTATGGCAACACAACAAACCTTTTTAACCAGTTCAAACAAAAACACCCTAATAGAGTATGCTGACTGTCAAACGGTGAGAAGACCCCATGTGAGTACTTTAGCCACAACAGCCGGTGGATACAAGTCCAAAACAAACGACTTTAGTGATGGCATTTGAGAAAGGCACTCCGTATGACAGGACAAGGAGGTTGGAAAGAGATAACTGATGGAGTGACGTCTATGATTCATATAAAAACTGGAAGATAAGACTTTCAAGAAAATACGTGGTATGCAAATATTTTTCCAGCAAAGGCATTCTACTGCTGTGGTCCAAATGTTGTTGATCAACAGCTGATTTAATTGGCAATTTGTCTGTTATGTTTTTTTTTATTAGGTTTAGTTACAGTGTAAGGCTATATTTTTTTTAAATAAGAACATTTGTTGGATTCAGGCATTGTAATCGTTTTTGTTCGCATTACTTTAGTGCAGTACTAGTATAACTATGTAGGTGACAAAGAACCTTGAATCTTGCATTGTACTAGGTGTACTCTTGGCCAGAAAACTAGAAACACGTCTTCAATATGAAGTAATCAAAAAAAGAGTGCTGCAACAAAATCTTTTTTTAAAAGCTTACATCATTTTATTTGATCAAATTGTATCATGCAGGTCTTTCACTCGTGAATATTTCTGTTATTTTACTGATGTGTGTTTTTATGCATGTTTGGTTGTCTTCAATTTTTGTTAAAATCAGTTGAAGTTCCTCTTTAATTTAGTCTTTACCGTATGTTCCTTTTCTCATTTTCCACTCCTTTCATACTCCATGTAATTATGCTAAAGGTAAATTAAAGATTTTTTAATGCTTATGAATATAGTGTTTCTAATAGCAAAAAGATTATAATACATACAGTGCTGTGAAAAAGTATTTGCCCACTTCCTGTTTTTATTTTTCATGTGTGTAACACTTAAAGGATTTAGATCATCAAACAAATTTTACTATTACAAAAATAACCTAAGTTAATACAAAATTAAGTTTTTAAGTGATGATTTCATTGTTCAAACCTGTCTGGCCATATGTGAAAAAGTAATTACCCCCTAAACCTAATAATGGCAATCAAGGAATGGGGCAAATATTTTTTAACACCACATTACATAGAGAGAATATGCAAAATCTACAGAAAACTATTATACATGATGTGTAATTGTATGAATTAAAGATGAATATGTGGTAAGAAATAAAATCTGTCCTACTACAGATAGTTATACTCTACTGTCAGAGAGTCACTGTACAGGGTGACGGCTGGAGAGGACTTTGACTAAAGCTGCTCCATTGCAACTCACTGGTAAACTTTCAAACAATCCCCCATAAGCAGCATAAAGTTAAATGTGGCACTTTGGGAGAAACTGTCTATCAGAAATTAAACTAATAATCAGTAAACAATACTTTTTTTAATATACTTTTCGTATGCTTTCAAAGTAACTGTTGCTATCCTGATATGAAATCTCTAAGTTGCTGACTTTTACAAGACCATACAGCTTAATATCTATATTTTTAATCACTAGGTTTATACAGTGATGCATTTTGTAGCCTGAAAGAATATTGAATGCTTCTGTCTTATGGCCTTCTTCAGTAGTGCATGAGATTCAGTAACAGTCACGAGCATCAGTCACATTTCTTAACTGGCTTGTCAAAGCAGTAAAGAATCAAGTCAAAAAAAAATTTTTTTATCTGAAAGACTAGTGTTGCTGATGATGAACATCCCTTTCTGTCCAGTAACAAATAAATTCTTAACATATTGCTCCTCCCACACATTTTAGGTATCACTGATTGATATCATTTTACAAAACACACAATGAGACACATTATCTACAGCACAACACACAACTGAAACTGAGAAGGTATTAATGATATAGGTTTCATCTCTACTTCCTCTAACTTTGGCCACAAGATGGCATCAGAGTCACTCCTTCACTCCTCAGCCACTGTGAATGAGCATCTTTCCAAGCATTCATTGTACCTCTCAAGGAAGGTAATAGACTGTATAGTTATCACCTGAGCAGGATTTACTCCATCCCCCAAACTATACAACCTACTACCTCACCTTGCTAGGCTCAACTTCAAGGACAGCATTCTTAAAAACAAGACTTTAATCAGTATTTACAAAACATGTTGTTTGACTAGATCGGTTCTAAGGTTACGTCTGGTAAATATATAAGGTCTTTGTTTGTCTGGAATTTCTTCCCTAGATGTGAAGGCTTGATAATCTGTTAAATATTTGCCGTCCATGAGTTCCTTCATCCATGGAGGTTCCCATGTGCGCACAGGCTTTGGCATTGCAGAAGATCAGCCTGTCTCCTTAGGAAAGACAGTAGATTGTATAGTTATCTCAGAGGAAGGACATAAACCCCACAACTATTCAATCTACTACCTCAGCCTTAAGGACAGATATTTTTGCAGGAAGCGGTAGAAGCTTGTTGGTCAAACTGTGAGACACAAACAGAGAGAGAAATGTTATTCAAATGACACCTGCCCTCTGGAGGGAGGTAGTCTGGCAACAGACTACCTCATGAATTACCTTCTAGAAAAAATTGTAAAATGTGTGGACATACATCACTGACCACATTGGTAGTCATTTTTATGTCAAGACTTGGTTTACCAGGTTTACACCAGCTCTACACTGAAAGACAATACCTGGCCCTTTGCTCTGGTTAACACAAATGTATTTTGTGTGTGTCTGATTAACATATTGCTCATTAGCATACACTTGAAATGTCCAAATAATCTGCACATTAAAGACACTTAAAACACACTTCTGTTACCACAGAATGTGTAGGAACACATACAATGTAAGGAAAAAGTCACTTACATTCAGAGAGATGGGCACATAATGAAGGAAGAATTTTTGCTTTTTTTGCACTCAAACTTAGTTTAGGTATTTCCAGGTGTGGTTACTAACAGACAGACAGAAAACTGCTCAGTGAAATTATGTCTTCCCCAACTTCTGTGTCTTATGTCTCTTCAACAAGAAAGTAATGCAAAGCAAATGAGAAGAAAAATGGAAAATGGCATTCTGCCATTTTAGGGAGTTGTTTCAACATCTGTGGTACAACCTGTTAACCTCTGCTTCCTTCTTACAATCTTCATTCAAAAGATTTACTGTTCACTTTTCTCAAAGTAACAGCACTTGGGAAGTTAAAAGTGACTAGAAAGGAATTGCTTGTACAAAACTTACACGTTGCTGATTCACAAATGTGTGCAAAAAATCCTGCTGCTACATTAGATTTTTTTTTTTAAATACAGAACCTAAAAGTTTAACTTCAATTGTGTTTTTGCTCAGCGTGAAAGACACTTCAAGTTCACTGAAAAAGGAGAGTCTTGACCAGAGTCCAGCTAGGGTCTGGGCAGAGCTGTCTAGACCCCAAAAGAACCGTACTCTGGAGAAGCTGACTCAGCCCAGACATTGTTATGGTGGGCAACGATGGTCAATCCATGCAAAGGCTAGGGCACTTTACATAAATTAGCATGCGAACCACAGTCACTGAAAATCAGCTAGGCAGTTCATTAACATTCAGAATTTATTTTTGTCCTAATTAATGCAGGCAGTGATTGAAATGTTTTGGCAGGCTGTAGGCTATGGCTGTGGTGCAAGGGCAAGCTCGCTGGTGCAGAATGAAAAGGCACCAGTGCATCAGAGAGTGGGAGGCCTTAATTGAGATGTTGAATTAATTAGACAGTAAATGGTATCAGACTCTTCTAAATGCTTGGCCACACATAGAGGAAAGCAAGAATTAATTGAACTTTTTATATAGAAAATGAGTGGACCACAAACAAAAATGGTTTTGGTCCCTGTTAGTTTTGGTGATTTTGTAAAGTTAATTTTAGTTAATTTCCTCTTACAATGTTGGCCAGTTACCATATTGGTCAATTTCATGTTATGCAGATGTGAAGCACTTTGAGTTGCTGACTTGATTTGACTTGATTGCTGGTGAAACGTTAATAATGTTGGGAATCCATTTATTGGTAAAATCAACACCTGCTTATTCATCTCAAGTAATTAAAACTGACTAGTAAATGCTGACACCGCAATATGGTGGTACAACCAAAAGTTGTGTTTGCAGTATCTTACATGAGCTTTTATCAGTGGTGTATTCAGCCAGTATTCAACACAATATTGCATCATCTCACATCATGTGACTCACATCTCTGTTTCTCAATGGCTACAGTACATGCTGAAGGGGCCCAAATTTCCCTGCAAGTGTTTTCATGTAAGAGTGAGCAAACCAAATCAATTTTTTTTTTTTCATCAGATGTGGGCTATTTATATGTGTTCCCAGATCTGATTTATATCTTTGGTCATAGAGTTCTGGCTCTAGAACCACTGTTAGATTGATCAATTTGCAATTCAGGTTTTGTTTTTTGACAAGCCACTTCTCTATGCATGAGTATATTTCCTGTCATTATCATTCAGTGTCAGTACCTTGAAGGTTGCTAAAAATAAACATGCAGTAAATCAAGAGAGTCAATGAACTTTAAGATATTTATGGAAAGAGGTTGGATCTGCCAAAAAATTACTATTGACAATGAAGCCTGTAACATCAACATAGCCAGTAATAATTCTATATAACTAGAAGTGTTCACATTGTTTCGTAATATCAAAATATTAGCAGTTAATCTGCTTCACATGTTTCGCTAACCTACCTTAACTGATTTGAAAATTGCTAAAGTGCTACAAAAAATTAGGTATAAATACATTACGTCTTTCAACCACAGGCCTGTGAGGCATGCAAATTGCACTTTGAGTTTTTAGTCATTCTTACCTTGATTGTGTCCAGATATCCTGTTAGTGATTATGTGTCAACTTTTAGCAAATACTGTGCTAGACTTAAACACGTGTTTCTCCATTAATAGTTCATATGGAGTAGTGGATTGGGTTACAACCAAGAACTAAATCAAATATTTCTTTTGTTTGTTTGTCTTTTACACCCAGAAGTGATTGTTGCTCCTGATATACTTCAGTATACTAAAGGAAAACTGTTAGTATTCCATAAGATTTTGAATCTTGAATCATGAACCTTCATCTAAGACTTACACAGAACAATCAACATGCCCATCGCAGCCATTCACATACTGTTCCGATAGAAAAGCATGGAGCAGTTCGTCTTACAGTGAGAAACGTTAAACTTCTAAAAGATATCCATGGTTTCAGATGCCCAGGTGCCAAACCCATTAAGAATGTAGTAGACAAAGGGACAAAAAAATACCCATTGCAAGCTGCCGTTGGTCCTTGATGATCGCCGGAAAACAGGGGGGACGACTGTGAGGGAAAAGATTGAGGTTGGTTCTCTTATGCAGCTCTCTCCAATATTTGGTGCCAAGAAATGGGCACTATCTGTGTGCCAAGCTGAATCTCAATGAGACAAAAAGGGGGTGATGTGGCTGCAGCATGGCAGAACCTACCACAGAGGGGGGAGGAGACCACTGGCAGCCAAGCAATGAGAGGATGCCATGTCAGAATGGGGGTATGACACCACTCAATACGGTGTGATGGCATAGCGTGCTGCCAGATGCTCACTGCGTGTCTGTGTTATGTGAATTAGGTGTTCACATATTTAGAGAAAGGTCCATTGTTCCATAAGCAGACTTTGTCCATATGTTGGACAACCGGTTATGTTTTGCATGAGCCTGAGGTTTCAGTTCAACCTCATCATCTGTGACACATCCTGTTTAATAAACTCAGGTCAGCAGGACTTTACATCCATCTGACTCACTGGCTCTGTCTGCCATATACATCTTCAAAGGCAGCTACGGTCTTGACAAGTTTATTTAGAACATAAATTCCATATTAATTTCAAGGGAGCATCAAATAACTGACCTGCTCTCTATATTTCCTTACAAAAGTGAGGTGTTTAAACTGTTGAAACAGTTAGCATTTGTTCATTCCTATTTACATTTTTTTCAGTTTTGGGAGATTCCAGAAATTGCAGAAAACTTCAATTCACACTAAGATCACGTTGGGCCCCAGAAAGTATTATCTTCAGTTTTAAGTTGCTTCTTTGTTTTTGCCTTGTTCCTGTTTGGTGTCTGACTCTGTTCTCTTGTTGTAGCATTTCTTTCTAAAATCACGTGTCACTTTTAAGCATCAAACAATAGGAGTTTAATAATACAAACTACAAAAATAAAACACATTTGTAATTCAGGAAAGTATTTACTTTCTAATAATTTTAGCAACCTGTTGACTAATCTACACCAGTGATTACCAAACCAAGGCCTTAAAATTTTAAATACTTTTGGTAGCAGATTTAAGTTGAGTTCTTTCATCATTTCAAGGTCCTTGTGCAGGTCCAGTCCCTCAGTGGTGACAATTTAAGATAATAATAAGGAATTTTCTTTTTTACGTGTCAGACACATTGACAAATAAAGCTCAACTGGCACTGTTTGTATCATAGTATGTAGTATGTAGTTGTGCTGCATTTGTGTCTAATCTGTCAAATGCAAAATATTAATGCTAAATTGCTAGTAATGCTATTTAATAACATACTGCATTCTGATATCTTTTTTACCATTCATTTTACAGTTTTCTGTAACATTAAACACTTTTCCCCAGGGATTTTTATGCCATGCAAAGTGTTCTGGTCGTGGTTTGTTTATACTATGATGTCTTATTAGAACAATGAGGCTAGAAGACTGTTGTTTGCGGTATATATTTTGTTGGTCTGCAGAAGTTTCCTGTCTCTGGGCCTGCATGTGAGCATTCAGCTATATTTACCACAACAGATATAGATCTTTGTATACACAGTCACATTCTCATTAGCCATAGCTGAAGAAATCTTTACAGGTAATTTTCTTTCTTTGATTCTGCTTGATGTCTGTACAATGAGAACCTGAAAGTTCAGGTGATCACAAGAGTGTTTAGTTAACTATTTTCATACACAGCTGCATCCTGTTATGGGAAACCTGCCAATCTCATTTTACACATAGGCTAATACAAATGCTAAGACACTCATGGAACAGCTGGACCATCCCTATGCTACTCTCAGTATAGATTTCTTGTGGCCTTTGTTGTGTGCATTTGTTTTAGCTATGGACTTAAATAGTTGTCTCATGATACAGTGTTGACAAGAGTCAGATCAAATTGTCTGTAGCCCATGAATCCCTTTTGCTGACAAACAGGAAGAGCTGAATGTGTGTATACAGAGTGACCTGATAAAAGCAACAGCTAAAAAGAAAAAAAAAACTTTGATCCTGGTAACCACAGAGTCACTCTAACCACGGGGAGGAGAGGAACGCAAATAGCAGAAGAAATGGCTCCAAACAACATGTCATCAAGCAGCATAGCAAGTTCATCTGAGGAGAACTGGGGGAGGAGGCAATACGTTCATTTTCTCTGTGTGTCTCTGCCCATCCTCCCTGCTCCCTCCCCCTTTTTTTTTTCCTTCATTCACCCTTTCTGCACAGTACAGTGTGCCATACTCTGTCGTTAGCACATGCTCAAAAATAAACCCAAAAGCTGACTCAACTGTACGCAAACAAAACCATAAACAGCTGTACGTCAAGTAGCGTGTACCCGAATGTTTACACATTTGAGTTCAGTCAGTTTGCCATAAATCTGCATCATGTGAGTTTAATCTGTAAAGTGAAAAAGCATTTGTTTTTGTAAATGTAAGTAATAATATTAATGTTGCTCTCATGCTTCTTGTGTGGTTACAAAACCCAAAACAAACCGAATAGGCTTGAACTGAAACCGAGACCCCGCAATCATACAATACAAGCCCCTTCATGTATAGAACAATACTATTTACTGAGGGATCTGGTTCATACTGGTTTTTGAGCAGGTCTATCAAACAGCAGCATTCAAGAAGACTTCACGAATGATATAGTTTTCCTGTAAAAGATAGAAACCACATATTTTTTAGGTGCTTATTCCACAAGTTCGATTTACTTTTTATTTTGTTGTAAAATAGACGGCAAATAGTAGTCACTTTTCTGCAGATATTTTATGTTGCATGTGATTTCTCGCAACTATGTAGCAATCCTGCAATGCAGAAACCAAAATGTTTATTAAAAAGGCTAAAAGCCTTTTTATCTCTGAGAATTCCCTGTTTGAAACTTCGAGGTAATAATTGTATGTGATGAGGTGTAATCTGTCTGTTCGAGCAATTGTGTCTTTATGCTGTAAATTTTGTTACTTTTTACTACTAGTACTTTAAGAGACAATAACACAACCACTAAATTATGTTTTTTCCTTAGGGCACGTGTTTATCGAGCAGTGTCATATAAACAAACTGTTCATACGAACACTTCAGTAATTACTTCATAATGCATTTAACCCAAGAAACAACATTATTTGCAACAAAATCCCGGCGGGTCTTACTCGAGCAAAAATGGTGGAGGCATTGTGTTCAGTGCAAGAAAAGCAAACACGTGTACAGTGTGGAAGGTGGCAGCAAAAGTGCAACAGACACAAATAAAGGGAGACGTCACTACAAAGAGGAATATTAAGGGCCAAACAACAGCAGAATCAAAAATCTGAAATACCTGTAGGTGATCACTTTTTTTGCACAGGTCAGGCTAGTGTTCACCCGCAGAGATTTAGGGCATGGTGGCGGCGAAACAAAGAGGAAGGTTAGAAGGGAGACAAGAATGCATTTCCACATCCCTCTCTTTTGCCTGCAAGACGAGGGAAAGGCTGAGTAGTGTACCAGCGAGCAACCCCACTCGAACAGGGGCTGGGGCTTGAGAGCAGTTTCTGGGCCATGCCCTCCTCTCTCCCTGCCCATTTTTACCCTGCTGCCAAGAGGGAGAGACAAGCAGGAGAAAGGGAGGCAGGAAAAGAAGTCATGAAGTCACAAAATTTTGCTCCTACACACTCCTAGTAAAGACATGAAATCCATGCAGAATACGCATTAAAGAAGATTGAGTTTGGTTTTGAGGTGAAGTAACAGTTTTGACACTGCAAATGCAGGGGAGCAGTCACATAAACTGTAGATTATGTGCCATCAAATAGACATCTCTCTTGACTGTAGGATCAGGGGCTGGAGGGGAGAAAGAAACAGAGACAGAGATATAAGCTCAGATAAAGGAATCAGAAGTGAGTACTTACATGCTGTCACTGAAGTAATCCGATGTAACAAAGCCAAAACGTCTGACAGATTTATGTACAGTTGGGCAAACAATTCATTGCCAGATATTCTTAAAGCATTTCAGAGCAAATGAGTTAAAGTCTTCTCTCAGAGCCATGCAATAAAGCCTTTTGTCAGCAGTTGGCATCATTCCCAGGTAGTACATGCCTCACAGTTCCCATTTTCGGTAGTCACTCCGGACTTCTGTAGTTGTTCTGCACCTGCCTGTGTTTTTATTCAGATTTGTTGCACAGCAGAGAGAAGAAAACGGTAACCGCGAAGGATCTGATTTAATTTGGTTGTAATAGTGACTGGAAACCATTGTTTACTGTCAACATAACAGACCAAACGAGTGCTCTGGGATGTTTACCACAATACATCCTCTAATAACAAAATCAGTCATGGAGCTCTGAAGTGAAAATAAGGGCAAGTGAATAGTCAGCCTCAGGGAACAAGCAATCCAAAGATAATGGATCATCACCAAGAAATTAAAATCACTGAAATAATCCAATTTTTGAGTCTTAAAAAGGGCACAATGCTATAATTTGTAGTGTGTCCATGCCACAGAGTGCAGTAAAAACTCATGTCTCAGGCAATATCCAAGACAGCTTTCTGTGTGACGTCACAGACTCTTCGTTTTTTAAAGGCAATTACATCCTTGCATACACTTTAAATCATTCCTCTCCCCCGCGCAGTCTTCTCTTCAGATCATTTTGTGCATTTTCTTGAAGAATTTTAAGTTTAAACGAACAAAGAAATAAACATGAATTACTGCGCTCACATCTCAGGCAGGTCAAAGAAGAGGATAGGATCTGCAAACTCCCTTTACAAATCTCACTTTGCGTCTTTCTCTTCCTGCTCACGAACTCCAGGCTTGTAAAAGTTTCAGCTGCAAAGGGTTGGGCCAGCCTCCACTGGCACTGTTTCAAAAGAGCACTGCCTGTTTCACAAAAACGGAGGGGACAAGTCTGCAAGGGGCACGCTGTCTCTCTCTCTCTGTCCTGCCACACTCTCTCTCTTTCAGGGACTCAGGGCAGTGACTGCTCTCAGGACTTTTACTCTCCGCTCTCAGGGTAATGCCATCTCATGCCAGCTCCGTTGTTAAGGCATCTGTTCATTTCCCAGGGGCTGGCACTAGTCTGGATCTCTCCGGGGAGGCCAGTCTCTGTCACAGACACCCACCGAACATAAAATGCAAGCTACAATGCTATTTCCTGGATACTTTGTCCTCCATTTCAAATTTCTGTCAAGATCTCACGAGACTCAGCACTGCTTGTGTTACATTTCACACAGGGTCTTGCTGCTTTGCATTTCTGCTCTGAGTGGCTCAGAGATTCTCACTTAATCTTCCACGTTACTTCCTGTTTGACACTTCAGCACTACAGCTGTGTCATTTTTCTATGACCATGTTTTTGTCCTAAAACTTATTTTTAATGCAGTCTTTGCTTGAAACTTCACAAAATAAGTTCATGTCACATGTTGGAAACCTTGAACAACAGTTATGATTTTCTAAGTGTACCAAATTGTCAAAACTTGTAAGATGTCTATAGTGTATGACAAAAATACTAAATATACTCTTATGCAGATCTCCCAATTTCCCACATTTCCACAAGTTGAAGTTAAAGTCATGTGTCTGTGTGGAAGTGTACCTGTATGCAGTAAGTGCACTGCATTCACCTACACATCTCTATGCATCTGCTTCTTTGTTTTTGTGTTTTGAGGGTTGAGTTAGCCTTAATAGCCTCCACGGTGCCAGTGTCTCTCCGCTGGGACATCCATTTGAGAGTCTGCTTACAATACAGCAATGATGTCATCACCTACTGATTGTGGATTGTACATATCAATGGTCTCATTCCCAATCGTTCTATGCTTTATGGGTTAATAAGGGCAAGCAATACAATATATGTTATATAGTCATAATATGATCCCATATTATACCACTGAGAGTATTTTCTGATCAAGGAAGAGATATCAGATATGCTTCTGAATGAAATCAAATTGCTCTTCATTAGATTTGGTATATTGCTGTTTGAGCCTTCATGCAGAACTCTTGTGTCAGCATCATCTCTCTTGATAATGTTGAAACTCTGGTCAACTCTAGAGGTCCAATAAAGACCACATGTGTACAAATAAAGAGATCATTTTATATTGAGAGTAATAGATGCTCCTCAGCCAGCCATAGAAAGTAAACCGCTGACAGTGACCCAGGGCAAACTACTGCATGTGAATACCATATCAAAAAGTGGCAAAAAACACATATATATATTTAATTACATATATTTAATTCACGGAGGTCCTGAATGTTTCCTGCAAACATTAACATTTATATTTTTGTTTTTTTTCTTGTACAGTATGTGGTGGAGGGCTGTACATCCGCTATACATCCTCTGTTAATCACTGCTTGGATCAATGATATTATCATTTGATTAAAAGATGAGTGTCAGAGAGCAGGTGGAGAAAGTCAAGATTGAAAGTTCACTATCACTACACATGAAGGATGTCTAACTAACTTATTTTAATGCTTCAGTCAAAGATGTTACAACACAATTTTAGAGGTTTTATTGACACTAGTGAAAATTCTCCTAGACCTTAATTTTCAACAGCTGGCAATTTTGGTTTATTTGTTGACACAGTTATCAAATCATTAATAATCACTGCTCCATCCACTGATATGCGTATAGCATCACTGTGATACATTACATGATTTTGCATCATTCTCTTTGAATAAGCTAATAGAGACAGTGACCATCTTCCAGTCCAGATGATTGCATTTCTCCCCAATTTCTCTTTCAAACTAAATTTATCAGTATTATTCAGTATTTTGAGACAAATGCTAAAATAGCATGCTAACAACTCATAATAACTTGCTCTTGCAAGTAGTAAAAGTCAAGATAAATGATGCCATATATCTAATATGTATACTCTATTGTATAAAATTTAACATATTTTCTTTTGTGTTCTTGAAAATGTATGGTTTTGCTGGTATTAATTCTTTTAGATATTAAAAAGTTTTTTACATGCCCATGCTTTTACACAGCAGTGGTAGTTTCTTTTGAAAACAGTAGGGAGTGCTGCTAAAGGCTCTGTCACCCTAACATTGGTTTGATAATTTGTTAATGTGAAGCTCAGCAAGGTATTATTGCATGAACTTAAAGTACAAACACAAAGTGCAGCTAAGGAAAACTGGCACATTTCCAAGTTTGATCCCAAAAACTGGACTTTATTCAGTATATTTTACCAGCAGCAATGATAACAATCTAAGAAAAGAAAATTTATCTCCACATTTTTATCCATGCAGATATTTTATTCTGTGTTGTGTAATAAGCATTGCCACATCATCATTAGTGTTTAATTGTCATTAGTTTATTTAATCTTTTATACCATTTCTGTTGTAGGGTTCTAAGTTTGGGTACTGTATGAAACAGGTGATGTGCCGTTGTTGGAGAAGTGCTTGCGAGTTTCATTTAATTTACAATCCAAGAGATTATTTTTGCTCCTGAACAGCATCTTTCCATTTGTAATGAATGTATGAGACCTCCTGCTATTGTCTTCCTTTCTACCCCTCCACCTTCCTTGAACAATCCCTCCATTGGGGATAGATTTATTTAACCCAGATTTTCCTGTTTCGTCTTCATTGTTTGTCCTTCCTGAGATATGGGCCCTCGCTGAGTTGATGATTCACCCAGCTTTACAGTGCCACTGGGTTCATGTTCTCACTAACATGCTGTTTCAGCACTAAACCCATGAGTGAACTAAAATATTATCATCCTACACCCTACTCAAACATAGGTCACAGCCACTGGAAGCTCTACCTTTATATATTTAACATAATTCTTCCTGGCATAGTGTTTATACAATAGCTTTGAATGGTCCCTGTTTTACCATAACTTTGATTGATGTGTTTTCATTTCATTCAGCCTTGTTGTTACAGTTGTTGGTATAGTAAGAGCTATTTTTAAAGCCTCTCTGGTATACTGTCTTGCAGTGCTTCACATTGCTTCAACAATGTTTGCCATCTTACTCACAGTAATAAAACTCAACTAACATTAAACTGAAATAGATTGAAGACACAATGGGGAGAAACACAGCGGTTTCTGTCTCTTTAAGATGTTGACGGCTTCTCGGCTTCTCCCTTGAGTTCACTGGCCTTCCTTAGGCCGTCTGCCAACTGCCATGTTCCTGTCAAGTGTTTGCAGAAATGCCAGCAAAGCCATTAGTCTAGACCGTTTTCAACAGTCAGCACACTGGGCACTGTGAGGAGCACGTTGATGCGGAGACACAAAGGGTCTGGCCTTATAAAACTACAAAACACCGTGCTACCCTCTCGATTTCCTAACACGTATTATCGTTCACTTCAGCTCTCCTCCCTCTCTCTTTTTGTGAATTGTGAGACTACAGTCAGGCAGGATTGAGATAGCTTTGAGGTTGTAGAAATCCACATTGTCTATAATTTACTGTACTTTTAAAATATTACTATTAAGGTTTAGTCATTTTAAAAATATGGATGCATAAGTTAAATTACTGTACCTCCATGTGCCCCCTGGTGCCTCACAGTTGCTTCTTTCTTTGTGTTTGTGTCTCTTGGGGAACAGCAGCATCTGGTGGCTGACTGAGAAAATCACATACATACTGTTTGATGATTCTTCGTTAATCTGTTGATTTAGGGAGGTTCACATGTTTTAACATCCTCCTGCTTCTCACACGGCATTATTGTAGATTAAAGCACTTTACCTGTAGCTCCTAAAGTGATCTTTCATTTTTTCTACTTTTTACTTTACCCCGCTGTCCACGATGTCCAACCAGAGAGTGTGTATAAACCATTCTTTAATATTTAGCCACATTTACTTTCCTGAGATGTGGATTTGCCACACATGCCACTATAGCTTTTTTTGGAAACCTCCACAGCTTCTCTATGAAAACCCTAGAAATGCTCACAGATGGTGCGTAGCTGATTAGAGTAATCCTTGTTGAAGGGTCAGGGTATCCTGGTTGTGTGGTAGTCAATGAAGGACCTGCTGCTTTGTTAAAAATCCTCTTAGAAGTCAGGTCATGTGACCTCTCTGTGGGTTTCAGCATGTGTATGGAGTCTTGCAGACATACATTAACTGGATGGAGACTAGTAATCACACTGCTGCCTTAGGAAAACTACTTCCTGGTGAGAGATTGTATTAATACTTATATTTACTGTATATTCATACCGATATACCTTTACACAAAGTTCAGATGATGAACATGTGATTGTACCTCTCCACAGTAACATGGTGACAGAGGATGTCCTCTGTCGAGGACCCGTATGTTTACAGTGGCATACAACAGTATAGATTTTCTCCTTCTGCCTCCCATCAACCCTATCTGAGGCCTTGTGGTTTTCTGAATGATTATTACTGCTTTACTACACCCACTTTCCGCCAGTACCAGCCAAGTGGTGCTAAACCAATTAGTAGCAAGGGAAAGCTTTACTTGTTGCTGTCAGGCAGCCATGCCTAGGCCCAGTTCCCATACCTTGCGTGACCTGTAAATGTGATTTTGCCTGGTATGTTAGTTAGTTATGTTGATTTGCAGGTGCCATTCTACAGTTTGTAAGCTTCTGCACCTGTATGATCATAGACATGGAATTTTTTACCTTTATTATTTTCTATAGCCTTAAATTGCTTGGGTCAACTTTTTTCTTTGTTGTTGTTTTTAATTTCAGTTTTGAGAACCTACTGTGATGCATTGCTGCAAATCATCGAAGGGTTTAAATTCCTCATATCGATTCAAAACAGGGGCCCCCAAAATGATCTTGCATAGGGCCCCCACAAAGCTAGAAATGGCCCTGACTTTGTATGACAGACGTCTCTGACTATAGGTTTTATCATGACTGCTGGCTGCCAAAAATGAAGACATTTAATTTTTTAGTATATATATGTACAATGATAGTGCCTACTAATACTGTATGTTTCCCATGTTTAAGAAATTTAAAATACCATTGTATCAGTTTACACTGGAAACAGTACAGATGTTAAAATGTAACCAAAGATGCTGCTGACAGTCTCATGCATTAAATATTATAGGTACGAAAGAAGGAAATGAGGACAAACATGTTGTGACAGCTGTACTGAACATGGCAGGAATATAAAAAACTGGGCATAAAAACTCACATTTAGTTTTAGGTTCTCAGGATATGGACACATGCAATAAACAAGTCTTCTCCCTCCTCCTGGGACTTTGTTGGTTTCTCCCGTTGACGTGTTTCTGCAGAGCAGATGGCTTTACACATAAATCCTATTAAAAACTTTCTGCTGATGGAGATGAGCAGTGAGCACAGGGCTTTTCACTCTTTCATTATCTCCACTGAGAAGTCTTCTAACCTCTAAAAAGAAGAAGTGGTGGTAGAGTTGAAGCTGGAGACCACACCATGTCTGCAGAGAAGGTAAAAGGGTGGGGTTGTGGTTTTGTGGATTTCTTATAAACTTTCAAATAAGATTACTTCTCAGTGTTTATTCAGCTGCTTAGTAATGATATAAAATGATATTTTGACAGTGAGGCCTGGGGGATAACAAAATTACTTTAATAAGAAACGGTTAACACTTCTGCAATATTTACAGTTGGACTACCCGTGCAGTCTTTAGAGTTCGGTTGCTGTGCATTTGTGACACTTTTAAATAGTTTTTGTGTGTGTGTGTGTGTGTGTTGTGATGTAGAATACCTGACTGTTTTTAAGGTTAGATCGAAGACATTTGGAAGAATGAGGACATCAGTGTGTCATTAATGTCTGACCCAGATGTGAGATAACTGAGCTCTATACAAATGCCAGCATGGGAAGTATTTCATTGTAAGTAAGTTATCTAGATTCAGACAAAACTGGAAATTGTCTCTGTAAACAGCTACAGTATGAGCTGTCTTCACATCTAGCATCTCAGTTTGTGGGGCTCATCTACCGAGAAATGCATCTGTGAGAACACTCATCAGGGATTGAAGCCAATCAGTAATCCAACCACCCGAACCACTTACAGTGCTACTGAGGAGACATTCGAACCAAATGCATTACTGTCAGCAGTGTCCTTCAACTTCTTTAGCTTATTAGTCAAGCAAATTGTTCACCATCAATACATGAGCTACAGGTTATTTGTTGTTTTATACAAAATATGTCATAATTGTATAAAGTAAATCTAAATACTCAGTGAGTTCTTATAATTAACCAAAATATCAGTACTTTGTATCAGTACCTTTATTTACAAATCAATCCAACTTGTGTGGCAAAAACGAGATAAAAAAACCTTTCTTAAAGTTATGTTAATTGTATCCCATAATTAAATTTAAAAAACTTGTTGTCAAACCGTAATTCTACAAAAACAAATAAACAAAAAATAGTCATATTCATAAGATGATTACCGTGTGACAAATGTCAAATCTTCACCCATTACTCTGGGTTGTATATTGTCTGTGGACACAAATAGGCCTCCATCAATGCAGGATCTAGCTGTAATAGGATTACCTTTACTGTCTCTGCTGAGTGCAATCACACTGACCTCCTTCTCTGTGACTTGGGACAGTGACATGTTGTTCCAGTCACTTTGTTTAATGCTTTAGTCTTTAGTCCCATCATGCTTTTATTTGTGATTCAAAAAGTAATAGATTTGCTATTTTACATCCTCTAATAAATGTGATGTGTGTGAAGTGTGTTTGTTTTTTACTGCGACTGTGGTGATTTAAATTATACTTTTCTTAGGAGGACATCTGAGCATGTTCTATAAAATTATTACAAAACTTTTTTTTTCTCCTTTTTTTTATGTTACAAAACTTTATTATCAAAAACAGCAAATAGTAGATTATTTAGTTCCAGAAGTTTTTCTGATTTATATGATTAATATCACTGTAATCTTTGTTTCAATCCTTACCTGTCACCTGCTGTAAATAAACACGACATTTTAATTCATTTTACACATAGTACTGTAAATACAAGATGATATCAGTTGTTTAATGTAAAGCTTCGCCATAACATACATACATACATACATAACTGCTGCCTTTGTTATTATGGTTTGACTGTGTTACTTTAATGATAATTCTTGTTAATCTTCTTGTTTCCCTTTCTCATGTACTTTCCTTTACATCTGACTTTGCAATGGTGAGTTATCATTTATTGAATCTTTAAATGTTTCTGTTTTTAGTGACATAACCTGATCCATAGGCCATGCATGACAAAAATGAAGACTGGTTAGGGGCCACCCCCCTCAATTAATCCTACTAGATTTTCTTTTTCAAATTTCCTTTCGTTCAGTCTTTGTCATCTTTTCTTCTGTCCTCTGTCCTTATTCCACAAATCTCACATATTACCCGTTTTGTGTCTTTAAAGATAAAAATCCACAGAAGCCAAAAAAGAAGAAAGAGGAGGTCAATGGTTCAGCAGAGACTAAACTGAATGGAACTGAGGCCAAACCCAAAAAAACAAAGACTAAGAAAAATGAAGATGCTTCAGAAGAGGACAGTCCCGCCATTCAAAGTGAGGAACTCTGAAGAATCAAACTGTGACAATTTAAATATTTTCTTCAACGAATGCAGATGATAAACTGGCAGTTTTAGTGTTTCTCTAGTGGTTACATTGCTGTTTGCAATTATCAACATTATAGATGGAAAAAAGGTGAAGAAAAAGAAATCAGAAAAAGATAAAGAAGAACCAGAAAAGGAAAAAGAGAAGGAGCCAAAAAAGAAAGCCAAAAGTGCTCCAAAAAAGAAGAAGGGTAAGTCACTAATGGCTTTTAAATTAAAACAAAATATTGGCCCAGTTTTCAGGGAATTGTGTTGACAATAGAAACTTTAAATCTGTGTATATTTTAGAAACCATGTAGTGACACATTAGAATTGGTTTACTAGAATTTTAAATGTGAGTATTTTTTAGAAACCATGTAGTAACGTACTAGAATTGGTTTTATGGAAATGCGTTTCGTCTCTTAAGATTCAGGCACTGATGATGACGATGATGATGACGACAATGAGGAAACCCCCAAAAAGAAAACTAAGAAAAAAACTACAAAGGACAGCTCACCCTCTGCAAGTTCTGCCAAAGAAAAGAAATCTAAATCTAAAGGTATGGCAAGAAGCAGAAAACAGTTTTCTAATGGCATTAGTACTGTACTCAAAACAACAGTTTTAAGACCAGACTATGTTGTTAAGAGGATTAAGTGATTTTATTGTGTAATGGTGAGTGAATGGAAACACTGACTTGGTAGCAGAGGTAACAGTTAAGTGACTACCTTTGCCTTAAATAATTAACTCTGGAAAATGTAATTAAAGTTATTGCAACCCTGACAATTTACTTTAATTTTACTTCACATTTGCGGTTAAAACTAGAAAGCCTTGGCCAAAGACTGTTTGGCTAAATGTCCTGTTTTGTGTATAACTTATACTTTTAGGGGTCCTGGAGAAAATGTTTGTTTTTCCAAACACTAGAACAATTTCTCAATTAGCATAACTCTAATTAGCTAACACGCTGGCTAATTCAATAACCACTGTAAAAACTTATTTAATAACAACACAATGAACCTTTAGTCTTTTACAGCTTAAAGCTGACCTAAAAAGAGATGTAAGTGCATGTTTTCAGATTATGGTGCCCCAACATCAGTTCAGTGGAAGTTGATTTTATAAGACTTTGTCTTCTTGTGTACGTTTCTTCAAGCTTTGCACAGCTGTATTTGGACAATTTTTTTTCATTCTTCCTGAAAGATCCTCTCAGCCTCCATCACTCTAGATTGCAGATTATGTGTAATTTCAAAAATACCTGCACTAGATTGTGTTTGGTGGGGGAAGTGGGGGAAATGGGGGAAGGCCAGATGTGGTAACCAAAAAAACAGATTACATTGCATCAGTTACCTAATTTATGCTCCAAGCTTTGTCAATATTTTTAGAACTACTTTCATTTGTCTTTCCATGCTTTTTTAAATATCAAAATAATATCACCTGCAAGGAAGACGTCAAGGATTACATCTTTGGTGCTGTCCAAATATTTCATATTTACAATGAATCGCATGACTACTTTCATATGAAAGTGGTAACCCACAGTGACAAAGATACAGAAAATTCTCTGCAGTTTCCCTCAGTTCTACAGTGTTGAAAAGCTTTTCACTACCTTTCCAGCACTAAACAGCAGAGCATTAAAGAACCAGATATTTCTTCAGGAGTCGGTGGAGACCAAAAAACAGAGCTTAAAGGTGATTTCAATGTTTATGAAATGTTTCTGCTGCCCCCAAGTGGATAATCCTGGCATATATTTTAGAATGTATTGTAGTTCTTAAGACTTAGGGTCATATAAAACTAGTCACACTATACATTTAGATGACAGAGGGTTTGGTGAAGAAATGGCTGGCTAGCTGATGTTCAGAAAAAAAACTGTTAAAGCAATATTTACCAGCACCTAAATCTATTTTGAGGAAGCAGTACATGCTAAAGTTGTCATTTGTGCATTTAAACCCTTAGTTCATTGATACCATTGCTATACAGGCAGCACAAGCCGCTTTTAGCAGTAATCTGTCAGAAAGTCAAGATGTGTTTGGACATATCTGTCACATTTGAAGACTGAGCGCAAATAGTATTGTGACTGTAAGTGTGGTTTGGAGGACACAAAACGTTTGCCACTAGATTTGAGTGAGGAATTTGACATCTATCTCCTTGATACTTTTTAATAATTCACGCCCACTTTGGGCTGCATATAAACTGAGAGACAATATTTGTAAGTAATGATGTCAGTCTACTTCTCAGTGTGCTTTGACAGCTTCACTTCATTTCAGTTGTAAAAGATGTGACCCTAACCTGTTAGCTAGACATGAGCAGGTCCTTTTTTTCTGTTATCGTCTCAAATCTTTGCTAAGTGATTGATTACAGTTTAGAGTTCCGAGCTTGCTTCATACTTCTCTCCAGGTCCATTTACCTTTAAAAACAAAACAAAACAACAACTTTCCCAAATGACATTAAAGTTCAGTCATAGTCAAGGTTGGATAATGTGTTTTCAAAATGTGTTTTCATTCTTCAGAGGACAAAGATTCTGATGGAAAAGAAAAAAAGTCCAAGTCAAAAGAGAAGGATAAGAAGAAGGAACCTGCTTCTATGTTCCAGATAAATGGAGAAAAAGAGTCAAAAAGCAAGAAGAAAGGTGATAACATCTTTGATAAACTGTTACAACTTTGTAGTTTGCCCTTTTCTTTACTGCGTAATAAACCACAGTTAAATCATCTTGATGCGAAAATGATCATGAAAAATCATCATTAGTCTTTTTACAATGATGCAAGTTTATTTGAAAATATTTATGCCTGGTTCTTGAGCAGCTGTCAAATCAGATAGTGACGACAGTGAAGAAGAGACAAAGTCAACCAAAGTGAAGAAGAAATCCGCTGCTGACTCTTCATCTATGTTTAAAGCATCAGGAGAGAAGGACAAAGACAAGAAGACAAAAAAGAAAGGTACGTTTACTAGTAATGTTTTCCTCTGTTTGAGTAGCTGATAATTAAATAACAAACCAATTGTCTGTTTCAGGAAAGGCGGAAGAGAGTGAAGATTCTGACTCAGAAAAAGAAGACAAATCAAAGAAGAAAAAAGGCAAAGGGAAGAAGAAAAAGGTATTTATTCAATCACAAAAGAAAAAAAAGTGTCACTTCATATCATGTTACACAGACAAGAAAATAAAACAGACAGCAAACATTTACGGATTTAATCAAAATCTACTTCAGGCGAGATCTCCATCACCTGAGATTGAGTTTGACAACTTGGACAAGTTTGTACTGCAGCCAGCTCCGCAGGGCGTGACCATCAAATGCAGAGTGACTCGAGACCAGAGAGGAATGGATAAGAGCCTCTACCCTCTATATTACCTTCACCTAGACAATGACAAAAAGGTGAGAGATTTGTTTTTTTTATAAGTTGGACCATCTATAATTTTATTAGAAATATAAGTGAGCAGTAAGTAGCTAGATTCAGCTCAGATTTACTAACTCCTGTTAGTGGTTAAGTTGATTTAATTATTGGATTTATTGCTATCATGAACAGTTTTAGTCATGTGTGTGCATTAGATTACTCTTTTTTTTCTTTTATTCTGCTTATGTTTGTCTTTGTTTTATTGTAGATATTCCTGTTGGCTGGGAGGAAAAGAAAGAGAAGCACAACTTCAAACTACCTAATCTCCACTGATGCCACAGACTTATCAAGAGGTGGAGAGAATTTTGTTGGAAAACTGAGGTACAAAAATATTTAATTTGTTCAAAAAATAGCATACAAAGTTTGTACTTTATCATCAATGGAAATGCTGTAACTTCTTAAATTCAATTTTTTTTATTTCCTCTGTGGTCTAGGTCAAATTTAATGGGGACTAAATTCACGGTGTTTGACAATGCTCTGAATCCAGACAGAGCTCTACCAGACATGTCGAATGCACGGCAGGAGTTAGCAGGCATCATCTATGTAAGTCATTTTACAGCTGGTAATTATCTATAGTGTTTCTCATAAATACTGTTTTAGCATAAATTTGGTTTTATAATTAAGATTTAGAAAATGTGAAAATCATGACTTCATTACTTCATTACATTAGGAAACAAATGTCTTAGGAATGAAAGGGCCCAGGAGGATGACAGTCGTCATTCCAGGAATGAACAAGGACAACGAACGAGTACCACTCCGACCAAGAAGTGTAAGATTTTTGTTAATGTTTGTTTTACTTTATCTGTATTGCTTTTACTAGAACATAAGGGCTACAGAACACAGTTTCAGAAAGTATTTAGACCTTTTCACTTTTTGCTCACTTTATAGAGCACACTTTATCAGTCTACACTTGATATCTCATAATGACAAAAACATATTTTAGAAATCTTTGCAAAATTAAATAATACAAAACTTAAGTCTCTCATTAACACAAGCTTCTGAGGCACAAATGTGATCAGGTACATCCTGTTTGCTTTCATTTTTCTTGAGCTGTGTTTAGAGTCCACCTGAGTCAAATTGAACACATTAGACTTTGCAAAGGTACACACCTGTGTTTATAAGATCCCACAATTCACACTACATGTCAGGACAAAGACCAACACATGAAGTCCAAGGAACTTTTTGTAGACCACTGCAATAAAATCTTGTGGTGAGGAGTAGATTAAAGCAAGTGTATAAAAACAAATCTAAAGCTCCCAGGAGCACAGCAGTCATTTCTAAGGACGGCCACCTCAACAGCACTCCATCAATCAGGACTTTATGGTCGAGTGGCTAGACGGAAGCCACTTTGAATAAAAGGCTGATGACAGCCTACTTGAAGTTTGATAAACAACATTTTAAGGACTCAGAGCTTAAGGAAAAAGATCCTCTGGACTGGTGAGACTAAATGTAACTCTGTGGGCACAATGCCACGCACTGTTCATCAACTGAATAATACCATCGCTACAGAGAAGCATTGTGATGGCATCATGCTGTGTGGGGCTTCACAGCAGCACAGACAGGGAGACTGTAAAATACAAAGAGATCCTTAAAGAAAACTTGCTGCAGAGTTCACGCAACCTGAGACTGGGGCAACAGTTCACCTTTCAACAGTGGCGCTGAGCATTCAGTCAAGACAATGCTGAACTGGCCCAGATGTTAACCTCACAGAACATCTGTGGAGAGACCTGACAGCGACAGTTCCCAAATCTAAATTTGACTAAATTTGCCACCAAATGGGCTAAGTACTGTATAAAGGGCCTTGGTACGTCTGTAAATGTGAAATTTAAATGTTTTTGATTTTTAATACTGGAAATGTGTAGATTTCTATAACAATGATATACACAAAAATCAAAAGTTTGTCCTCTTCTTTTAAGAATACAGTACCTGTTATTTAAAAAATGAATTCCAAGTCTGACATTGGTTGGATCACAGTCAGGTAACTTTTGTTTCAATCAAGAATTCCCTGTAGAAACATCTAATCTTACTAGATTAGATACTTAAGATAATTGTGTGCTAAGCGTTGCATGTGCTGGAAAATGTTTGTCACCTACAGGTAGTGGTGGATAGTTTTGGGCAAACTCTAAGTGAGTGCTGGCACCTCTACCTGTTGACAGCCTATTTTAACTTGTAGAGTCGTGTCATCAGATGATTCAAAAATCTGAAGTCCCTGATATGCAGAGTATAAACAAATGCTATTCATGCTGCACGGCTTAATTTATGGTATGTTGTCTGTTTATTATGAGAGCAACACATGGCCGGTTGTCACATGGCCAGTGTGTAAAATCATATAATTAAGTGTTAGTGTTCACTGACTTTGTTTTGCCAATTCTTTGCAGGAATGTGATGGCTTGTTAATAAGATACCAGAATAGAAGGATGGAAAATCTGATTGAGCTTCACAACAAGACGCCGGTATGGAACGAAGAAACTTCGTCTCACGTGCTCAACTTCAATGGCAGGGTCACGCAGGCCTCCATCAAGAACTTTCAGATCGTCCATAACAAAGACTGTGAGTAACTGTCTGTCTGTAGATGACAATGTTTGTAATGTTTCCACTGTAAAACACTACAAAGCTGAATCAGCAGGATGTAAAACATACATGGAGACAATGACAATCACTGAAATGAATATCCCTTAGTTTATATTTAGTCAATATCCCCTAAGTGTCTTCTTTGCTCAAAGAATCTAAACTATTGTCGCTGATTTTATGTTGTTAAAGACATTCTTCTCAATGCATCTATAAAAATCATTTTACTCTTGTAGTATGAGGCAAAAAAGCAAAAAAATTGCTAAGAAAATTCATTAGAAGATTCACTAGTAGGAAGGAGGAGGTGACTGTCCCTCACTCTCACTATTACTATTTATTTAGGCCTCAGTGGCAAAATGCTTAAATATCCATCAGTGTTGCAGCCTGTGATCGAACACAAAACACTCATATTCATGTCAGTAAACTCCAGCAGTCGATCTACTGCTCCTATCACACCAGGTGCCAAATGTATTGAGCGCTTGACTCTTTCCGTTTACTGTATGTCTTGTCATGTCTGATTATCTAACTGTGTGTCACCTCATTGAAAACGTTTCTTGCCTTTTCCAGTGGACTACATTGTGATGCAGTTTGGACGGATAGCTGACGACATTTTCACACTGGACTTCAACTACCCTCTGTGTGCCGTGCAGGCCTTTGCCGTCGCGCTCTCTAGCTTTGATGGCAAAATCGCCTGTGAATAACAGAAAGCACCCACCCACACTCACATCAGACCAACCCATGTCTTTGGAAATGCCTTCTACACTTCCTGTGATAGGCAGCAATAACTAATAGTGGCTCCTTGAATGTGACAGAACCTGCTGTTGCGTTGTTGCTTTTGTGGGTGTGAGTTATTATTTGATCTGGCAGAGCATGGCACAGGAGACTTCTGTTTTTGTGTCTCGGTCATTCAGTAGAAACATCAGAATTTCTGTGAATCACAGAAAGGACTTCAGTAACCGGTGTGTTGCAGGTTTAGAGGATGATTGTACACCTCGTTGATGAAGGTGTTTAAAGATTGCTAACATCTTTTAAAGATGTTAACTAATGTTTTGTTTGAATTTGACTTTGTGCTGTATTATTGTGTTGTTATGTTGTGTATTTGTCTATATTTAACTATATTCTTAATACCAAAAAGTCCCTGAAGTATTGTGTCACATGTGATACATCAAGAAAATGAATCATAACAAGAATATTTAGTTTTTTTGAGGCAAAAATTAAATTACAGTTACGCTCTATGAAATATGAGTTTGCACAAGTGGCACTCTATTACTCTGATCACATAAAACAATAAGATCATATAAAATCTTAAAGCAACACAATGAACTGTCTGTTATTTGGTGACTTTAAAACATCAACTCCAGGTATCAGGTATTGTTAAAGTAAAAGTAGTAGTAGTAGTAAAGTAGATGTGTTTATAGTTTTGATAGCTACTTTTAACATGAAGTCTGATTTAGTTTATACTCTTATCAGCCTCTGATTATTGGGACAGTTTTTACCTCCTGTAGTTTTTTCTACTTATGTAGATGTATGTTACTACTTTACTAAATCATTTTATTTTTCTGAACACTGCCATTGTTGCACTTCTAGGCCATTACTATTGTAATAATGTTTAATAAAGCATGCAAATGAAGTTACCTTTAAGTCAGCATTTATTTTATAAATATATGTATGTGTCAACCTTTGTGTCTGTGACCCAAAATGCTTAAAATTTACAATGTCATATCAGGAAATCATAGATCTAGGGCATCCAGTAGCCAGGTAGTTAAGATGCATAACACAGAATCGCAGTTCCCTTGGTGTAAATCCAGCTCTGGACATTTGTTAACCTCCTTCTTTCTCCCGTCTTGCATGTTGAAAAATGAAAAATAAGAAAAAAGAAGATGACAAATAACTGTAAAAAAAGTGCTTGGATTTTACAGACAACCACTAGGTCACCAAGAACACCTCCTTAAAGCCTGTACTGTATGCTAAGCTGTCCTACAATATGTTTTTGACAGTGTCATCTCCCATGATCATGCAGCTGGCAGATAATCAGAAAGACTTGTACCAGTTGCAGGTTTTGGGAGACACCCACGCCTTTCTCTAGTAGTAGCCTGACATGTCGAGAGCAGCTTTGCTTAGGATGAAAAACCTGTTTGAGCTGAGGGCCTTCGGAGTAAGTGAGAGGTGTGTATTCTGCCTGAACCTGCTCAGGTAGTTGTCCAAACTCGCAAATTAAATGAAGCCTGAAGCCTGGCAGCTCTTCTGGACAGATGCTGTAAGATGAGTTCTTCTTCCCCCCATTGTTTTTTTTTCTGTTACGTGACTTCCAGATAAACAACCTCCAAGATTACTGTTGTCATTCGTACACACTAATACTGTTAGTGTTGTGTCAGTCAGTCAGTTTGCTCTGACTGCAGTGGTGGATAAATACATATAATCTACTGTTGCAACATTGCAGCCATGTTGTTGTCCAACAGAAGGAGCTGTTGCTGAATGGAGATGTAATGATTCATGAAACTTAATTAATTATTTGGTATACTGTATTTAGAATTTTCTTAAAGTCCTCTTAGACCCAAATTATCTCAGCAGAACACTTTGCTCCAATAGTGCAGGTCTACTTGTGGTTTCAAGTGTAGAATGGGAGAGAGAACCTTTCGCTATCAAGCTTCTTTCCTGTGGAACCAGGTCCCAGTTCAGGTTCGGGAGGCAGACACCCTCTATACCTTAAAGACTAGGCTTAAAACGCTCCTTTTGGATAAAGCTTATAGTCAGAGCTGGCTCAGGTGACTCTGAACCATCTCTTAGTTATGCTGCTCTAGACTTAGTCTTACCTGCATTGATACAATGAACTCCTCTCCTGCTTATTGTGATTTTTATTCATTTATACTATGTAGTTTTATTTTAGGTCTTGTTTCTTAAGATATGATAGAGCTTGATCATTTATTGCTTTATATGTGAGGAGAAGGATTTTAAACTCTATTCTAGATTTTACAGGGAGCCAGAGGAGAGAAGCTAATGTAGGAGAAACATGATCTCTCTTGCTAATTTGAGCCTTCTTAAGTAAAATAGCCTTGATACTTCCACTAAGCTACATCCAACTTTACAATCACTTTTATTTACATAAACAGTACAAATTGATTATGAATACTGGAACCTCAGTGTAGAACAAACCCACAAATCAATGCTTGGCATCACCTTATACACTCAAAAATGACTCACATAGTGTGTTATTCCAAAATAAACATTATATCACCTTTTTCTCACAATATCTATTAATTTTGATACATGTCTGGCAGAAGAGGTGTTATTCACAGTTACAATTATAAGTCAATGAATATTTGATAGTATGTAACTATACTCATTTCTCTACATGAACCAAAGATGCGGGGACAACCATGTCCTGGATGACTATGAATCTTCACAGATATTTATGCTATAAGGATTTAATATCAGTTTAGTTCAATCCATACACATACATATATATTTTATGTTTCTTTGTATTTCTTCTATGCCAAAAAAATGAAACATATTGGAATCAGAAACAATATGACACCTGAAAGCTTTGGATGTTGGTCGTAGAAATAGATTAAGGACAACTTTGAGAAACTTATGTTGTGTTTTAGGAAGGGGTGTTTTTCTGTCAGATATTATTTGTAAAACATGGGATAGAAGAAAATGTTTTATATTTTTGACATAAGAACATCATGCTAAAATCTAAGTTTGTTAGTCCTTTCACAGATGCAACAATATCTATGGTATCCTGTAAGCTTATGTGGGCTGAGTACTTGTATGTACACGAGAAAAATAGAAGAGAATTAAACAGAACTGATCATTGGACCTTAGGGTTTGACAAATCTTCATGAACTATTTTGTGGATCGGTGCAGGTGCATTATACACTTTATATAACTATGTTTAACTTTGTCTGATTTTATTTTTTAAAGTGCTTTTATTAAAATTTCTTGCTGTAATATACCATTAAATAATTTCCCTCTGGGATTAAAAAAGTGTTTTGAATCTTGAATCTTTCCTTACATACTTGACTTTAATATGAAAACATCAATACAAAACTACAGTAGAATGATAAAACATGCATCAAGAAAACTGTCAGTGTTTTAGGTCTCCTTGTAAGTGTTAAATGTATTTTTGTTTTGTCCTAACTCTAACAGTAACATAATGAGCCTAGAGGCTGCTTCTTGGTGAAGGAAACTGCACTTACTGTTCAGGGTTTTTGGGGGGCGGGGCTTGCAGCGAAGTCACTGCCCCCCAAGCTTGTTGATTGACGCGCACCAGTGGCTCCTCCTTGAAAGGGTTTTTTTTTTTCCTCCCCCTTCGTTTTCCAGTGTAGTGCGTTGATTTCATACCAAAGTCATACTTAACATTCCACTTATACTGTCAAACCTCTGAGAAATATTACGGAAAACTACTAGAAGCCAAATTATGACAAAGTTACAAAATTGACCAGCTGCTTTCATTGAACAGAAGAAGGTGACTGCCAGAATAAAAAAGGTAAGTTCTTCACAAATGTCCCCTCTTTCTCTTTAGAGCCTTTTTTCTGAGGAGTTTTTTCATGCCGCTTGTCTCGGTGAAGTTTTCAGATCATTGTCATTTTTTACATTTTTCCGTGGAGCTCCCTGCGTTGGGAGGGAAGAAAACATTTGCAGATTGATAGTCTATTGTGTTTGACTTTCCCAGAGTGCAGGGATATCTTTGACACACTCTATACAATCATATTTCCACCCGTAGACCGCTCATTGAAAAATAGCTTTTCTTTTGACAGCAGAGAAGTGGGCCAATATGTTTGTTTTCTGTCTCGCACAGTTCATACCTGGATCCGACACTTTCAGCCTTGTTCCTCAAGGGGAATCCAGCAGTTACACAGACTACCTACAAACATCGAGGCAGACAAATAAAGACGATTTTGAGGAATACACAACTTCAGCCGGGTCTGGACCTCTGCATCCCAAAGGTGAGGCAAGTTCTTGAATTGTTAGCACAGTTAAATGAAAGTAAGAGCTCCTGATCGTTCACCAGTAGACATCTGTCAGACAAAGAAGTACAGAGCAGGCTACTTGTTTACAACAAGTAAGGAATAATACTAAATAAAAAAATAAAAAACGCAGATACTACATCTACTAGTTGCAGTTATAAGATTCTATATTGAGTAGTAGTACAACAAAAGCAGAAATGCTTTAACTGTGACACTCATGAATTTAAAAATCCTAATTATTAAATCTTAATAGTTTTAAGTTAGAAAATAAAACAAACCATTTTCACACGTCTGGATGTATTTAAAAAAAAAAAAGTTCTTTATATATATAGACTTTATTATTAACACACAACATGAACACAGAGATATTTAACAATAGATTAGAACAATGTTAAGATCATTGGAGACCATCAGATTTACAATTGTACAAGCCAATATAAAGTAAATACAGTTGGCTATACATAATTTTACCATTTTACCATTTTTCTGTAATAACTGTGACAGACTTAAAGCTGCCACACGAACAAAATTTATGTAAGAATAACTGCTCCTATGAGAGGCTGCACTGAAACTGTGATACACAATGTCCTATGTGTTGATATATTTTAATTTCTATGAACATTCACCTGACATTTCATTGTGTAATAATTTACTATGCACATTGCTAAAAATCACATTTAAATAAATACTAATATTTAATTGATTATACGGCATCTGTTTATCTAAAGTAAGAGACAGAAAATATCTTTCTTTCCTTTTTAACTTCTTTCGAACCAAACAAACAGGGCATGCGATGATACTCTGCAAACTCCTGCTAAATACATAATTCATAGGTGAGGATTTGAGATGCATGGATATGTATGCAGGCTAATTGTATAATTATATGAGGCCCGTCTCAGCTCACACCTGCTCTCAGCCTGCGTTGTTAGTTCAGGCGCTGGTAAATTTCTGACAGTGCCAAACGTTTTAGCTGATTAGAGACGACATTTTAGCACCTCCTTCATCCTAAATTTGTACGGTCACATGAGCTGCAGAGCTAAATCACTGCTAGTCAACAGGTTTGACTAAACAGCAGAATGCAGTGTGTCAGGTTAGTCACAGTAAGCTGCATAACCTGTTAATGTTTCTTTTTGTTAACTGTTATTGTCTGTATTTGCTGCAGCAACAGTCCCTAAAGTTATGAAATGAAATATTATCTCAGTAAATGTTTTATATGTTCTTAAATATTTTCACCAGGTTTGTGGGGAAACAAAGCTCTGCAGCAGTCTGAACGTTTCTACTGCTTTGTCTATATATGACTAAATTTAAATAAGACGGGGTTTTTTTTTTGGTAGATTTAAATACGTCTGGTGAGGTTTGTGGAGCCAGACATTGTCTGTTTGTGCTACAAGAGGATGATCAGACATTGTATGGCAAGTTTTTTCTTTCCCCCAGTTTGTCATTTTGGGTCACAGTTGAGAGGCAAAATCTACAGTTTGAGCCCTTCTTATGAGCTACTTTCTATTAAACATGTGGAAACGATGTTCTGAAATGAAACAACCAGCCAGTACAACCAAACAATGTGTTCTTGGTAAATGAGACACGCCAAGATGCCTAATAATAGATTTCAATGCTGATGGGTAAGTCTGGAAAGGATTAAGAATTTTGCTGCTCCGACAGATTCCCCTTCATTGTTTTTATGCAGCATGAATGCACCAGGCCTTTGAATGTACAATGTGGTCTTTTTTTTCCCCTTGAACATACTTTATGTTTCTCAGCCGTTGAGAACTCAGCATATATGCTTGTGTGATATTTAAATTCAAGGAGAAAGTTTTACCACTTCACCCATGTCATGGAGGTCAATTAGATTACTTGGGGTAATATCCCCCTTAAAGTGGCTGTTTTCTCTTTTTTTTTACTCTCCAGCTGTGTTCCTTCAGGCTGATTGTCAGAGGGTAGAGTTAATGAGCATGTGTTCTCTTGATGAGGGTTAAACAATCTGTAACTTTATGATGTTTTTGATTTTTAAAGCATATGTGTAATCATACACTGTAGAGACTCGGTAGATTTTTCAGATAGTATATGGTATTCTGCGGATTCCGGTCGTCAGGCAAATCCTTTCTCTGGACTGTAGAGTGTTTACTTTGGATGCAGGTCTGTTGACCGTTTGTCAGCAGCAGCTTCACCCATTTGTGTTAAACCCACAGGAGAATGGCTAATGAGCTTCTGCCCATTTGTGTAGCCTGCTTTTTAGCACCATCCCCAGAAGTGCTAGTCCAAATGGTGGACACTTACCCCTCTGTCAACCCAGATCTGAACAAATACTACTTATGACTGTGTGGTGAGCACACAGAAGGCCTCAGAGAAAAGCCTGTAGCCTTCAGCAGAAGAACATTAATGACAAAATGCAGTTAGACCCTAACTTGTAATATGGGTTAAATAGTGCAGTTATCTTGATGAAGATCATATTGTGCTTTGAGATATTTATTAGAGTATTACAACAGATGAAGAGAAAGCAAAAAATCAGGAGTTGCAAGCTCCAATAGCAACCAAATTTTAAATATATATTTAAACATACACCAGTTACTACACTCTCAAGGTCCCATTTATCAACATTGTATTCACGTTAATGCACTGCACATGCTTACATATCCTCCAAGCCATGAGGTTTTAACAGATAAGCTCTCTGGCCTCCTCTACTAAGGGGAGGAGCCAGGGAGTGGCCTAGAACAGTGTAGTCTTTGTGTCAGTTTTGTCCCCAAGTTGCTAAACGTTTCAGTTGTTCTGTCTGTGGCGACCAATTGTTTTGAGTGATGATCCACATAAATGTCTAAAAGGGAAGAGCCCAGAAAGAAATGCCTCTGAGGGTAGGTGTGCCAGAGGCTGTGGACACTCCAGCCTCCATTATAGATAACAGTAGACTCACTCTCACGCTGGGCCCGTCTGGTGTGTGGCCTGTGTGTCGCACCAGAGCTCTAGTGACCCAAGGGCACTCATGTGAAACCTCTTTAATCCCTGTGCTTAGAGTGTTTTGGGCTGTGGGTTGATCTCCTTCTTTAGCACAGAGTTATTTATTTAGGGTGTTTGTAATATAAAACAGCACAGGTGTCCAAGTAATTTTGAGCATGATCAGACCTTTGTGAGTGTATGTCCGTGCATTAAATGTGTAACAGTGCAACAAGTATTGACCCTTTTTTTTGTCTCATTGTATTTTTTCCTTTGTGAAAAGCCCCTCTATATGGCCCTGATCAAAGCCATGGCTGCTTTAAATGCCTTGTTCCACAATTTATATGGTTAGATGAGTTATTGGCTGGTGCATTCTGCTGCAAAGTTATGCATGTCTTAAAGGTTTCACAGATTATGGCTTCAAACCGCTCCCCTCACCACAAAATGACCAATTCAGGCTAGAATGGCTTCTCCGCTATGTTCCTTGGAAATTTTCCGATTAAAATGCTGATTCAGGCTGTTAAAAAAAAAAGCACTCTGGCACACTTGCTTCGCTTTGTGTCAGTCTTTCCCTCTTCAGCTGGATTAAGGCTTAATTTTTTGAAAGTGTGACAGTTCAAGCTAGACCACATAGCCTGGAGCATCTAGTTTTGAAAGAGAATAATGAATGAATGAATCAGGCCTTATGTTCATACTCTGGCTCGACGTGTAATATTCATTTATCTGCCTGAGCCTCACCGTGACTCACGTATGAAACCAGTAACCTCCTCTTACCTCAGAGTGTGTTAGTCTGTTTCCACTCTGTGTCATTTGTTTACAAAACAACAACAAATAAGGATCACATGTGGTGGTTTTTATGGTGTGTATGTTTGAAAATCGTACGTCCGATCCCTCCAAGTCAAATGATTTTGACACAGAAAATGAGGCTGTTCATTCTTGTGAGTAAGCTGTTACTTTGAGCATTGTTGTTTTTCATGGGCATGCAGCTGGTATCAAACTACAAATGTTTGTCTTGACAAGGGGTGCATGTGATGTGTGTGTGTTTGTCTCAACTTTTTTGCTCTGCTTCTTTCTGCCTCTTGCCATGTGAGCTGTTGGCTGTCCAGCCCTCCTCTCACTCTCAGCTCTGATTGTTTCCTGAGCGCCGTGCCAGATAGGAAGTAGGAGGAAGTTATTGGAGGAGCTGGAGAGAATTTATTAGGGCCAAACACAGACACAGGAGGGAAAGGGGAGGGTGGTGACTGTGATTTTTGGGAGATGGGGCACGAGCTTTCGTAAGTCTGAGGAAGGCAGTGGTGTCGGCAGCAAATGTGGAGCAGACAAACCCATATTCATGCCAGATTTAATTCATCCCATAAACCAAGGATCTATAATACTGATAAACTTGTACATTTGCTGTAAATGCACCAATATGTGTTTGTGTATAGGTATAAGGCAGCACGTCCAGTTCTTGTCAGAGAGCAGCTTTGCTGGACTGGAACCTAAAATGTTTTCTTTATCTGTAATCTGACCTTAGAGAGCAGCTGCTCCTTCTGCCGCCAAGTCCTGTTGTTTCCCCTGTCAAGTGTGTGTTTGTGTGGCTGTTGGTGTGTGGAGGGGGTTTCAGTGCGACAGAGAAAGCTCACTCTACATCTGTGAGCGTCCTTCAGCCGTAACAAGATGTGTGGTTTTCATGTGAGTTTTAGGCCTGTGGATTTGTTACTGTGTGTAAAAAGTTATGTTCAGTGAAGGTATGTTTAAATCTCAGCTAAGCAGGAGGGCTTTTGACTTTCAGCAGGGGTCTGTTCTTTGCCAACAAGGGTCCAAACACCAATGATGTCCATGCTAAGCTGGCTAAATTCATAGATTCTATTTATTGTGGGGGGTCAGTAAGGAGACCTTTTCCATGACTTTCCAGATGAAGACTGTTTTTTTCTCCCCTGAGAATGAAGCCAGCAGCAACTTTACAAAGTCTGACTTTTTGAAGACGGGAAGAAATCTTGTTTATCACTTAGCAAACAGATGGGGTTATGTATATACATACTGCCAGTGGGCAAAGATGGAGGGAAGAGCAAACATAACAGGCTTGATAGATCCACAGTGGAAGAGACAGATTTGAAGGAAATCTGTTAGCAATCTGCTTTAGGACATGAGTCAGTGAAACTGAGTCATGGTAAGTCGTGGACAGATGAAGTACATTTCCACATAATGCTTGTGTGTGAATCAACGTTAAGCAACAGTACATAATATAAACAATATATATTCGTCAAAACCAGTAATATAAATGTCATTTTTTTCTATTTTTTAGTTACCTTAAAGATGCTATAATCAGTATTTTTATACTAACAACAGAAATCATGATAATGTATAATCTGGAATTGGACACTGCAGTTCCTCACAGTTTTCTTTATCTTCTTACAGCTCATGATTTTGGTTTTATAGTTCTCAACTTAGCAGTTTTGTCCTGAGCTCTCATCTGTGCCATTTTCAACAAAAAGCTCTGATACACTATCTGCCCAACACCAAACAGAAGATAGACAAAGTTAGCAGCTGTCTGGTGAGCACAATATTTTCTTCAGGAGATGGTGGTAACCAAAACTGAGATAAAAGGAGGCTAAATATTGGACTTTAGTTCATCAGTTACCATTAACATGACTCCAAATGAAAACTAAAACAAACTTCCACATAGACACTGGCAACAAAATATATGTATGCATGTACTGAAACTTTTCTTTTTTTTTTTGTCTAATATGTTAACTAAATTTGATACCCACCACCAGCTCTACAAGTAACTTACAAGTCTATATTAAATAATTTCCTTAAAAATCAGCGTGCTAAACTATTAAAGCTAAGACAACTTAAACAAAATTCTAGATGACAACCAGTGCACTGTTTTTGAAGCACCTGGAGACAGGGTCTTTAATTGTTGCCATTTGATGCTTATGGTCCCACAGTGTAAATTGCACTGACCTCTCTTTCTGACCTGAGAAAATGCGCGTACTGTTTGTTGTGTTCTTTCTGGTATTTACAGGATTTTAATGAGTAACATCAAAAAGATTGTTTTTATGCATCTAGCTCAGGGCGTTTTGACATCATTAAAATAAAAGTTTCTTTGGCTGTTGCTTAAGAGAAGAAGCCAGTTTCTGTTGAAATTCTGGGAGAAACCACAGCTGGAGTGGGGAAACACTTAAGTAGGACTAAAGAATCAAACAAATAATGTGCATGTGAAATGAACAGCAAAATCCAAAAACATTTAACTTAGAACTCATCTAGTGTACACACACTGTGTCCAACTCTCACAGTGCAACATTTAGCCTCAGTTTGAATTCATTTCTGTGACCCTTCCTGTTTAGTCTTTAAACATCAGCAGGTCTGACAAATGTTATTTTCCCACCAGTGGACTGAAGAAGAGATGTTGCCATCAGGCCATAAAAATAAGAGACATGACAGAGTCATTTTGACTCAAGGTCTTGCCTCAGTCTTTGAATTCCACTGCGTAAGTAAAAACCCATCTGGTTGGTCCATCTGAGGGGACCCAAATGATCTCATGCTCAATGGACAATAAAATAGAGGAATAAAATTTGGCAGTGTAAAAACAATATTCATTTCTGCCTTTTCTGAATGAGTAACTATTATTTTGCCTATAAAATATTAGGTTGCCTTTTTGTTATTACTGAAACACAGTAATAACTGTGTTTGTTTTCTTGCCTGTAGGTGTTTATAAGGGATTTCCTACATTCTGTGACGCACTTAAGCAAATGTCTGTGATGGAATCCCTTTCCTGATTTAGGTTGTATTGACAGCTTTCCTGCTTGTGACCCAGCAGCCTGAGAGTGACTCAGTAGAATTACTGGAATTCATTGGGACATTTCACCACACACTGTCCCGTCTAGGAAGAAAAAAAGGAAATGTTGCATGGGTGCCAACAAACTCAGGTCGGTGCATGGATGGAGCTGGAGCAGAGATAAGCCAATTGCTGAAAACAGACTGCAATGTGATCAGTCTGCTCAGAGCTGGGAAAATGTGAAAAGGGATTCTGGTGCATGAATGGCGCCGTTTGAATGAAGTTGCGAGGAGCATAGCTTTGCAGCGTTATTTACATTCCTGCTACACATTGGAATTCTGTAGCATGTTGGTCTCAGAGTCCCATGGCCTGACTCCCAGAAAGTGGGAGGGGAGGTGTGTCCTTCATTTTTGTGTTAAATGTGAGAGCAGCATGTCATTCAATCAAGATGTGCAATAAACTCTCCCATCTGACAAACGCCCAAAGTACTCTCACACACAGGTTTGTGCATAGATCCAAGGTCACATCTCACCTAGATATATGATCATCATTTATTTATTTTGTAAGAAATATTTACATGAGCAGCTGGAACTGCAAAATAACTTAAATGATTAATCAATAATCAAAACCACTGAAGATTTGTTCGAAGTGACGCTACAGTGTGTTGCTCACAGCCTATAGCTTTTGTGATCAAATGATGTGCTGGCACTACATGATGTTGAGAACTGAATCCCAAAGGTCTGCATTTTGAATCTGTTTGTTGGAACTCAATTGTCAAACTAGTTGTTGCGTTTGAGTCCATAAAACTGTCCCTGTAACTTTATGCACCACTCATCATGAAGCCATGACCATTGCCCTGATTTAAATCCTGTGATTCCACTAGAGGATGTATTGAAAAATGGCTCCACTGACAATGCTCTCCCTCTAGTCTGAGCTCTGAATGTCACGAAGCGGGAGCATGTTCATTGCTGATGTTGCATTCCAGCTGGAACAATCCCACTGTTTTCCAAACCCGAAAGTGGACGCCTAAATTGGACAACACCCCCCACCTTCCCCAACAACCTCCCGACCCCTCCTCCCCCATACACACCCCCTTTTCCCCCCTCTGCTCTCCAACCAACCAACCAACCCACCCACCACCCACTCCTCCCATACACACATCCCTTGGTCTCCTGTCCTTATTTGGGTAGAGACGTTCTGAGTGCTGGGTGCAGAGGGGGAGGCAGAGGAGGGAGGGCGTTGGGTTGACACAAGGGAGGCAGAAGGCGAAACAGTGAGCACTCGCAGCCCTTTCTTAATAAGGACATGTCTGGAATTCAGGCCTGTCTATCGGAGGAGAGCCTCTTTTTTTGCAGCACCTCACTTGAGCACTCTCTTGTTCGCTCCATTGAGGTCGCCAGATCTGTGTGTTACACACTGTGTCGTTTGCTGCTCTTAACAGCCCGCAGTGCAGAGGAGGTTTGCAGTGTTTTCTCTGCTATAATTGGAGATAAACAATAGAGCAACCGCCCTTCCCTCCCTCATTGTGCCACCAGTTTTTGATTATTGTCCCATCTTTACAGTAGCTGTTGCCCCCCAGCACCTGTATAGTCATTCAGAAAATACTTTGAGCTACTTACATTTCCACATTTCTGCCTATTTTTTGTTACTGTCGTTGGGACAGTAAGCTTAGCAAAGTATTATACATTTATTCTTACAGTTAACTCTAGTCTTATGTAGCTGGCAGACATTGGTGGGTGCGATCTGTGAGGACCGAGATGGATCACTTGAGCTACTGATGAGAGCTCAGTTTCAGTGTTGAGCTTTAACACCATGACCCTGTTGCAAATCATCCACCATAACCAATACTCTCTTAGCTAAAATTAGCAGCTTGACTTGTGGATATTTGTCAAACTATAATTTGGGTTACAATTTATGGAAGTGTATACTATAACTATTTGTCGTTGATCTTTTGTAAATCCTTTTAAACGATGATGTGAAGTGAAAGGAAACATCACTAATCCTCCACCTCTGCCATTTCAGCAGTTTGTGGTTCTTGGATGATTTGATGTAGCTACACAGTTATAAAGTCTGAATGTCCCGAAATAATAAGATATGAACATAGAAGAGAGATTTTTTTGATTCACATGGGAATTTAAATATTATATTATATGTCAGACATCTAGAGAGACATTAACTAAATGTACATTTAATTGAATTATTGCAGCTTTCCCACAACACGTTTCTGTATTTATCTGTTATATTATGTTTGTCAGCATCTGCCGAAATGCTAAAGCAGATATACTGGCATCATCAGAGTATCATGGTTACCTCATAGACTTCCAGTTCAGAAACAACACAATGCTGAAAAGGCAGCTTGAAAAATACTTAAAATCTTCGCCTGCAGTCATCCATAAGCCAACCACATTGGGACACAGTTCCCAGACCACAAGAATTTTTGAGGCCAGTACTGATTAGTGAGGTCTTTAAACTTTGCTTTATGGAATATCTTGAATTCATTTGGCCATTTCAGAGAAATAAAATCCAGGAAATTGTAGTAATAATTACAGTTAGTATTGTTTATTCATACAAATTTAACAACTGTAATAAAGAAAATGTGAAAGGAAGCCAAAGCTATGACCTATAGGTGACATTCTTTATTCAAGTTAATTATTCATTATAGTTTAAACAGATTTATAGTCCTGGTCCTTCTTTGCAGCTACGAAAATAATTCAATTTATTTAGATTTATAAAGATTAAAAAACACCTGATAAACTCACATTGTGTGGAAGCTGTTAATTTGGTTATAAACACAGCATTTTATCAAATCCCTTCTTCACATTCTCTTCTATTTTATTAATTCTGCTGGCAACAAGTTGAAAATATTTCTCTGAATATCATGTTCACTGTTTCATAAGTTCAATATAAGGATACAATGTGAGAAATCTGTTCACTGCGCTGACCTGTTGTCTGAAAACACTGGTCGAAGATTCACAGAATTTGCTCATTCAACACAAACAGGTTTTCAGGCTTCTGCATACTTCCCCAACTGGCTGATTGCCTCCAAACTTAAAGGTCACCAAAATAATGTGTTGATAATAATATGTTGGTTTGTAATAATAGGTTGGACTCAACTGAAGTTTCAGTATTTACTGGGTGTGACACTTTTTATTTTACCGGATTTGTCTGCCAGATGACATAACATGCCCTTTGAGGCAAATTTGTGATTTTGGGTCATATAAAATTAACTTGACTTAATTTGATGACCTGCAGTTCTAGCGGCCACCACACCAACATTTATACAGCCAGTTTGTGCTGATATTTTTAATCATTCAGAGTAATTACGGCTACAAACTTACATGGAGTTTAGTCTGGCTGCTGCTTATTCTCTTGACTGACTTTCGTTGTATTGCAACACCTGTAATATCCAGCAGCTGTACAAACTGTGGTTAAAGCAGATAAGAATGCTTTTTATTAGGGAAAATATTGAAGTAGGCCTGATTACAACGTGCTTTTGACTTCGTGATTGTTTTCCCCTTGGATAAACAATGTATCCATACAGTATAGGGATTGTAATATTTATATGTTTTTTTCTAATATTACTAAAACCCACAACTTTTATGTTGGTGTCATATATATTTAAACATGAGTGACAAAAATAGTGTGAGTAGTATTATGTTACTCAAACTAGAATAAATAGTCCATTTGTTGGAGACAATTTCAGCCATAGATTTTGTGCTATTTAGTGCAAATAAATA
The DNA here is from genome assembly GCA_032362345.1 of Sandelia bainsii. NCBI lineage: Eukaryota > Metazoa > Chordata > Actinopteri > Anabantiformes > Anabantidae > Sandelia > Sandelia bainsii. The sequence continues at coordinate 20,401,325 of JAUMHL010000025.1, forward strand.
AATAAGTAACAATTCCCCTGTTCATCATAATGAAAGAACATGTCACTGGTTGTTCACTGATGGGTTTTTAATCATTTTTGCAAAACAATGGAGCTCTATGTCACAGTGCAGTAAACTAAGTCAGGCTTTGGCTACATAGATAATACTTGTCAGCAGGATCAACTCATTGTTGTTTTTTGTCTTTTCATGGGATCGGTCACAGTGACAACATCAGCAACACCAGACTTATCCTTTAACTTGCATTCAGAGCAAAGATGGCTGATGGCTCTATCTGGTTTCACATTGTTTAGGTTTCATGCATTGAATAAAAACATCTGAATATCTTGTATCTTGTTTTCCACAGTTCTCCTACAGATCCTTTGATACTGGGGCTCTGGGTCGAGCCCAGTGGGAGCCGCCACCATTGCGTCCAACGAGTGGAGTGCCAACGGTAGCCCAGAAGATGGGCTGGACGGGGACAATGAGGACAAGACCATGGAGGGGGATGCTGAGGGAGTGTGGAGCCCAGATATTGAGCAGAGCTTCCAGGAGGCCCTTGCCATCTACCCTCCCTGTGGCAGAAGGAAAATCATCCTGTCAGATGAGGGAAAAATGTATGGTGAGTACACTGGATAACAGCCAGAAGAACAAAAGAACAACAATTACATGGAAATCAGTTCCATAATGAATGCACAAAAATGAGAAAACCAGCCATTCCACAAAGATTTGTGGCTGAAAGAAAACAAACATCCACCATGGTGTCCTAAAAAGAAATGAGAAAAATACATTTTTTCTTACTGTGCTGATTTCACAGCTTCGACACAGAGGTGAATGTTTTCTTTCCGCGCAGAGCTCTTCTTAACAAGTCTCTGCCTGTTGTTCTGTGACCAAGGAGCAGGTTCTTCCAGTCGCACCAGCACTCTCAGAGCTGGTTATTGCTGTTCTGAGAGCATCTCAGTTCCTCTCCCCTTGATTTACACCTGTCTTTTTCTTTACAGCCTGTTTGTATGCCCACTGTTTTATGGCTTTTTCTCTTCCTCACTACGGCTTTAGTCGAAAACCTGCTCTTTGTTTTTTTATCACTGAACGTCATGCGCTTTTTTCTTCCCACACCGGTATCACTGGAAGAGTTTTGCCTTCAGGTGACTGGTTGAAGCTGGTTTCTAGAGAAGTGTTGCGTTTGATGCTGAATGTGCTCGGTTAAATCAGCAATAATTAGCACAGCGTGAATCGAGACTTAAAACAAAAACATCCCATCTTGATGTTGTTCTGTCAAAGGTTTTAAACATCCACATGGTTTCAGAATAGTTATGCTGTTTCCTGCAGCGTGTTCATTAAATTGCAGGTGTTGAGCCCTTAATGCTCTGAAAAACTCCATATGGATAAGTTGGCGAGTGCCTTTGTGCTTTGGTTCACTGACATCCAGGTGTAAGAAATTGAACACATTTGTCTTTCATTATTTTGATCCCATGCACTTTCCCATTCCTATTGTTGAGACAGCACACGCTCTGTTAATGAGATTTAGCATTTGAAGTTGGAGATTTTGCAATAAATGTTGATTGACAGGAATTGAGCTGCTTTCTATGCTGTTTTCCTTGGCCTTATCCTCAACAAACCTCTGTTTGGTTTTCTGAAATTATGTTCTTTTCACCATCGTAACTCAAACCACGCTTTGTAAGATGTTCCTGCCCTTTAATTATTGTCCATCCTGTCTGAAAAACTTGAAATGAATTCTGACTTCAGTGTAACCGTAAAAACCATCAATCACTGCCACCAAAGTCTCAGTCAGACTGTTTTTTTTTTAATTATTCATGTTTGTTTTCAAAGCACTGGTTTTGGGTGGCTTTTCTTCACTTCACGTCAGATTGGATTATTTTGTGGTGATTCATCCAAGATGGAATCTCATCCTCTCATTCGTCATGCACATGTGGTTATTCATACCTGAGATACGTAAGTCTGCCACTGTTGCAGCTTTTCTAGAATAGTCAAACAAATGCAAAGATGGATTAAACCGCTTTGCAAATGATAACATGTTCAGTCCGTTTCTGATATGATCCAGTTTTTATTTTAACTTTTCTATTTCAATGACAGAGGCTTAAACATAGAAGCAGAGATCAGTAAATGTTTAGCAATTCACAGAATGACTGAGTCTGTGTACATTTAGCAAGAACATGTAATCATCTTTAAAGTTAAACCTAAATAACTCCTCAGCCCCGTTTAGCGGGGCAGTGTTGCGTCCCACGCTCCATAGGCTCGTCATGAGAATGTCAATAAAGAGGCAGGCCATGCAAAAACCTACCCCCTTAGCAACAAATTGTCAGGACCCCTTTAAGAGGCCTGTTTTTTTTTTCTAGAGCACTAAACACCCTCTCCATTTACAATAAGTCATCTAAGGCTCTGCTGGCAGAACCAATGCATGCCCCAGATGAAGCCTTCTCACAAGGTGATTACCTCAGACATCTAAAAGCTGCCCTGACATGAGGTTAGGGGAATGTTAACGATTGCACTGTATGTAATACTGTCTTACCTTGCAGTCTCAGACTCCCAGTGGCCTCCAACAGCAGGCAAGTCATCCCTCCCATTGGGAATTCCACTTTTTATGCCAGGATTTTTTTTTTTTCATTTGCTGGGAAACCTTTGCAAATTTCCATTAGCAAAAGCACTGTTTTATGCAGTACATGTGTGTTATTTGCTTGACAAACCTGTCTAGACTTCCCAGCTGTGTTGCCAGTCATTCACGCAGTTCAGGGGTGATAAAGAGTTCAAAGGAAAATAACACTCAAATTTAATAAGTCACACATGTTAATAATCACTCGAGTTGTTTCTGAACATGAAGAACACTTACAGAGAATAAACTGTAGCTTGTGATGTTAAAGAATATCTGTCACTGAATGGCGGAAATGTATATTATATTATAAAACTTTCAGTATTGTTATGAATAGGTCACATAAAATAACTAATAAAGACAAAGGACATTTGCAAGTGCGTCTTAAACTCTTTAATTAACAAGTTATATGTCATGTAAAAACAGGTTTAGGTGCTTTACCAGGAAGTCACTTTAGCCGAGAAATAGTCCAGCACATAACTACTTTTAGTTGGAGCAAGGCAAGCTGCGCCACCCTGTTTACAGTATTTATGCTAAGCTAAGCTAACTACATGTTGTAATGGCCTTATATTTAACAATGTTTGCACCTAACTCAAAGCTATAAAATCAATTTGGCTACTTCCCAAAATGTCAAACCTTAGATTTATTTGATTTTCCACTCATATTCATGCAAAGGTTAGTAACCACACTGCCAGTTCAAATTCACTGGTACAGTGTGTGATTGTCTGCGGTGTCTTTTTGAAGTTTAACCAACTGAAAGTAAAACATTCAAAGAATAGCTGCGGTTCAGAGATGTTTGTCATGGTACAATTAAACACTTGGCAGATTTTACACCCTAAGTTGACAGGAAGTATCTTCAGAAAATGCATATGTTAAAAAAATGTGACCTGGCTTGTTTTGCTTTAGGGCTGCGCTGACGTATTGCATTACAACCTGCGTTTTCTAGCCTTGACAGGTGTGTCAAACCCCAAGCACCTCACGGTCTCTCTCTCAGGTTGTGCAGCTGTCACAACTGCAAATCACTCTTGAGTAAAAAAAAAAAAAAAGATTTCAGTGATAGAGGGAGACTGGTTCTGTTCTGACCTTTGAATGTCACATTAGGAATTAGCAGCAGGTTCAGTGCATGTGGAGCGTAGGTAACAGTATAAGAGAAGGGACAGAGAGGCCTGTAATGATGACTCAGCGGTCCTGGTGCTTCCCTGTTATCCCCCTCACTGAGATGTTAGGAATGTTTTCTGTCATGGATGAGCAGTATGTTAGCAATTTAGGATTACCTCAATGTTATGAGAAGGGAGGAGGGCAGAGAATAAGGGTGGAGAAAGGGTACATGAGAGAGGCAGAGCACAAAACACGAAGGGCGAGGAGAGGGGAGGTACAGAGAGGGAAGAGAGATTACCTTTTTGCTCATTATCTTAGCGTGGAAGTGGAAAATTCCAGTGGACATGTAGTAAAAAAAAATTAAAAAATAGGCGTGTTCTATCAGGGAAGAGGTTAAGAATGGCAGCCTACAGCAATCTGAGTGGGTATTGAGCAATCAACCAGGGACTCATAAGCAGCTCAGAAAGAGGGTAAAGACACTGAAAGACAGTAAGTGTGGGTGAAATACGAGGCTGTGTATGAGATTGTGTCTGTATCTGTTTGTATGCACCTGCCATGATCCCCTGTTGTGTGGGCCAGTCTTCACTGTCTCTATGACCCCCACCGTGTCAAGTCTGAGCAAATCTTGGCTGCCAGGCTGCAGACTGATGACACTGAGATCATGTCCTTGATATTTTATCTGTTAGGTTTTGAGAGAACAGTGCATCTAAAATATAGTGAACTAATATAACCAGTCCTGCTGGGTCACTGTTCAAAGGAAACCAGGCAGAAATACTAGTCATCTATAAAATGTTTATGTGCACATGTTGCATCTGCTGCTCTGAGGTTCTGGGATTTTTATTGTATTTTATGTCAGCTTGTAAATAAATTTTTCCCTCTAACTGAATGATGTACAGTTGTTGGATTTGTTTTTATAGTCATGAACATTATGGTTTTTTTTGTAAGATTGGGGTTGTTTTACTCCTCAAATTGTATTGAATACTATGTTTTTTCAAAGTTTGCTGTGATATTTTGAGGTGGGGGACAAAGGATTTGGTGCTTGTGACATCAGTTCTTCAGAAATGTTATGTTGTGGCCTACCATAAACTGTTGCTATGTCTTCTTTAGGGATGTAATAGCTGGTGAAAATAGTTTGTCTTTTTCAACACAGCAGAAAAAGTAGTGACTGTGACACTTTGACTGTTTTTCAAATAATTATTAACATTTCACTTTATTAAAGTTTATTTGAAACATTGAAATCAGACACTGGAGTTAAAAACAGTGATTTTAAAATATCACAAAATCAATCATATCACCTCAGCTCACAGCCACAAAACCTCACAATTCAACAAATGAGCAATATATATTTCTGATTGAACTTGCAATACCAACCATTATTTGCTATCAGAAACATATATTCGGATATATTGTATCATGTATTATAGTCGCTTTAATTATAAAAACAGGTTTTTGTTTGGGTTTATTTGGCCTCTATTTGAAAGTGTGCTGTGAATTTAAAGTTGAACCAGTTCAGTATAATCTTGGGCTTGCACCAACATAGAAATTCATTTAGTAGCATCTATATCTCCATATACAGTCCTTTGCAAAGTGGTTTTGTTTCTGTGAAACTGATAACAGAACTCTGTGGTTGAGATAATGTAATGTCTTTCCCTCTCTGCACCTCAGCTGAAGAGATTGAGGGTGACAGTTGGGTGGGGGTCGAACTGGCATTGTTCTTTCTCTGCCATCCTTTGCCGGGATGGTCGGCAGCAGGTGCTGCTGTCCGTTGCATGCAGGGTCACACAGTGGTGTTGTTTTGGGAAAAGGGGCTGCTTTGCTGCCAGGTGGCAGTTGTTGGCAGAGACAGTGATGGCTTTGTGTTTCCTCCAAGAGTTACTGCATCAGCTGCCCCTTTTGCCCCTTTAACCAAAAACCCCCCTACTCCAATCCAATATCCTTCACCCCAGCTCTAACCTCTGCTTCTGCCAGAGCTGAAAGTGCGTATGAGCATGTGTGTTCGCCTGAGCTCTGACTGTGTTCGCAGGCCCAGGCCAATCAGACTGGCTAGCACAGATGTGACAGGCTTAGAGGAATGCTAGGAATGCGGAGGCGCTGGAGCAGGCGTGTCCATCCTTGGCCGAGGGAAGAAGGGGAGGGGCTACCTCAGTATCGGCAGACAGTTCAGCTCTGGTCTGTTGGCCAACCGCCGGGATGACTGGTTGGAGAGTACGGTGAGTACTGCAAGGAGATGGCCTGCAGTACTTTTATGGTAATTGCACTAACCAGGGCCTTCTGGAGGCCAAGTGCTTGTTTCTCCTGTCATTATGTGTCTGGATACCGAAAGCTGTTAAACTGTTGACTTCCTAGACACACAATCCATTGTGTGTATCTGTTTCTGGTTAAGACAGCATATCTTGACCAGTTTTCGTTGGTGAAAATTTCTGTCAGCATGTTTAGAAGAGTTTAGGTCATTATTCATAATAATGATACAACGCTTCAACCTCTCCCTTTGGCCCAATTTTCAGCCACAGAAACCCACTAAGCATGACTTGGCAACAAAAACAAGTGAAAAGACTGATGGACTGATTTTCCCATGAGACAACATAATAACGTTTTTTGCACTTCTCATAGACTAAAGATGATTTTTACTTTATCCCAGCTGTACTTTGCTGAGAAGGCAGCACTTGTAAAAGCACATGCTCTGCACTGAATGTAAAGAGGACTATGAAAGCCCAGAATAGAAGTCTATTCTCTGCACAACCTGTTTGTGCAGAATGTCGAGAGCAGATGTTATGTCATTAAAAACATGGATTTGTTTTCTGAGCACTCTCTGTAGTTAGGCTACATGGCCATGTGAGCAGACAGTAAGGAAGTGTGAAACGAGTTAGTGAAAACTTAGGGCGAAAACAAAAGAAATCAACATTTAAAACTCATCTTATTTTACATAATAAATGAAACTTTAATATACTGGTCTCTTGTAGGAAACAGAGGTGTTATTGTGGCCTGAGAATCCTGACAAAACTGTGTTTGCACTGGATTTGAGGAGCTCTGGGAAAGGACACACTGATGTTCTTTTGACATGCAACATGGTATAACTACAGTGCCACCTTCTGTCCAATTTAGAGTGTAATCAGTAATCAAGATATGATACATATTATTTCATGTACTATTGTGCGTTCTTGTTTTGTTTTTCGTGACCTTGCCTTATATTTTTGGTTGCAGGTCGCAATGAATTGATAGCAAGGTATATCAAGCTGAGGACAGGGAAGACCCGCACGAGAAAACAGGTAAAGTAGTTTTAAAGACTTATTAATGATTTTGAATAACCATGCATGATTTGAGCTTATAAGAAAGCCAGAAAATTATTTTAAAAAATTACAAAATCAAATTTCCTAATATTTAATTACTAAATTAAGTGTATTACAAGTTATTTAAAGAATAAGTCTGGTTTATTTTTTTTATTTTTTTTCTTGTTGTCAACAAATCCTATTACATCTAAAAATAACAGTGTGATGGTCTTATCACAAGCCCGTTCTAGTACAGCTGAGAGATGTAGTTCTTTATGAAACAGGAGTAAATAGTGCATTGCTTTCATCTGTGGATTAATACACATTTGTTGCTCTAGTGAACTCTAAATAAATTACAATGCCCATGTTCATTGTAATAAAGGATCACGTCACTCAGTGAAGTGTTTAAAATGGTTTTTGGACAAGAGTGATGGTCTGAGAGACAGAGAAATAAATTATATCTGGCTTTGTCTACACATACAATACTTTGAAGTTTCACTTGGTCTTTTAATGGGATTTGAGAATAAGAAAAATATGGAATATCTCCAGCCTTAAAATTTAAACAAAATGGTATATTTTGCATGTACTAGAGAATTTCTACTTTGTGCATGTGTGTGTCCTTGGAGGCATGTTGTGTGCATGCATTTGAGTGCATGTTGTGTTTTATGCTCAAAACTGTTTCACACCCTTTTAGGTGTCTAGTCACATACAGGTGTTAGCACGGAAGAAAGTTCGTGAATACCAGGCGGGTATAAAGGTAGGTGCAAACAACCTGCCACCCGGCAACACTGACTGGGCGTCTCTTTCCTCTTTGGTTACGGCTTCTCTCTTTCTTCCCCTGTCTTTTCTCTCCCTGTGTCCTTTTCCTCTTCCCTTCTCTTGGCTATTCTTCTGTGCAGGTTTCTAGCCACTTGCAGGTTCTCGCCCGGAGAAAATCTCGCGAGATCCAGTCAAAGCTAAAGGTATGCGCTTCACCGCGGGCTCAGCGGGGCTGGTAAAAGCTTGGCTTGGCACTAACCAGTTCATCTGTGCATATTATCAGTCTTTGATTTGATGCAAGGCCAGTTCCTACTAGATAATTGAACATATGCTTAGAAAGAAAAATGCATTGTGTAATGATTAGGAGTTCAATGAAAAAAATAACCACAGTCCTGCTTTGTATCATGCATGCAGCGCACAAACAAACACAAAAACAAACTTTTTTTTTTAGCTTTTTAATTTCTACTGTACTGTAGGTCTGAGTGGCATTAAGTATTTCATGTCATACCTAAAATCAATGTAATAGGTTAAGCCGAGTGAAAAGTCATTTAGCTGCATGATGCTTCAGCTCCCTACCTGTTATCTGTTCCAGCCATGCGTCTGCAGCATACTGTACCTCTCTGAGACTTCCACTTTCCCTAAAACTCTCTCGACTTTACTTTTTAGTTGCTACTCTTAGTTTCTCTAATGTGTCTTTGTGTAATGTCTTATATGAAACTGAACATAAATTAAGAATAATCTTTCTTGTAATAATGTTACTGCTTTTTATTTGTTTTGACTCCCTCTGTTTTTGCATATTCACATATACAATCCATATACAGTCCAAGTCTGCTGCTGTATTCCTTATATCCATAGTGTGATAACCTATAATAAAATAGATGAATTGTCCTCTTTACTTCCCAACATCCCATGAACTTTGAAAAGTAATTGTGTAACACAGAGAAGGAAATAGAGTAGTAAAGGAGGAATAATCAACTTGGTCCTCCACTGATCTGGGCATCTGAGCTTTCCATAAAAACAAAAATTTGTCTTGAGCACAAATTATAAGACTATTCATAGTGAACAATAACTTTTCTTCATTTCCAGTCACAAAGAAAACTTCATTATACTTTTCCGTATATACAGTCATCCTTATTTATTGTCTCTTTCTCACAACATTTGACATATTTTGGTAGCAAAGTTAATATGAAAATATAATACTATATATAATATAATATAATATAATATAATACTTAGTTCTCATGCAATAATCTTATATTAAAATATTGGCTATAATTTCACCATTCCAATGCTGCCCAGTGAAATAAAGAAAACATGCACTTCTAATGTGGATAACATGGCACATTAAAATCAAGAAGAGCTCAAAATCTGTGATTATTTTATACTGAAAGTTGTCCTACATTTCTCCAAATCCCTGTGAACTTTATAACTATTAAACCAAACTGTTGTTCGTGGTATGAGTTTTGACTTGTTGAAAACCAAGTCTACAGTATTGAAAAAATACTTGGATTTAAAAGCACTAATAAATTTATATATCCCAAAATTTTAATCATTTAGTACTGCACAGCACTAATGGTTTCTCTCTTTTTTGATTCAGGCAATGAATTTGGTAAGTGAATCTGACTTGTGTAATATGCTTCCCTCTTTGCCTTTTTTCAGCAGCACCAGTGCACTGTCCCTTTGCTATGGCCCTCTGCTGGCATGGCGTCCCATCACATTGCTATCTCATAATAAAGCAATGCTTCGGAAACATGCTCTGAACACAATACTGCTGCACATCTTGCCTGTAATCCCCTCAGCCTCTGCCAAAAGTCAACATCTCACTTGCTTTGCACAAGGTGTAGCTCTTTGATTTGGGGTCTACCTTCTGAGGCAGCTTTTCTTCAAAGTCATATCTAATTTAGGTGATCTGCATTTTCCACAAGAACATGAATTATAACAAAAGTTTGAACGTAAACTGCTTTGAAGGGTTTGTAAATCATTGACTATGCGCCATGCATCGTGAATATGAATCGCTTTTTATATGTCTTGTGCTCCTTATTTTATACACATAGTACCACTTTCATCCATGTAGATAGCTGGATGTTTTCTGTTGGACGCAAATGCAAAACTGCATTTCAAGCTAATGCTCTCTCATTCTCTTTTTTCCTGTGGTCAACCTGACAACACACTGATCTTCAATCTGTCTTGTGACTTGAGCTTAAATACCACTGGGGCAATGCGGCTTTATTGTCTCTATTCATCTCTTTGCTTTAGTCTGTCAAGCTGCTCTTTCAATTGATTTCAATTTGATTTCTTTACACAGTTTTAAAGATTTCATAGAACAAACAATTTTACTATTGCATAGGTTTTTCAGTATCATTATTAATATTCACTTTTTCAATTGAGAGGCTTAACAATTACAAATAAATAATGTGTAATTTCATATATAGTGGCAGTGATATGTAGAAAATACTTCACAAACAGTATGTGTGTTGCATGGGATCCTTTAGGATCATTTAGGCCTACAGGTGTGGATAATTGTTTATGGTTATGGTGCCACCTTGTGGTTGATAACATAATTTGCTTCTGTCAATCTATAGGATCAGGCATCTAAAGACAAAGCCCTGCAAAACATGGCAGCACTGTCATCTGCACAGATCGTCTCCCCGAGTATGATTAAAAATCATCTTCCACCACTGCCTCCTGCCCCATACCAGTCAACCAGAGTGAGACCTCTATTAATTTTACATAGAGTTACAGCACATAACCACATTTTGTGGTTGTTGCTTGGTTTCAGCTGTGAAATATTACATTGGAATTTGCAACATTTAATTTGAGGCAGCAATTTACTGTTTTTATTTACTCTCCAGTTCTGGCCTGCTACAATCCCAGGACAGCCTGGACCCTCTCAGGAGTAAGTACACCCCTCTACTGATCCCACAAAATTATCTGTGGTGAAAAACCAGGATTTGTAAAGAGACATACTTTTCACGAGAGACGAGTAAATGCTTGAATGAGAGAGTAAATGAGGCAGTTAGGTTTGATGTTAGGTGGGTATTGCAGGGCATGGTTAACAAATCACATTTTTGCACACCAGGCTGGTTCTAGATCTCAACCCGGGAAGGACTCCTGGGCTTTGCCGCACCAGCCATGCGTAAGTTCTCCCTAGCCAAGGTTCAATAATGGGCACAAAGCAGCACTAACTATTGTTCTACACTGTGTTGTAATGTATGTTTTCTGCGCTGATATAAACCACCACCAGGCAAATAAACTGCTTCAAATTTGATTGAGAAAAAAAGAATAGGGACAAAAATCCTTGTTTCATGACTTGAGCTTAATGTAAAAGCACCTAACGTTATACAAATATTAATTAATTTTCCTTTAATTGTCATTGAAAACATAATTAATTTATGCTGTTTTGCATCATTAACAAGCAGTAAAGCAGATGGACTTACGCCTAGCTGGTGCAGCAATACATGCTTACACGTTGATACTAACAGGAAAAGAAACTACAAATAGACCCATTTGTGTCAAACACAACAACCATTTATTTCCTCATGATTTCTCTATATTGTTTGCATGTCACTGTCTCATGACGCCATTCGTTATTTTTCAGTGTCAAACCTTTTGTACAGCCGTACCCAAGCCTATCAGGTCCGGTAACACAACCCATTCCAAGTGAGTATGACGTAAAAATCTAAAAGACTACTTACATTAAACCAAAGTATTGTTTTGTGTTAGGGGTGGACGGATCGATCCAATACCAATGATATCATGTTTGTATAGATACTGGACTGGACAGATGCGTGATGGAAATGATACTTTAGTTTAAAGTACCTTCAATAAATTGCTCTGACAGTGACAGAAGTCACTGGCAGAGTCATTTTAGAGGGGAAAAGAATATCCAGATAGCTTGGTGATATTTATTGAATTATTATGTATTAAAAATGAGTCATGCCTGATCTTCAGCATGAGTTAATGTTAATTTTCAAAGTGTAAATTTTCATCACATAAGTTACTTTAGCAGACTGATTAAATATATACTAAATTCAGACAATCAAATAATATACAGCTCTGGAAAAAATTAAGAGACCACTGCAAAATTATCAGTTTCTCTGATTTTGCTATTTAAAGGTAT
>JAUMHL010000025.1:20413251-20450155 GCA_032362345.1 Sandelia bainsii
ATACAAATATTGTCATTTAGAGCATTTATTTGCAGAAAATGAAAAATGGTCAAAATACCAGAAAAGGTCCAGTGTTCAAGTTCATATTCATTTTTACACAACACATTACTAATGTTTTAACTTAGGAAGTGTTCAGAAATCAATATTTGGCAGAATAACCCTGATTTGCACACAGCTTTCATGCAGTGTTCTCTTAATTTTTTCCAGAGCTGTATTCAATATAGCCTGTAGTATTCCTATATTCCTACTGTAGATTGTTATTTTAAATCGTTATTGCAATTATTTTAATCAAAAAACTCTTCTACTGATCATAAAATGTATTCTGATTTAGAATACTGATGATGTACTTATCTCATTAATTACGATACACTGCTCTCCCCTACAGGAAAGCACATGTAAGTTCAAGTGCAGCCTTTAAAAGTGAACAGTATTGGTACTGGTATCACTGATACTGGCCCTGTACTTAGTTAGTGTCGGCTCGATTCCAAATTTTGCCTTAAATTGTGTGTGTGCTGCTCAGGTTACGAGCCCTTGGCGCCTCCTCCTGCACCAACTGCGACTGCAGTGCCAGTGTGGCAGGACCGGACTATCGCCTCCTCTAAGCTGCGGATGCTGGAGTACTCAGCCTTCATGGAGGTCCAGAGAGATCCAGACAATGTGAGTCAAAGTTTACAATAAGGCTTCATATGCGTTATTATGGGAAGCAAACAAATACTATTAGGCTTAGAAGTTACAGGGAATTGTTTAAAAGATGATTTTAGTAGTAGATCTCTGAAATCATCTCTGACCCTGATGAGGGAAAAGTAACAACAAAATCATCAAAGGATAAAAACAACAGCATCTTTACTCATCTGCACTTTCGGACATCACTGATCTGATGTCAGAAAGCTTGACAACTTAAAAGTTAACAGAAAGTCTTGTAATGTTTTGTAGCTGTTGATCATATCCACCCTCTCTCTCCTGTCTCTGTCCACTGCAGTACAGCAAACATCTGTTTGTCCACATTGGACAGACCAACCCCTCCTACAGTGACCCACTCCTTGAGGCTGTGGACATCCGGCAGATCTACGACAAGTTCCCTGAGAAGAAGGGTGGGCTCAAAGAGCTTTATGAGAAAGGCCCTCAGAATGCTTTCTTCCTGGTTAAATTCTGGGTGGGTTGTCATCATCACATTTTTATTTTGCATTTGTTTTTCACTTTGTCTGATTTACATTTAATCTGAACCAAAAATTGATTTTGCGCAACCTTTTAGCGCAATGGATGTAAATAACCACTACAAACACCCATCATTAAAATCAGATTACAGACTGTGAAAATTAAGCTAATTTAAAGAAAATAAATTCTAGAAGTGTCCAGACCAACATTTAATTGTGTTTTACAAACAAAATGCAGTTTTTTTTATATATATAGCAAATATTAAGACTATTGTAGTTATTTTTCTTTCATCCCACAACTTCACACTTTGCAAGTGAGATGCGTTAGCAGAATTCAACTTATGCAAACCACTTCCTTTTCATATGATAGGTACTTATCTTAAGACTAGTTATTTCACAATGTGTTGCTTCATCGTGCACACCACACTGCATTTCTCTGCACGCAAGATGCTGTCCCATAGACTGTGTAGTCACTGTGTTGTCCCTAAACATCTAGTCTCAAATATTTTATGATTCCACGGCAGAGAACACCATTAAAATATCTTAAAATTACTGTCACATGCCATGAGGTGCTTTTATCATAGTTTGTGTAAAAACATATAATGATCATGACTAATATGATGAAATTTGTGACCTCTGCAGGCGGACCTGAACAGCAGCGGTATGCAGGATGGTCCTGGCTCTTTCTACGGTGTCAGTAGCCAGTACAGCAGCATGGAGAACATGACAATCACTGTTTCAACCAAGGTCTGCTCATTTGGCAAGCAGGTTGTGGAAAAAGTAGAGGTAAAACATGAACTAATCACTATTATCCTCACAAACACAATTAATACGGGACCTGCCAGATTTTAGGTGATGCCGGACGTTACTCAATCTCGATTTCTGTTTTTGTCTCTCATGTGCGTGTTGCAGACAGAGTATGCCCGTCTAGAGGGAGGAAAGTGTGTTTACAGGATCCACCGCTCTCCTATGTGCGAGTACATGATCAATTTCATCCACAAACTCAAACATTTGCCTGAAAAATACATGATGAACAGTGTTCTTGAAAACTTCACTATCCTACAGGTAACATACAGTCAAGTTTATCAGATTGTTAATGGAATAGTTATATAGACATGTAGGTCTTTCTAATACTCTCTTTCTTGCCACAATGAGGTGATCACCACTCATGTCTGTACAGTAAATACAAAGTAAATTTAACGCTGCAGCCCAAAATGTCAGACTATTCCTTTAATCATGTTCCCTTTTCTCTTCAGGTGGTGACGAACCGTGACACCCAGGAGACCTTGCTCTGTATAGCGTTTGTTTTTGAGGTTTCCACGAGTGAACACGGAGCTCAGTATCATGTCTACAGACTTGTCAAAGACTAACAGCTCTTCAGGGAGGTTTTGAAAAAACCAGACGAAAGCGTGACACAATCTCTCTTTGACCAGCTCAACCACCCAGGAAAAACTACAAAAAAAAAAAAACATTCAAACAATGCTAGACCGAACTAACAAGGACACGTTTTAAGCTTTAAAAGTGTATGCAAAGGAAAAGAAAGAGTGAATCTCAATGTGCCGACACACAAAGAAACTTTGAAGAATTACGGTTTTGTCGAACAAGTAGCTACTTTCTATGTGTTTAAACATGCTATAGATGAAGTGGGTCACTTTTGCCAAGGTAATTGATGGAGTCTGAAATGTTTTATTGAGGGAATGAGAATGTGTTTAAGGTTGAAAATATGTATATGGTTTCCTAAGGGAATGTACTCTGAGAAATTAGAGAAGTGTATATAAGATGCAAAAGGAGAGAGAACAGGACCACAGAAGAGGAAAACCAGAGCCAGGTGGTGTTCTTGCTGTAGGTTTGTTAGGAAAGAAAGTGCCTTTTCTCCAAAGATGATATCATTGCCTGCCACTTTGGATTGCCTTTTTTACTACCTCTTATTTTTACATGAACAGAATGAATATAAAAGAGACAGGTGTATTTTGTCAAAAAACAAAAATTGGAAAGAAACCTTTGAGATCTACATCACCTGAGACAGACTTTGTATTAGGGCACACAGAGGAATGAGATGGAATAACAAATTTTTATGTAGTCTGTTGTTTTACAAAAAAAATCATCCGAAGTTTTACAGTCAAAGTGTACAGCAAGAAGGTTCATTGTGTTATCATATTATTAAGATTCTGCTTTTTATGTTTTATTACACATTTTTAAAAATCAGGTCTTACAAGCATCTATCTACAGCATAACTGACGTTTGACAATAAGGATGCGTTGTACCATTGCTAACCTGACATAAAGCGAGGGCTTTGCCATCCTTATGAGATCCCCTGTTATTT
This sequence comes from Sandelia bainsii, assembly GCA_032362345.1. Taxonomy (NCBI): domain Eukaryota; kingdom Metazoa; phylum Chordata; class Actinopteri; order Anabantiformes; family Anabantidae; genus Sandelia; species Sandelia bainsii. The sequence goes on from JAUMHL010000025.1 coordinate 20,416,729, forward strand.
CTTTCTGTTTGAAGACGTGTGCTTGGTTGCACTTAAAAAGATCAAAAAGTGGGGTGAAGCAACAGCAGTGCTTATTTTCTGCCTTGAATTATGTAGCCTAATTAAAAAATGAAACGTTTCTGTACTGTGAGTCAGTGGAATCTAAAGGAATTTGTGTTACATAGGAGTATTTGTTGTTTTTGTTTTTGTTTTTTTGGGGGGGGGCTTATGTTCATATTTGTGATCAAGTAACTCAGCACAGAGACCATGGTTAAAGTGGAGAGAAGTTCATCACTGTTTCTTTTGTTTAAAAAAGAGATTGTATGCTGTGAAGCCGGCTCATTTGCTTCACCCTTCTCCGTGTAATGTGTGGAGAAGGATTCAATGATAAAAGTTCAGCTTTGATATTTAAGACTTTTTTTTTTTTACTGACTTTACACATAAAAAATATTTTGAAAATCCAACTAAATAATTGTCTTGAATGTGAGCTGTTGTCTCTGTGCTGTGGAGTCTGACCATTGATTGTTATTTATAGGGTTGGAAAGCAAATAGCGGGAGGGCAGGGTGGGGTAGTGGAGATGTGTTGATCCGTGTTCATTATAATGGAGATGTTAAGTATTGCAGGAGTCATGTTAGAGACAGGATTAACTGTTATCCCATTGGTCCTGCTAGACGAGTGTCTACTCTGTGTGGTTCACTGGACAATTTTGCTTTATAAGTTCAAAGTTAAGATATTGTATTACGGAATAATTGCACCTGGATTTGAATGTCGTATTTCACAGGCTAGACACAATAACACTCCTCCAGTAGCAGGTTTCTCAATTAATCTTTTATACAGACCTTTTTTTTTGCCATTATCAAGATAGATGTTTTGTTTTGATTCTGTTGTCTTTTGACTTTCAGTGTTTGCCATATGCTTCACTGAAAATAATGTGTGATTGTGCTGATAATTGATAATTAATAATGAGATATCTAATGTATCATATCCTGAATGGTGTGGGCAGGTTTTTTGTTTGTTTTTAGTTTTTTTTGGTTTAAGGTGGTGTACTTTTGTCTTTGTTACCATTGTGCATTGCAATTTTATACTTCAAAGTAGAGTTTGGACTATGTAATCAAACAAATGTATCTAACAATATGAAAATGCATGGTGCCTTTGGGGCCATTTTCCCCCAGAAAATGTATTAAACATGTTTGTAAAAAATTTTTGTCCATGGTGGTTCTTTCCCATTATTACAAAAGGAATACGACACTACAGTCTTGTCTTCAACACGTTAGCTAGACAAATCTTTGCTGATGTAGCAACACAGGTTTTGAAACCAATCAGCAGCAATGGTTGTGTGGTATAAGTCACTAACAACTTTCAGTAATCTGTACTGCCCTTAAATCTTGTTCATGTAGGCAAGTTAATCCTTTAACATCACATGACCTGCAGTGATAAAAGCCTGTGAGAATTTCCCACAGTCCAGCAGTCCAAAACTTAAAGATATCCCGTGAAAAGTATGAAAACCTCACATTTCAGAAGCTGGAACTAGAAAACGTTAGTCATGCTTGTTTATTGGATAGTTGGACTGTTTGTTCATCATATTAATAAAACCACATAAAAAGAAACTACCTCTTTGTAGGGGTTTAAGGCAAAAAAAAGTTGGCATCCACTGGTAAAAATCTTAAATATAGATGCAACGTAGCTCAAATCATAAGTTAGATAAATAGCGCAGTGGTGAGTACCGTAAGCTTTAATTAATCAATTAATTAATTTAATATGAGTAGGCTTTATAGTAACATCAGATGAAAAGAGCCAACTCGAGTACAACGAGATGCTATACCTGTCGAAACACCAAAAACGTATTTGAAATTGGGCATTGACTCCGAAACCAGCCCTGGAACTGCCTTTGGTGAAAGAGATGTCTCTGTCTGTGTTTGCCTGAAAGACTTCACCTCCCAGAATTAATCGCGGCTGAGGCTCTTCAAAATAAAATATAGCATAAAAATAACTGCTTGCTGTACTTATTTAAAATCGACTTTTTTTGCTATGAATTATTCAGAATGACTACCAGCCTATCTAAATGTACACCACAAATGTGTCCAGCGTTCCCGACAACTACAATACGTTCTTAAATCAAGTACCAAGTTTTATTTTGAGGGAAAATACAACCGGAGGTCACAACTATTTTAATCCCAGCCGGTAGTAAAAAGCCTCAGTTTGATCACCGCTGAGTTTACCTAAGAGTTTTTAACGTTATCTGAGATGCTGACAAATCAGCTATGTGTCTTGTTCATAATAATTAACTAAGGTCACAGTAATAATTGGCCAGCACGCTAACAGGAAGTGGTTTGGGTTCACTGCCAACACTTACCGTTACGACGGTGTCACTGAAGCTGCTCTTTAAAAGGTCCAGTTTACTTCAGCCGACGTCAACAGGTTTATGAGGTGAGTTAAACCAGTTAATAAATAATGTCAGGAACGAGTCAACAGAAACCGGTGCAATGTTTACAGCGTATGTTACTGAGACTAAGCTAAACGCTAGCTAGAGTTGTTGAGCAGTTGTGCAGTTGTTGTTGATGTAGCTTAACGGCTAAACAGTAATGAAGGTGATAGCGGTGCTTTAGCTACAGAGGTTTTCTCTAAGCTAACAAACTACTCACATGGCTAAAAGCTGTCGAAATACTTATACTAATACTAAAATTTAATACATTTAGTCTACAAGTCAGTGTTATTCTGGATTTTTCCCAACACCAGATAAACGGTAGTTTGGGTCATGTTTAGTTATAAGGTTATTACTATAGAAAACGATGTCTTCAAATGTCTTGCTTTGTTAAAAGTTTTACCCACACTCAACCAAATCTGAATATTTAAATGAGGTGGCAACATCAGCAGAAATCTGCAGATATTTTTTTTTTCACAATTTCAGCCCTGAAAATTATGAAATAATTAATTCATTGTCAAGACTGATTAATTTTCTCTTAATTATCATTTCATTTGTAGGTGCAACTAGTGATTATTTTCATTATTTGTTGTTATCATGACGATCACTATCTTTAATTTTGTCTATAAAATGTTAGGGAAAGATTTGTTAGAGTTTCATACAGCCCAACCTGATATCTTTTCTTCTGAACAGTCCAAAGCCCAAAGGTACCGTTTACTGCCACAGAAAAAACATGTAATCCTCCCATTTGATGACATTGTGGAACCAGTTCTTCTACATGGCGGCAATTAAAATGAGTGACTGCAAGTGACTACCTAAATAATCATATAATAATATTTCATAGAAAACAAAGTAAGTATTGTGGAAAAATTGGACTTTGAAAGATCCAGGCACATGACAAAACATGACCTCTAGTTTTGACTTAAATCAATTCATCTATCTTTTATTTAAAAAATGCGTTAGCAGGTTACGGAGTGTTTGTACATTTGCTTGTGACTGATGAAGCATCCCTCATTAAGGAGTTTACATACATACACACAGACACAAAGTTTAATTTATTTTATTGATGCCATTTGGTGCTTTTGTGTTGACACTCAGTGAATAGCCTGAAAAAAAATACTAACTCTTACACCAAAGCCATTTGATTCGCTTCACCACATTGCCGCTTCCCCTTTTTCTCTCCAGACAGAGCGAGGCTACGTCAGCGCTCTGTTTGTGGCCAGTGTATTGTTGCACTCCCGGGAGAAAAGAGGGAATCTAATCACCTTTTTCTTTGGCTCCTTTTTTAAAATCAACATTTTCTCACAGCATCACACAGTGAGGGCTGCCAGGGTCATCTGTTTTATTATTAAAACATGTGGATGCCAGTTAAAAACAGAAAACTTATCGAAGTAAAGCATTTTTGCGTAGTCATAGAAGTTCCAGATGAGCAGATGATCTGTTAAAAAGAGAAAAATTGCTGATCCTGAAAACAGTTTTAAGTCCAAGAACTGGAACTAAAGTCATACTGCTGTCTGCTTGGTTTGCACTTTTGGTGCTTACCATGCAGTTTTTTATGTGTTTTTTTGTTGTCATTTCTACTTATTCTTCTTACAGACTAATTACTGTGAGATATTTCAGATTATAAAATGTTTTTATTAATTTATGCATCAGGATTTACCAGTTTACCAACTCTCAAATTGCTTGCTGGATTATTCAGATTTTATTACAGACATGCCTCCTAATCTGTCCATTTGCGATTAGATAACAAAAAACAACTTCTAACAATCGCCTCGATGTGTCACATAACAATAGGTGCTGTTCCAGTCATCTGACACTCCTGATCTGAAGCTCCATCATCACATCTTTTGATCCACTGACGTGACAGCATGGCTAGCACAGACTCCGTCAGTGTGCGGGTCTTCTCTCTGAACTGCTGGTCAGTCGATGTCATCTGTAGAGACTATTAATGCATAGTTTTTTGTCATAGTACATGTAAAACAAATTGTTGATACTTATTTCAGGGGAATCCGTTACCTTAGCAAACACTGTAATCAGCGCTATGCCATGATTGGAGAGATGTTGTGTAAGGAAGAGCATGATATCATCTTACTGCAAGAGGTTGGTGGATCCTTCTTTCAAAGTTACAAAGGTGCGGAGCCAATAACCAGATTGAGTTAGTTACATTTGGTATATTCTGCAATGAAGACAAACTTTCAGTCATAAATCTACTTGTAGACTTACTGGAACAATATTTATTATGTGAATATGCCTGGGATTCTACTTTTCATGTGACATTTTTTTTCAGGTGTGGAGCGAGAAAGACTACCTCTCTTTGAAAAAGAAACTTGCCTGCAGTCATCCTCACTCTCATTATTTTAAAAGGTAATGTCTTTATTCTCATCCAAAGGTTACTGCCAGCGAAGAACATTTACTCAAGTATAATTTTGAGATACTTGTACTTCACTAGAGTATTTCCATTTGATGTTACTTTTACTCCACTACAAATAATTGTAAAATATTGTACTTTTACTCCACTACATTCATTTTAACACCATTAGTTACTAGTTACGTTTTGCAGGATTAATTCTTATAAAAATCTTTATATATTAATAAAACACTGATGTATCATTTATGAATTAACCTCCTGTCACTATATAAGGTTGTTCTGTTTTTATTCCACTATCTGTTGGTAACAACACATTTTAGTCATAATTTTCACCTTTGAGAATTTGTCAAACAAATCTGGACTGAATTTTACATCACCAGCATCAAATTCTACTGTTTAAAATTCACTTTTCCTTAGCGGAGTACTTTTACTTTTGTACTTTAAGTAACATTTAGAGGTTGTACTTTAGTACTTTTACTTGAGTAGAAAAATTAAAGGGTACCTCTACTTGTAGTAGAGTATTTTTCTAGGCAAATACTTGCACTTTTACTTTACTTTTACTCATTAACTTGTTACTTTTGATCGTCTTTTAGTCTGTAAATTAATTTTCATGAGTAAGTTGTCACATCTTCAAAGAGGTCCTGAAGTGCCCGCTGTAATAAAAATGTACTTGCATGGACTATGATCCAACTACGAAGTGTAACTGAAGCATAGTCTCTACCTAAAGGATTAACTTTTGCAGCTTAATTCTTTCTTGACCTCGATACCAGACCACAAGACTGAGATTAATCTAAGGTCCCACTTTTCTGATTTCATCTGCACCTCACAGAAATGTTAAATAGATATGTTCGCAACTAGATATGTTCCCACATCTTCTAGCGATAACATCTACTTAAAACAATATTGTGTAGGTCTACATGGATATCAGGGATCTGACTTGTTTCTTTAAACAATAACTACATATTTGTGTTTAGTCTGGAGCACACAACTTCTGTTCATGTGTTGTTTTTCCTCTCATTCTGCAGTGGAGTTATAGGAAGTGGACTGGCCATTTTCTCCAAACATAGAATCCATGATACATTTATTTATCGCTACTCACTGAATGGTTATCCATACATGGTAAGTCCGAGGTGCCTAATAATAGGGTTTTGTACGAATGGAGGGTCGGCAGCACTAGTTTCTCTACTTTACTGAAAGTAGTACATGTAGTCCCCCTTTCAAAATCTTCTTTAACAAAATGTACTTAAAGTAATCGATGTAAAAGTGCTTCATATGTTAAATGGTCTCTTGATTACAGTCACTAACACATTTATGTGTGTGTGCAACATATTTGTTTGTAGTTTTTCTATGATAAATTTGCCACAACCTCAGCCTCAGTCAAGACATTTTTGCCAGTAACTGAGTCCTAAAAATATTATTTTGCACTGGAGTAAGATTATTACATTGGGAGTATCTTTGCTCTGAAACGTAAATATGGTACCAGTGCCACATAAGAATAATGAAAAGGGTAGATTAAAGAACTTTTTTAATAAATTGATCATATAGGTTGTTATATTCCTTCTACATGGCAAATTCTTTTCAGTTTTTATGGGAAAATAAAAGCTGATTCAGACTAATATCTTTCAGTGGGTGAGGATCATTTTCACCAAACAATGCATCATATTTTAGAAACCAAATAAGCTGCAACATATGCAAAGAACTAAAAAAAAGATAGATAAATGTAGTTATAAGTTTGTCTAAGTGCAGTAGGTGGTTTTATATATTCTGAAAACAATGTAATGAATTTAACAGTGAGTAGAATTGCGCAATTTCTACAGGAATTGCGCAATTTCTACAGGAATTGCGCGTGAGAGCAGGGATGTGAAGCTGCTGCAAACCACAAACATTTATATTCATTTTCCTGAGCTGAATGGGAGTCCAACCTTGGACTTTGATTGCACGACAACCATGATAACCATCCTGCTAACACAACCCACAGAAAATATTTATCTCAAGTTCACTACTTAAGGACAAGTTTTATCAGCTACAGTAACTGAAGATGAGAACATCAGATCATTAGTATTTATGTCCTCTCACTCATAATTAAGAATTAAGCTTGTGTCTTTATTCACTTTTTATGTTTTTCCTGACATTTAGGCTCACCATGGAGACTGGTTTGGAGGTAAGGCTTTGGGGATGGCCATCTTACACATTGGTAGCCTGATTGCAAACGTCTATGTAACTCATGTAAGTTTTCAACCGTTCTGAGCTCTAAATGTTTATTATAGTTCAGTTCAATCCTGTTGATGTATGTAACATCAAATCACGACAAAAATCATGTACACATTACTTATTCCAGTCTGGATAATGAACTGTCACAGCATAAAGATACTGTTATTGATCAGTGTGCTGTTGTCCTGTGGATTGATTTTAGCTACATGCAGAGTACTGCAGAGAGAAAGACTCTTATCTACCTCACAGAGTGGTTCAGGCCTGGGAGCTGCAGCAGTTTGTTCGGTATGCTGTCTTTGTAATTCTGCATGTACAATATGAGCCATTATTTGTTTACTCTGGCATATATTGGGGCGGCATGATAGCTCAGTGGGTAGAGCAGTCGTCTCCTGACCCAAGAGTGAGCAGTTTGACTCTCAGTCCCGGCAAGCTACATGTCAAGGTGTCCTTGGACAAGACACCGAAACCCTGTAGTAGCGCTGACACGGGTCTAGCAGCTGTCCAAACATCAATTTCCCCAAGGGGATCAATAAAGTATCAATTATTATTATTATTTGCATATTTCTCTCAGGTAAAGTCCACCTGTTTCCATTTTGAGCCGAGTTGAAATGTTTAAAGCAACACTATGTTATCTGACAGTATTTTTAACCCACAAACGCATAATTACAGTAAAGTTTCAACTTGATGTCAAGTTGCATTATTAGTAAATAATGTGTTTTTGTGTGCCTGTTAGCCACACCTCTGTTGGAGCCGATGTGGTGATTCTAGGTGGAGACCTCAACATGCATCCTCAGGACCTCGGCAGCAGACTACTGAGATCTTACACTGGACTTCGAGACTCTTATTTAGAAACTGCTAAATTTGACGTGAGTAGTGAAAAGAATGTCACATAAAGCAGTGTAAAGATGAATTTCTCTGATAAAACGCAAGAATTAAAGAATTAACTTGATCTTTTTTCTGTTTTCCCCATAATTCTGATTAATAATGATGGTATTTACTGTTTGATTTTACATTTCACCAGCTTAACAATGAAATAGAAGTCACAGTGACAGTGGCAGCTCTAAAAGGAAAATGAAGTTGTGTTGGCACACATGATCAGAAAATGACTGCAAATTTGTAAGGCTGTATACACTAGTGTCATTGTGGTGGCATTTCTCAAGAATCAAGCTGGTAAATAAAATGACTTAACTTGTACAATCTAAGTTAAGTATTTTTTTGTTGCAGGGATGTGAAAATGGTATGACTTTAATAGCTGACAACGCTTTTATCAGTAAAAAGGAACTTGTCCCATTTGAGAAGGGAATTCGTATTGACTACATCCTGTTCAAGGTGGGTCAACAGTGGACTTTGTGTCTTCACATCTGCTTCATGTTCAAAAGGAAGATGTGACTTTATTATATCTTTGAACTCCTAAATCTCATTTCACTTCTATTCTTTGCAGGGATCTTCCAAAGCAGACATTTACTGTGATTCCATGTCCACCACCAAAGGCTCCGTCCCTGGCCATCCTGTCCCATACTCCGACCACGAGGCTCTGACCGTTGATCTGCGGCTGGAGCCACACCCCCCATCTGAAACTGGAAGAGACATGCAATCAAAAGATCAGGACTCTGCTGCAGGTATTTTACTAGCTATACTAGCATGGAGGTTCTAGGGATGGCTGTGTCGGTTGAGTTTTTGGCCCATCACTTGTCTAGAATGCGGGTCTAACCATTCGCGGGATTAGCCCCTCTTCTGTTTCCCCAGCGTTGACGTGCGTCAAACCTTTATTCACTTTCTGAATTGATACGTCTCGGCCACCGTACTTTCACTATATATCTCGGTTATGATTCTGTTTTGGTAAAATTGCAGCGGTTATTGTATATTTGAAATATGCAGATATCCCTGATGGAGCAGACGAGGACAGCGTGTGGAAAAGTTCACAAAATAATTTACTGCCACACTCGGACTGATCCCGAATCTGTGTCGGGACATTTAATAATCATGAATAATTAATAAAGTTAGCGCTGTGGACACCTGCAGAAATGCGCACAGAAGTTCTCACTGTGGAAATATTTATATGGAACCTTTTATGCGATGTCTCCAAACGCACAAGAAATAATTCAACATATAGCTGGAAGGTTCCAGACTGTAGAAATATCTTATTTAATGCTAGAAACATAACAACATAACAAGGAAAATGCACTAAAGTCATATAAATAGATGGTTTCGTTTGCTAAATATCAGCTGTACAGTGGAAATATGATTGTAAAAAAATTGCGCCGTGTGTGTGACTTTCTCTCCACTGTCTTTCCTATCTTCAGAGAAAGTGGCCGAGTTGGTCAACACTGTGACTGAGGCCCGCACTGAAGTTAAAGTGGGCTTGCATTGCGCTGAGAGGATGCGCTACACAGCAGCACGTACTGGAGTGATGGGGTTGGCTCTGCTGTTTCTGGAGTTGGCCATCGCTGCAATACCCTGGTTGGCGTTGGGAGCTGAACAGCCTTTCCCTCGTACCTCCTTCTACCTGCTGGCTGCGCTGTGCTTTGCCATCCTAGTGACAACTTGTCTGCTGTACATCTTTTATACCATGGAGCTTAAATCTCTTCAGGAGGCTGAGGACGAGATGAGGCTCGCTGTAGGAAGTCTGCAAGAGAAGCTCAGGGGATTTCCTCCTGCTCAAGCTCACAATTCTCATCAGAGGCCCCCTGAGGGTCAGGAGCCCACTGCCTTTGAGCCAGAGGAATAATGTAGGAGCCAACTGGGCCAAAGTGAGCTCAGTGAAATGAAGTCTTTGAAGTGAGCTTTAAAATGGATGTTTGAGGGGGTTATTTCTCCTCTGAATGTGTTTCATGCCCCAGAGATTTAGATTTGTACTGCAGAATGAGGGAACTGGACTATAATTGAAAGACGGTTCTAACAGTAGTGCAGGACACAACCAAGCTTTGACATTTTTCTACTTTTTATATTCTGAGATTTAGCTTTTTTAATCCTAGATTTCCGCCTATGCACCTCACAAATATGCTTCCCATTACATAGTCTGTGCAAGTGCTATGCGGTAAATATGAAGTATTAGGTCGAATTTCCATTCCCCTCAACAGTAGTTTCACCAAGACCATTTTTTTTCTGTTTTTGATCTCATGCTTCTTTGTGATTTAGACTGTCCACCACGCAGATTTACATTTCTTACATACATGTACATTTAGGTCAGTACACGTCTTTTTGCAGAACAGTGTGCTGAGAGCTCTCAGTAGCACTTATAGAAAAGGATCCTGTTGCAACAGTTTAGACTTTTTACTGTAGTTAAAGTGCATGTTTCTGTTTGCATATTTACTATCGTGCACTGGAAAGTATCTTAATGTTGGACAATCTACACTCCTCCTTCCCAAAGTATAACATTGGGATTGTGCTATATTCTGTAATATGTACTCTTATCTTTGAACTATGTTGATCACATCAAACACTTTTAATAAGTATCTTGTACTGTAGAAAATAAACAGAAGCGTAGTATATATTTATTGTGCAGTGCACCCAGTTGAGTAACCAGATGAACCATCTTCTTTTATGTATGCTTGAAAAAAACAACTTGATGTAATGTTACGTGGAAGTTTAGTCATGGCATCACTTGTATGAGTAGTGAAATGTTTTGACCTAACAAGAAAGAAGTCCAGTTACCATGACTCAACTTCCAGGTAACTTCACCTGGATGACTGAGAATCTTCATGTAATGTAAAAAAAAAAAGTCTTATGACTCACTGGAGTCTAACAATGACTGATTATTTAACAGTCACCTAAATGTTGTTAGTACTTAATTTCATCAAGGTTAACAGCATTTCAGATGATACCTGATGTTCATTCCAGCATGAATATGAAAGCAATAAAGACTTCAGATGCATGTTGAGCTGCAGATATTAACTGATGTGCGACAGATTCACACATTCACCACTAGAGGGCAATAGCAGTGCATCTGGCAGGTGAATGTTGCAAATGAAAAGTTCCTGTGATCAGTGAAGCACAAACTAGCTTCTCAGTAGCATATTCGGGATAGAAGTGACAGAGCATGAGAGAGAGGAGACGACAGCCAAACTTGCCAGATCCCATGTGCCAGCTGGCACCAGTACACCCTCAGGGCAACAGCAACCATGGGTGTGGTACATTTCAAATTCTTTTTTTTCTTTTTTTTAGTTGGTAGTGCAGGACAATATATTAAATTCACACAAGGTAAATATTTTGGAAACTACTGCATTCACTGCTACCAATAGAAATAGAAATATTTTCTAGTGGAATGATAAAGAGTTAAATTTCTCTCAAACCTCACAAAGCACTATGTGGAAATGACAATATGATCATCATTGTCAAATAGGTGTGTGTCACAGGACCAGTTGAAATATTTATGGTTTATTCCTCTTTGGTGACAATTCCAGGAAGTAAGTTACATTTTCTCCACCATTGCATAGTTTTGTTTTACTTTTTACTGCATTTTTAGCAAAAGTTCTGTTTCTTTTACTTGAATGATTTTTCAGTTAAATAATAGCAGGTATAATCCTCATTCACAAGGAGATGAAAATTGCAAATATAGCTAGGTATGTCTTCTCCTATTTGTGTTTAGCATAATTGCAAAATAAATAAATGAAGCCAGTTTGTTAATCTGAAGCATTTTTTTTGTCCTGCAGTGTTCTGCAATGATTCATCATTTTCCAGCTCTAGTAGTGGTGGGAAACCAGGAAAACCCCTGTTAAGGCTGAACTCAGTGGAGCACAAACACACTTAAACTCTGCTTACCCACCAAACTACTAGATCATAGCTGATATTTAATGTCCTGTAGATTTCCATCTCAGGGTTTTAGTTTTTCCTCATCCGCTCTAATCTAATCCATTTTGTTTGCGGAATTGTGTTAATTTGTTTTATTTGGATTCCTTCAAATTGATATGACTGCAGTGAATGGTTGTTGTAGTCTATATTTAACTTGAAAATGTGATCACATATCTGTTTTGGTTCCCAGATTGTGTGAACCAGCTGCACCATTTTCTTACAGATGTACGCAGAGGTAGAAAATATAACCTGACTTCATTATCACTAAAAGCTCAGCATTCATAATGTTAGTTAAATGCATTAGTGTTATTAGCAAAACAGGCCTGTACTTAAAGGATAAGAAGAAGTGCTTATTATGTAGATTAACTCTCCTCAAAGTGTTATATGATATGAAGGTGTGGCGTTTAGTCTGGTTCTGTACTTGTGTCCAGTTTTGAGGAAGCTGATGTATTCTTGAGTATTTTCATTTTGTTTGTGCAACTTTAAATTTGTGCTCTAATACAGAGGAATACTTTGTATATAACTGACCAACTATCTGTAATACACTTGCTGTAATAGTTACTTTTAAGATTAAATATTTACACAACATAGCATAGAACAGCATAACACACATACAGCATATATATTAACCCCATTAACCCCTATATATATTAATGGGTAACTTTGACTTGTGATGCCTTACAAACAGTGTCATTGGGGGTATCACATATGCATATGCAAACATTTTTTTAATCTCACAGCAACTCAGATTTGTCCTGCAGACTGGGAACCACAGACTAAACTAGTTAATTAGTTTAAAAGGTGGATAAATTATTGCAGTAACATGGTACCAGTAAACACTGGAGTCATTTGTCTGCAGAATGTTTTTTCTAGTTGTGTTTTTGTGACACTGCATTTCATACTGTTGTGTTTGTTCTTATAAATGATTTATTCTCATTTTTTAATCTTTCCTGATATGTAAGCAGCATTTTTGGAGAGCTAGGTAATCTGCACAGGGAAATACAGCTTATAATCGAGTTGCACGTCCAATTTAAAATCGAGAGTTATTTGTTCAGACAAGAAAGGGAACGTGCAAAGTGAGAGTTAACGCCAAAGAGCAGTTTAGTGTCGTCGATCTATTGTGCCTGGATGGGTGCGGTCTAATAGGGCAGGGCAAGGTGCGTTTTATGACTCGAGATAGCACCGACACTCCGCAGCTGACGGGCTTCCCGTACGAGCCTCCTTTAGATGTAGTTGGGCCACCCAGACGGGTAAAGAGGAAAAAAATGACGAGTCTGGATCCGCTGAAAACGGTGATTTCCATCGGGAATGTGGACGACACTTCTTTGGCTTTGCCGTCTGTGAACCAGTTCAGATCAGGACAACAGCGCGTCCGGGAACAAGTGCAGACTGTTAGGAGGACCAAGTCGAGGCAGTCCAGCACCAGGAGTGGATCTACTTCTTTATCTCCAACAAGTAAGAGCAGCCTGTCTGGCAGCAGGACACTGAGGATATGGGAGCATTTGGGATGTGTGCAACAGGAGAGTTTTTTTATATTCCGTTAATTGTTTAGACTGACTGTAGGATTATTTCTAGATAATTCAGTAGTTTTGCTGGAACCTCTAACAGGTTTCCTGGCAGCATGAATTTGAAACATTACTTAAACTTTTATGTCGGAACATAAATGTAATGTGTAACTGATGATTTCCCAGGAATTTCTGTTAATAATTATGTAATCTGGTGCTCAGTTGTGACAAGTGAGTTGTAGGTTAAGATGGAGCAAGATTTTTTTTATCCCTGGGGACAGCACTTACATCAATAAAGCAATTAAAATACACTAATTTTTATCAGTTGCAAGTTTAAATGATGTAACCTTAATGCATAAATAACCTAATGTTTGTTATGTAACTTTCTACTTTTGGTATTTCAAGTAAAATTTTGTTGATAAAACATTTATATGTTTCTTATATTCTAATATTTTGAATGCAGGACCCCATCTTGTAACAGAATATTTCTACACTATGGTATTGCTGATTTTTTTTTTTTTTTTACTGATCTGTATAGATTCTATAGAGCAAATCTATACAGACTCGCACTAATTCAAATTTCTGCTCTAGACTGTTCCCAGGTACAAGTTCAAAGTGTTGGAGGGTTTTAAGACTGTTATTCCACTTTCAGTAGCATATGGACCAGACTTGCCTCCAGGGACCTGCCTGATTAAACTGTTTTTTCTTCGTCAAAGGCTATAAATCAGCGGCAGTGAGCTCAGATATGTAAGGTACATATGATAACAACAGATAATCCACATTTTTCCTCAGGCCCTTTGAATGAGCCCGTGTTCGGGGATGCCTTGAAGTCACACTCAAGCGTGTCTAATGGAAGTGCCTTCTTTGGGAATGGCTTCTCGAAAGCTGTAAGTATCAGAGCTTATCTGTTGACTGTTTTGTACAGCTTTGCACGAGTGACTCAATGTTTTGTGAGGCTGATTTCGGTGTTTAGAACTTAATATAACTGGTATCTTTTTTTTTTTTAACAGAATTAAGTATTTGAAAGATTATTTAGATTTGTGGTGGAATTCAAGTTATTATTAGACCTATTAATTAACTTGCCAGTTGTTTTCAGAACAAATCATCTTGTCTACAAAGTTTCTGAAAATTTTAAAACAAAAACGTGATTATAATTGCTTGTTTGATCTAACAACGGCCCAAAACACAAAGATTTTAAGACATTAAGTCATACAAAGACTTTGCCGCAGTGGGACCTAATCCCATCAATAACAAAAAGGGTCTGAAAAGGTCATATCTGGATTGTTGAAGTAGCTCCAAAACAGGATGCCCCATGTCCCCTATTTATTGGAAAAAACATTCCAGTCTCCTGAGTGACTGTCTCCTCACACAGAAATATGTTTACCAGACTCTCCCAAATCTTCTTGGTTTGCATTTGCCAGCTCTGATATCAGTCGATCTCTCTCCTTGCTTAGTTGCTTTTGTGCCTTCATGATAGATTATTATCTTTCATGATAAACATTTGTTTTCCTGGCTCTGCAGCTAAACATAGAGAGAAACACCAACTGGAAAATAGTCAACAATTCCATGGGAGCCAATGTGAAGAGGAACACAGCAGCATCCACCTATCTGTATGACAGGAGTTACGTTCCTTCCACCTCCATGGCAGTCAGTCAACCCAACACCAGCCGCAGCGAGCCCGATCTGGCCCGGCAGCGCACGCAAAAACGCTCTGCTCCTCCACAGAGATTCTTCTCCAACGTGGCCAACAACAGAACAGAAAGAACCATCAGTCAGTTTATAACAAACAACTCAGTCCAGCCTCGACCTCTGTACGCTGTGAACGGAATAAGTCAGAACAAAACAAACAATCAGTTCATATGCAGCCGAACTGACTTAATCAAGTCTCCTTCAAAGCCTCCAGTCACTGAGGGTACGCCCAAGAACAAAGGAGAGTCTGTGTGAGTGGGAACAAACAAAATAAATATGTTTTCTATATGTGCCTTCAAAGTAAATATACCATTTAGATTGTAATTTGTTTCCTATAGATCAAATGGAAACAGTGGAGCTGCAGATATGACTATGAAGGAGGCTGTGGAGTGTCTTTCCAAGGAGGAGGAGACATATCAGAACTGTGGCGCTTCCTTCATACAGCACAACGCTTACATTGATGACAAAGCTAAAGAGGAGGTGGTTTATCTTGTTAGCTTATCTCATTGTCAGGCTGTTTATTTCTGCCAGATGTAAACTGAGATTTCTGAAAATGGCAGTTAAAAAAGGTGGGGGAAATGGATTAAATATTTCTGCCAGGATGAAAATTAAGTTGTTGGATATCTGTTCACATATCTGTGTCAGTCAAAGTCCCATTTGATTTAATTTATTTTAAAGTGAAAACTCTAAACAGCTCTAAATAGTCCCACTGACGACAGCAGGATTAACCTGCTCAGGGAAAACCCACGTAAAAATTTCTCACCTTCCTAATCTGGATCACTATCTAACCTCAGGTTTTTCTGTGAGACAGTTTTATTAAAAGGAGCCTTATTTTGAAATATGTATAATAGGAGCACAATAAAAGCTAAAATTACAATACAAGGTATTTATTACAGCGGATTTAAAGTCTTACTAACACACCTCCCTAAAACATTTTGACACAGGACCCCTCTACAATACAAAGACACAATAATTTTTCATATTTGTATTTTATAGTGGTTGATTTGACAACACCTGTGGTCACTATGGTAACGGTGTGTTTTGTTTAATACCACAGCAAACACACTTGCCAGAAATACAGAAGAGGAATATCTGTTGTGTTAGTTTACAGTGCACCCAGACAAACATGTTTAATATGAAACAACAGCAAGAAATGTGTATTTTGCATTACAAGTGACTTAATATAGTTATATAGTAAACAGTGAGGCTGATATTTCCATGCAGCCTTCACACCCTTACATCCCTTACTGGCCACTAACAGAAAACTATAAACAGAGAGGTAATTACAGGAAGAAAACTCACTGAAAAGCTATTACTGAAAACTGCTGATCCTAAATATGATTACAAACTTGAATTGATTTTATGAAATGAAGAATAGAAAATATCAGTCATTTTGATTCTTTCACGTATTTGTTTAAAACAAATTCCTGCCATTTGTTGTGGTAATTTTTTGTGTTCCTCTTCTCGTCTTGCAGGTGTTAAAACTCAACGGGATTCCTCCCCTGGTTAATCTGCTGCACAGCCCGAATCCACAAGTGAAGCAGACAGTCTCAGCCGCCCTCCGAAACCTGTCCTATAAAAGCGAAAGTAGCAAGGAGGCAATACATCGCTGCGGTGGCATCACAGAGGCTGTGGCTCTGCTCAAAGATACAGACTCTGTAGAGACGCAGAAACAACTGACAGGTACACATTAACTCGGAAATATACAAACATATCTGTCTACATGTAGCCTGGTGTACACACACACACCTAACCATGTAAACAGGAAAAACAAAGAGACACTTATGTGGTTTAAAACATATTTATGTTTGACCTGCTGTCAATCATGAAGCTATTCTTGAGTGTGGTTATACTGAAACGTTTCTGATATTTGGTGGACGTTGTAAAAAAAAAAAGTAATTCTACTAACTAATGAAAATTTGTTCATTGTTTAAATTATATTCTGTAATTATTATGTAAATATTGTAAACACTATGACTGCATCTGACCTGTGATTAAGATATTTGAAGGTTTGTATACAAACCATAAACTTATAATCTGCTTGTTTTGTGTGATGTTTATACCACAGACAGCAAATGAATATATGATTAATGTGGTGACCTGAATTTTTCACTTTCTTTCCAGGTCTCCTGTGGAATTTGTCCTCTGCAGACAACCTGAAGTCAGACCTGCTGAAGAGCACTCTGCATGTCTTAATGGAGCGTGTAATCCTACCTTACACAACAGGTCCTGACCAGACTAACGATATTAGCCAAGACCCTGAGGTCTTTTTTCATGCTACCGGATGTCTAAGGTAAGCAAAAATACATGTGTGGACTAGAATTCATTTCATTGCTGTGTTTAACTTTCTTAAGGTTTATTACCTACAAACATGTAGGTACATTGGTACAGATAGGTAGATAGTACATGCAGTATAACAGCTGTAAATATGAAGCATGCCTCAGAGAACTTGTTTTTAGAAATATGTTCTTCTGGGGATTTATTTTCTGTTATTATGATGACATACATTAGATACAAAAGATGCGTGATAAGCCAAGTTATCAAAATAAAACGGGTTAAGATTATTAGCTTTGCTACTACTACAACTTTATTTCTGTTATCATATATGTGAGTTGTGGTTGGGGGTGGGTGGTGTAAATGATAATTTACACAATAAAGAGTCTCCTCATAATGTTTTTGTTGGAGCTGGGATTCAAAGTCATTGTCATTTTGAAGGCTGTGGTTCTGAGTTTTTGTATTGAGTTGCTGAGAGTTGTTTCTTAAATTTTGTCCAACTTCATTCATCTCAATTATTTTCTGGCTGCGCTCACTGTTTGCTTGCCAGGCCACAGCAGTACAGAAGCTTTTCTGTCAGGCCTTTGGAGCTAATACATGACAATGGTGACTGTTAGCATATAACATCGCCATCAATCAAACCTCAGTTACAGGTGATATTAGCTTGGCAGCTGTTATCTGTTATCTACTACACCAGCAGACATATGGCTGTGATGTAACACTTCACTGTCATCCTGTTTTATTCTGAGAAAGCTGCAGTTCTCCACAAGATTAGTATTATTTACTTTCGAGGCGTAATTAATCTCAGACAAGCTCTAGATTTCTTGTTAAATCACGTCTTAAAAGCTTTATCCGCACTGCTACTCAGCAACAACAAATCAACCCGATACAGTGCTGGAGTGGACAGTTTATTGCCTATCACTACTAAAACTAATAATATTGCTAGAACATTGTATATCTTAATATAGGTGGATTTTCTGTTTGCTAATAGCAATGTTGTCTATTCTGTGATATATTAATACAAAACATTGTTTAATAAATGCTATGTATTATATTTTAATCTTTCTACAGAAACCTCAGCAGTGCAAAGCAAAACAACAGACAGGTGATGAGAAAATGTCGAGGTTTGGTCGACTCTTTGGTCGGTTACGTTAGAGACTGTGTGGAAGCAGGAAAAACAGATGATAAGGTAATGAAAAAACCCCACAAAAAGCACATTGTCTCTCTGTTCTTCTTCCACCCTCATTATTAGTAATCACTCACATGCACATCACGACTTCGCTAAACCAAACAAAAAAAGTCTGAAGTCTGGTATGATGTGGTGGTTTCATATAACAGCATTTATTGCAAATGGCAATTACACTGCATTTCATTGTATAGATGTTGCTTTTTCTCCATCCACCCTCCCCGTGTGTCTGCTCAAGTCATTAATTTGTTTTTGTCAGGAGGCATCCAGTCAAGTTACAAAACGCACTTGACTCAGAGTCTTGCATGTGTCCTTATGTTCTGTGTTGATCTACCTGTTGAAATAGTCTGTAGAAAACAGTGTGTGCATCCTGCACAACCTGACGTTCCAGCTGGAGGCCGAGGCGCAGACGCTGTTCAGCAGGATCACAGCTTTGGCTAAGACCGTAGACAGGAGCAACAGCCAGGGCGACGCCGGCCCCATCAGCTGCTTCAGTACGCAGAACAAACCAGCAGAACATGAGGTAAGACGAGAAGGGTGTTCACCACAAAAAAAACACACATGCTAATGTAGACCACAGCCGTGTGCAACTTTGTCCTCTAATTCCTGAACATATTCATTTCATTCATTCATTTTTTTACTTCTTTGTTGAATCTTTACCACCTGGTCCCTCAAAATTAGGTAAGGAAATTCAACAAAATGACAAATGAAACGTGCAGGACAGGCTTTGGTTTGTAGTATGTTTTCATCTAGCACTTATTCACTGTTTTTATAAATTGTTCAGTTTTATTTAATGCTATAGCCAAAATTTGACAGTGTAATTCTCTATTTCTTTAAAAAAAAGTTGGCTACATTTGCACCACGGCTTGGTGTTAGGTATTGCTAAAAAAGCTAGTGTGCAGCAAATGCAAGAATTATAAGTAGAAAAAAATGACAGATGTACATAAGATGTTTTAGTGTATAATGCTTTGTGTGTAGATGACTTTGAATGTTTTATGTTCATGAAAATATAAAGTTAGCACAAAAAAAGTTATAGGCAAACTATACAATGACGCTTTGCACACACTTCGGTATAGGATTTGCCTTGGAGTGCAAATATGCAAATGTGTGGAACAGTGTAAAAGATTCACAGAGAACAATGAAGACAATCTGTTCCATTTTTTTGTCCAGTGTCAGTTTGACTTCCCAGTTGTTGAGGATCCACAACCTAATGGAGCAGGATGGCTTTTCCACTCCAAAACTCTCCAGAGTTACCTGTCTTTGCTCAGCTCCAGCCAGCAAGAAGAAACACAGGAAGCCTGTTGTGGAGCGATGCAGAACCTCACTGCACATGACGGCGTTGTAAGAAAAGAAAAGAGTCTACTGTGTTCAGTCACAGTTTAAATTTCCCTATAACTTTACTACTATGTATTTTGTACATTTTCTGTACAGTTGTAGTCATGTAAAATAGTTTGGGTTATCCTGAAACTAGGGATATTATAACTTATGGGTCAACTGGAATTTTCTATTTTGATAAATTAATACAGTCAGTTTCCTGTATGTAGAGGCTGATGTGATTTTCTGTATTCACAGGTCTCCAGTGTAATGAGCCAGACCATTGTGCAGAGATTGAATGGCCTGTCAGTCATCAGCCCCCTTTTGAGGTCAAACAAAGTCAACTTGCAGAGGAACATGGTGGCTTTGGTAGGAAACCTGACTAAGAACCGAAACCTCCACGGTGTTTTAGGTAAGAAGCACAGAGAAGGTTGTTTGAAAGAATTTTTTTTATATTTTCTCTTCTTAGTTTAAAGAACGGTCAGGTGTTTAAAACTTAAATATGATATAGCTTCTTAAAAACTGAGGTACATGAACTTGTTTCAGAGTAGATCAGTTCAGTGTTTTTTTGCATTAAACAGCCAGTGGGTTTTGTTTGTCTTGTTACTGAAGCTCGCAAAGCCCTCCCTGATCTTCTGGGCATCCTCAGTGAAGGCACCAACAAAGGGAATGAATCTGATGACACTCTGGCCATGGCCTGTCAGGCCGCCAACTGCCTACTTATGAAGGAACCTGAGACGAGCAAGCGCCTGTTAGACAACAGGCTGATAAACTCACTTTGTGATCTCAGCCGAAACAAGTAAGGTTACGTGCGTGCATGGAGAGAATGTGTGTGTGTGTGTCCCATCGTCCAAAGACGTGCATGTTAGGTTAGTTGGTGACTCTAAATTGTCCATAGGTGTCAATGTGAGTGTGTATAGGTGTCTGTCTCTATATGTCAGTCCTGTAATAGACTGGCGACCTGTCCAGGGTGTACCCCGCCTCTTGCCCAATGTCAGGTGGGATAGGCTTCAGCACTCCCATGACCTTTGAGAGGACAAGCGGTTAGAAGGATGGATTGATAGAAAGACTGTGGGGAATACCTTGAGACTTGCGATCAGAGGTTATTTTTGCATGCATGTTTGATTTAAGTGCAAACTGATCTGTAACAACAGTTTCCTCCTTCTTAGATATTATCCCAAGTCCAGCAAAGCTGCAGCCCTATTACTCTACAACTTGTGGTCAGAGAAAGACTTACAAAGCTTCCTGAAAAAGGTGAGTTGAGGCTTAACCCTTAGTGCCAAGATCTGTCAGGGCTTGGGTGTGTCCTCTCTTTTTTTCTGCCTCCAATTCAGGGTCCACACCTTTCTCAGGTATTTGTGAGAAACAGAGGGAGAAAAGTTGAAGGATTAGGCAGTGTTCTCAGAATATGCCCACTGAATGTGAAGGAGACATTAAAGTGATGAGGAATGTAGTAGCTCAGGTTTGAGGAAACACTCGCAGGACTTTGTTTTCACATGTACCGAAGCACATTGAAAGCATGTATTCTAGCAACACTGCATGTACACACACAGAGTTTGTGTTTGTGTGTGTTTGTTAATGTGTCACTTACTATAAGTTCAGTATAATTATTGAGGTGGGACACTGATTTATATTTAACTATTTGTCCTGCAGCAAGGGATGAGTAAGTCCTCGTTCGTGAATGACATCACCACGGCAGCACACAAGTCAGTTCAAGTTGTCTATTAACCCGACAGCCTGAAGAGATCTCTGAAACGCGTTTGCAGAAGCAACTCACCTGCAAGTTTTCTGCACATCAGGATACATGCTGAGGCTGAGCAGCATCCGTTCTCATTTCCCAAAGATTTACAGATACTGTATGTATCCGTGTATCCATCTTTGTAGGAAAAAAAAAAAGAGTCATGTTGGCAGCCAGAGTGTTTTTGCTGCGAGTTCTATTAGCTTTTTTAGTTTTCACTGTGGTGAAATGTCCTGATGTAAATTTTGTCTCTGTGCCTGCATTCTGAAATCTGGTATAATGAGCTTGCTTTATTAGGATTAAGACTACTTTGCACTGAGAAATGGATTGTGTAAAATGAGAATGAATAAAAAAGAGAACGTATTATCTGTTGTTGAGTGTATGAGGTTGCTATGAGAAGTACACGTCGTCTTAAGAAGTGACGTGTGTTTGCTTTTTGTCAAGTTTTTTTTAATTCATCCAGCTTTTTCACATCTATGTGTGTGTGATTTTGAAACAATCTGATTATATTGTCCCCAAAGTGGCAATAAAGGTGACAGAAATTTCCTCTTGACACAGATGATCCTTTATGAATAGTCACTACATCTGGGAATTTGACTTCATTATTAGTCAATGGCTGCAGACCTCACTCCCATCTTATCACACCCCTCTGAGTTTTGGTTCCAGAGTTTGAAATGCTTCTGGGCAGATTAGCTATACAGCTCTTAAATTCTGTTGGCTCCACCCAGATTTATTTTCTGAGGCTTAAGAACAAGTGATTAGAGCCAGACGCTGCAGCTGTTGTTCGAATTTGTGCATTATGTAATTCTTGACCTTTGAACCTTCACAGTTCAAACCACATAACCCCCCCCAATAGCCATGAGGGAATTCTGGGGTCATGGTTGATATTTAGATTTATGAGAGCTCATAATCATTTCATTTTAGGCTGATAGATTTTTGTGCTCATATGTATTCATTTATAGAAGACTGGTAATACTGTGGGTATGTGCCTACTGTATATAGAGAGAAAACAGGGGTTTACAGACAGAATGAAGTGACCCAAACCTTCCCATCATAATAAGTGGTTTGTAAAGTATGCTATATTAACAGTTTAAGCAGACACAACCTGATCTTAGTGTTTCTTTTATAATCAGCTTGGCGCTGGTGCTCATCATAAAATTACAGCGAGTGAAAGAAAAACACTTCACAGAAAGAATACATCATGTTAGGTTTGTTAAATAAAGATCTTTAATCCATTGTAGCTACACAATTGTACACATAAGAGTCAGTTAATTAGCCTCAATTTAGCTACGAGTATTCTGAAAGTGACTCATTCTGTGGTTGGACAAAGATTAAATTGAAAATCTTGTCATAGTATCTTTCAGATACTAAAGCCATGATAATACTGTAGGTATCACACTTCAGTCAAATCCCTGTTAAATAAATATAAGCTGCAATCATAAACTCTACTTAACACAGCATACATTTAAATTCACAGATACCGTATTCAAAAATTCTTATAAAACTTTCAGAATTGTAGTTTTGTTCTAGCCTGTTCAAGTATTTAGAGAACACTATGCAGCTTCTGTCTCTCAGTGGTTTTATTCATGTCAGATGTAGCCAGTTTTCCTCCAGTTGATGGCAGATGTTACTTCCTCAGGCCACGCTTGCTCCTGCTACCCTTTGAACTGAGAATAAAGTCAAAGTCAGCAGAGATTCAAAACTATATAAGCTGCCAAACCTGTAATGCATATTTAACAATGTATATTCCCTCCTATGGGAAATGTATTAAATGCATTAAATCTTCTGAGCATTATGTCTGTGATCATTTTTGTTTGCAGTGTTTGCAGTTAATATATTCTGCTGTTACAAATAAGTCCCTTTATGTGGCTGCATTTTGAATTTAAATTTCTAAATGTTAGAAAGTAAATTGTGAACACAACTATTTGCCATTGTATGAGACCACAATTTAGCCTTCTGTTAGCGTTCTTAACATTTGGATTTAATGTTGTTAGCCTTTTACTTTTAGCACTTTATGCTCATAACTAAGATTTTCCACAGAACAACTGCAGGCTGGCATCTATATGACCAGATATTCTGAAGCGGTTTTATATAAGCTCATCAAGTCCCCATGAAGTGTGGCTCATTGCAGTTCATCTAAACCAGTGGACCCCGACCACAAAGTAGTAACTACTTTTCTGACCCTCCATATCAGGGTATATGTGAGTGAGTTGTGAGAAGTTTATTCAAACAGGGAACAGAAAAAGAGAAAAATAAACATGATTTTATGCTGAAGAATTTAGTTTAATTATCTATTTGCTATCCAAACAATCATCTTATGACTCCTTGAAGAAAGCTGCTGCCAAACTCAAACACTGTAGCTACTGAAAGCTTTTCATAGCTGTCTGTTGTTGGAAGGGGATTTGCCAAGAAACAGTTGACTGCTATCTTTATCTCCTGTTGCTACCGAGGTATCTGAGCCCTGCATTTCACTTATGAATTAATACATTTATCAATTAAAGTTCAACAGCGATAAATTATCTTTTTTATGCATGTCTGAAGATTTGTGGTTTGCAAATCCAATACTATATTTTGCAGGAAAAGTTTAGTTTGCAGCTTTCTTTAGCCTGAGCCGCAGTTGTAAACCAGCATACACGAGATCAGAAGAAAGGATTCACAAGATTTGCATGGCAGCAGGGGCCGGTCACTGTTTTATTGTGAGCTACAGTACGTACACGGATGATACCATGTAGCAGATCTCTCAGCTGCTCTACCTCCATCACAGCCCAGCTCTCCTTTGAGACTGAGCTTCATCCAGTATGTTGTTCAGATATCCCAGCCTGACCTTTGTGAAAGCACCTCTGTTCACCTTTATGTTTTTCCAATGCTGTTTGGCTGCATTCATTTATCACAGTAGGAATACATGCAGTGCATGTGTTACACATCACTGAATACACTTATAACGTGCTTTGTGATTTTGCAATCATGTGATATGAGCTTCCAGCATACTTACATTTTCTGGTGGTCGCTGACCCGATTCCTCAGCACAGTGATCTGTGTAAAGATGTGTTTAAGTTACTGACATCTATCCTACCTACAAAGATTAAATGCCTGCTGCTAAACACAGAAATCTTTCCTTAAAACTGAATCTAAAGCATTTCATTGGTGACTATTGAGATCATTTTTATTAAAATGAAGTTAGCAAGTTAGCCACAGTTAGCCTTAGGAAGCTACGTTTTTCCAATCCAACCCAGTTTGGCATCTTATATGAGGCAGCCAAGTTGATGTGGTTAAACCACATTTATTTTACAGTTAAAGATATTTCACCATGTAATGACTTCTTGGTAGGTCATTATTTTAAATGAAGTTGAGGAATGCATTGGTATTTTATGGGGTCTAAATAGTTAGCCACAGTATTAGATGGTGTCCTGCTGCTCTCACCTATTACTCCTACTTTGGCTGAGTGCTATCCTTTAACTGGTTGTCACAATGTGAATGTGTGTAAATAAATTATCTTCAGATGTACAGTAAACTCATTAATCTTTCTGTCTGTATTTTGGCCTTCTTCCTAGAATCTGTCCATGTAAACGACAGGTTGTTGATTGTCAGTAATGTATGATATCTCACCTCATACTTCTGCTTCATGTGTGTATACTGAAGTTCAAATTTCTCTGCCTCTAGCTGGCGCATCCAGTCCCACAGCTCCTTTGCTTTTTCCCTGTAGACAGAAAAATTTAAGTACAGTATTTCATATACCAAAAAAAAAATCCAAAATATTTTTGCTGAATTGGGAGATAAATGACTTGAGTTTGTCTTCTCTCAGGTGATCAATGTTTAACTCCTTGTGTCGATCATTTAGAATCTTCTTCTTCTTTTCTCTTTCTGTTTGTCTTTTTGCCCCAGTCTGTGTCTGCTGAAAAGGAAATGGACACAAGTGGTGACATGTTATGTAGTGTGTTGTGTGCCTCTGATAAATGTCTCTGTGACATTTTAATGATTAACGCAGTCATTACCTTGTATCCAGTGAAACTCAAGTTAGACAGAATCATCTTCTTCCGTGCACCCTCTTCTGCTTTCTTCTTGGCCTCTTCTTCTTCTTTTCTGGCTTTCTCTTCCTGGTGCAAAACAAATATTATTTTGATCAGCGACTGTATCTGTATAAGGCACGACAACAACGTCATGAATATCACTTTATTTAAATAGTTAAAGCCCAGTTACTAAATTCTACATTTGGCTGAGGCTGAGTTTTTGGTGTTATGGAACCAGTAACTTTACTTACAGCTAGTTTGTTCTGCCGCTCTCGTTCCCTCTCTGCTCTGATTTTCATCTCTTCTGCTCTCTCTGACCTGCGTTTCTCCTTTTGGTAGGAAAGGAATGCAAATTTTATACACAACAATAAATCCTATAAACATCAAATGTGACTTAAAAGCAACATATAATTGAATAGAATTTGCTTTAAGAATTTTGTCTTTGCAGCTAAAAGTGAGATGTGAACATACAATGCGATCTGTGAGGTTAAGAAGCTCTTCTTCCTCCTTCTTACGCTTCTCAAAGTGAGCTTCAATCAGTGTCTGGAGCTCAGTCAGGTCTTTTTCCATTCGTTTCCTGTGAATATCCTGAAATTATAGTAAGACATTGAAATGTGAGCTGGAAAGTTACCCAAAAGGCACAGAGAACAGTTTGCAGGTGTAATGTTTGTCAGTCCTGAGATTAACTCACATCAAAATCCACTTTTTCTCCTTCTGGGATCTTGAGAGGTGCCAACCCGGGCACAAAACTAGGCCTGATGGAGAAATTAAAATCCTTCCAGTTCAGTCTGTTTATCGCACAGAATTGTGTTTCAATTTAAGTTATGGAAACATTTTAAAACTGCTCTTACTTTGACTTGGGCTTTGCGTCTTCTGTGTGTCCGTAAAAAGAAAAATCAAAGTAAAATCTATAAATTTGAAAACTGAAAACTCTGACAGAAACACTTTTTCCTCTGTCACACAACCTCTGAGCTTCCTAAATAAATATGAACATACCTCCTTCATTTTCTTCTGCAGCATCTGTTCAAAGACGAGGTGATCAGTGTAAAGTCAGCATTAGTAGAGCAAAAGCAAAAAATATGCTGACAACAGCACTGACTGACAAGACTTAGAGTAACAGTGGGTTGACCTGGTGACCTGCCTAATGGAGACTATGCTCTAAAAATCAGCCTCATAGATCGTTTATGGTTTGGTGTTATGGGATGTATCCAAGGACAACGTATATGTTCAAAACGCGTGTCTCTACCTGAGACTTCATCGTGCATTAGTCTATCATAGTAAATGTTTTATTCATTGTGTATTTGTGTTTTGCCATTCAAAAAAGACAGTTTCACTTGTTTCTTGAAAAGTCTGTGATCTGGAGTTACTACATTGTTTCCAACAGTGTGCTAAAGACAAAGTCACATCTATTTATAGCTGGCATGCAAACATATTAGCACAAGCAGTACTACCTTCCTCCTCCTCCTCCTCCTCTACTACCTCTTCCTCCACCTCCTCCTCTGCTAACTCTTCTACCTCCTCCTCTTCTGTGCAAAGCAAATGTGTAGCGTTAGCAAGCAAACAACACAATCAACATTATTTTTGCCATCTGCATGCATTTTTGTTTGATTTGCATTACATTACACACTTATATTCGGACTTGTAATCTTCAAATGTTGTTATATTCAGCCTGCTGTCTAACTATTTATTTGTAAATGTTTTACTTACTTGCTACTTATTTCTCCCTTTTCCTTGTACCTCTATCATATTACTGGATGATATGTAAAACGTTATATGACACACTTGTATATATATATATATATTTATTTATTTTTAATTAAAGTGTGCATCTAAAATCAAGTAAAGCTAAAAAGAGGCTTAACTAAATTGGAAGCACAATATAAAACTACTTCACTGAAGCAAGGAAATTATTATTATTATTATTATTATTTGTCATTTTGCCACCAGCTTTCCTGTTTTTCTTTAATATTTACACTATTTGCAAAGTACTTTTAGTGCTGCGCTTTTTGTCCTCAACATTGCTTTGTTCACTGGGCCTTTTTGGGAAAAGGTGACACCAAGCCTTTAGTGCCTTTGGTCACAGACAGAAACTCAACCTTTTTCAGTGTAAGCCAACCTGCGTTTAGAAGACCTCTAAAAGGAATAAAAATGAAAGTGAGCATTGTGTGTGCGCCACTACCTCCCCTAAGGTCCGCTATTGAGAACATAAGCTGACCTACATTGCTGTCTAACAGCAACCCTAGTCCACACAGAGAAAGACAGGTGCTGCTTAGTTTCAGGGACAGTGGGGCTGTACAGTGACTCACATGATACAGCCTCACAAAGGAGACAGAAATAGAGGTACAACCCTTCATCTTTGTGACGGTAACCCATTGCACCATTTGAAATAAAAGGACAGCTCCACTGGGATGTTTATTCAAACTCAACTGTCTCCAGAGAGGACTGACTGAGCGGACAAAGGTCAATCCGGGAGAAAAGCCGAAGCACAGCAGCTGCCTCTACACTTGCACCAACATGCCAAAAATACAGTAGGCTGCGTGGTGAAGCCAGCAGCTTAGCAGATGCAGCGTGTTAAGTAACTTAGGGTGTCTAAATGCAAAGCAAGGATGTTTAAAGTCTAGTGTGTAAAGCAGGTAACAAAGTGGCAGAAAAAATAAAACCAGCCCCTCTAGAAGCAAGTTTTGCATTGTTTTTTATAGATATTGTTGTTTTTGGTATAACAACAATATCCTTCTCTTCTTCACACAGTGCACACATAGAGTAAAGAGTAGAGATCAGCTGTGCAATGTACTTCACATTTACATTAAACAGGAGCATTTCTGATATATAGTCATGCAGCATAATGATACATTTCATGCATTTGTTTACGTTTTTCTTGGAAACAGCCATGTAGCATCCGGCAACTTACGATTTCTCTGACAATCTGCATCTATTTGAATGTGCAGCATAAACTAGACTGTACAAACCCATATCACCTGTGTGTGCACATAGGTTCAGTGAAAAGATAAACGCACTTACGTTGTCCCCTGAAAGAAAAGACACCAAAATACTGTGTTACAGTTCATTCAATCACTTTGTTATCAATCTCCACTTTACAGAATTGATGCATTTACTCACTCATATGTGGCATCTTCTGTGTCTGACATGTTTAGGATGCAGCACCTGTCCAGGAAAATGCAATTCTCTATATCACCAACAGTCTGAGATTATATAGTAATATTACTTTAAATCCACGTTTGAAAATGTCTGCACTAAGGTACATAGCATTGATATTATAATAAAACCTTAACTTACTGTTGAAAACAGTCAAGAGAAAGACAGACCTACCCAGATAGTGCTATGTGTGCTTCAGATGTGGCTCAATTGGGAGTAGTATACTGTGCCCTTCTCTGTGGGCCATAAGCTTTTAAACCCAGTAGTGGATCACATGGCGGAAAGCTGCCCATTTCTACAATGGGTGGGTACATACCTGCAAACAGTTGGCAGCTGGCATGAACTGGAATGGGAAAACATACATTCTCCTCTGACTAGACTGAATGGCAAAGGATTATTGCTATCAGTATCTTAGGTCTGGCAGATACGGGAAAGGCTAGAAATAATCCTGTTCCTATTTGGACACAAAACAAAAAAAAAAGACGCAACTTGAGCGCCTCTGATTTCAAAGTAAAGACAGATATTAACTGTTGTGATTCTGCTGATCAACGACAAATGAAACTTTACACTTTACTGTATTATTTAATAGTTGACGTGTATCCCTTAAACTGGATATGTTGTGCAATTATAACATTTTCCCATAGCAGGTTTCCAACCGAAAGGGCAAAATAAAATAAAAAAACTCACTCCCTACACTGGCTCCATCTCCTTTACCTCGCCTTTAATCTTGAATCTTTGCCATCAGTCCACACATGCAACAACTTGTTATCAGCAACACCTTTATGACACTGCCAAGTACTTTGATACTCCCAGCGCTCACAGTTAATATTGTATCTGACACTACATTTGGGATTATGACTCACCATGAGCCCTCATGAGCCAAAGCCAAAACCTAACTTTGTTTACAAGGGGTTGATGGTGTTTCTAGGGGAGGCCCAAATCTCAAGTCAGTCAAGTCTCAAGTCATAAGAAGTCCCTAACAAATCAACAGGTCATTGGCAGAGTTGGACATTTTCTATTCAAAGTTATGTTTTTATCTAATATTTAACAAAATCAACTCATAGCACTTGAATATTTAAAATTTAAACTGCATCTTTAGGGAATTAAGTCCTCAGAAATATGTTGGTAGTCTTGATTTTGTTTATTAGATACTACTACACGGGGACAATTTCACATGGTAAAATGCGTTTTGACCTGGCGCTGTTGGCTCCTGGAAACTGCATTTATTCATCGGAGTTCTGCTACATTGGCCAAGGCTTAGTTTAACAACAATTTTGTACATGTGTATGTATGTGTGTGTGTACAATTTGTTTGTTAAATGTAGATGTAATTCCCTAAGTAGTGCAATGATGAAACAGTCTACCTGCAGGCAGGGTGTGCACTATGTCTTATGTCTAGTGTTAGGACCACAAAACAAGCAAATCATTATAAAGTACAAGACTCAAGTGTATATCTCTGATTTCAACATTTACCGTTTGGCATCTGCTTTTGACATTTTAATGAAATGTAAAGCAAGCTGACGCCAGATATTAGTAGAAGTAATAATAGGTGTTTTGCATAGTAAAAAAGATTATCACCATGTCAGCACTTCTTTATTTTATGTGAACCAGAAAAAGACTGTGTATGTACCATTAAATTATACTACCATAGTTGCCTCTGGGGGGATTTTTGCTCCTGTGATATTTGTTAACTTCATGAAGCCTGACGTGTTAAGAAAGGAGGACAAAGCCTGATGTATGTATATAGAAGAGAACCAATTATTTAAATCAGTGAGTTCACAGAACATTTACATTAACATAAGAATTCTCCATAGAGAGGTCTCTAAAATTGATTTGTGAAGCAGATATCCATACTTAATGTAGCTCCTCAGTCGCTTCATAAAACACACCAAAGAGATAACTTTGTGCTGAATTTGAGTTTGCATTACTTCGCTGAAGCCTATTGACTGTGTGTCAAGCTGTAATGCAGCATTAGGAAGTCTGCCAATCACAGCAATGAGTTCCAAGTCCTTTTCTTTGATTGATTAACCTTTTGTCTCCTCATTGCGTTGTTGCAAACCCCACCCGTCTGGCATATGACTCAGCTTAAGCAAACAACAGAAAGCACTTAGACCTCCTAATTCTGTTACTGAAATATTAATACTGAAATCTGACATTTCATGACATGCTCAAACATGTCTCAGGAAAATGCATTATTAATACTAATACTAATACTAAACTTTTCTATCAGCACTGTATTAGTTTAGACATTTAAAAAATGCTCTGGTGCATGTTTTCATGTGCTGTTTCCTGGTTGAAACTGACAAACATTTCTAATCATTATCTTAGTAAACTGACTGTGAGTTGATGCTGCCACCATGCGGCACAAATAAAAACTACAAAGGACACTGCAACATTTCCCTGTACTTTCATTTTAACTTTTTGTAACTGCATGTGATCTTTGGGAATCTCTGGAAGGGGAAAGTATTAAAATAATGAGAATAAAAATCGTGGCTAAATGTAGAATCTGTGAAGCTTAAAGCTCAGTTCAATTGTAGATTAAGGCTGATATTAATTAATCACCAATTACCAATCACCAATCGCAATTAATCAGCTATAAAACAAACTTAATTTGTTGCTTGATGCTTGATTAATCTGTTTATAATTTTACAACAAAATGCCAAACATTTGCTGGTTCTATTGTAAGGGTTTGTTGTTGTTGCTGTTTTATTATTTTAACAAATTGTCAATTTGAAAAAAAATAACGTTTGTGTTCTGGGAAATTGTGATGGTAACATTTTGTAAACTGATTAATCATCTAATTAAGAAAATAATCATCAGACTGGTTTAAAATTGCAGACGTATGGATACAAATGTATGTGCATTTTGGAAAAAACGTGAGAGTAATTTAAACATTTTATCCATAATATAAACATGAATAAATACACAAATAAAAACCATCATCAACATACAGTAGAAGGGTGTAGCCAGGACTTTAGAGCTATTTTAATGGAGCAACAACCCTGCCACCCGGCTACTGTGTCGCAGGACCTTTTCTACTCTTTTCAGCACAAATCAAAAGCACCTGTTGAAGTGAGGCGGGATATTTAAGCTGAGACACCCTGCCAGTGTGGTATACGTTGTTAGAAGAATGTAGTGAACCTATGTTAAACCTTAGTAAGTGAACTTATGTTAACCTTTTATCTTATAGATCTGCATTGCCTGTTAACCATTTACCATATAGTGATATACATTTTCCTCGCATTCTCCCCTCAACCATGAAGTTATAGTCCCTGTGGAAGGAAACCTGTTGGCCTTTGACCGCCATTCTAAGAGGCAGCAAGGCTAACTTATGTATGCATGTGGGGGGGAGATGGAACTTTCTGTATCTTGTTTTGACTATAAAAGTGTGTGTGACCAAGCTGCCTGCGAGCAGACACTGACAGACCTTACTGCTGTAAGCTTGTGTGCTCCCTTGCCGGCAAGAATAAACCAATACCTTTGGAATTCAGATGATGGTCTCCAGTGAATTTATTTAAGTATAGAGAATTTTCCTAACATACGTACAGTATGTTTTATCCCACTTCAAGCATTTCTTGCAGTTTTTGACTAATCCGACATGGACTACATTATCGTCAGAGGGTGAATTTCTAAATCTTGACTTAAAAAGTTTGCAGAACAAGCAATTTACATGAGGATGTAAACAGTCAAAAATCCACATTACATCTGATTAATGAGTGATAATGCAAAGTGCTTTTTTTTTTTACAATTAAAAAAAAAATAGAAACTACATTTGTTACATTTATTGCAGCAACGAAGCAAAAACACACAGAACATTTGAGAGAATCTAAACATGAAAGAAAAAATAATAATTTTCCCTCAGAGTGACTTTGAGAAGTGTTAGTGTTATTGTGTTGTGCTTTATTGCGCTCTGTTTGGACTGCTTGTGGTGGCAGTTGAAGTAAGGTGAAAGCCAGTTGTTTCGTTTACTGGTTGGGCCCCTTTGCTGCATCAAACATCTTCTTGCGGCCTTCCATGCCCGACATGGCTTCCACGTTCTTCCTCCAGTCACTCACCTCCACGGTCTTCTCCTGCAGCGCACAGAACAGACATTAGACACCGTTTATTTCCAGTGTAGTGTGCAACTAGACTGAATTCTAAGGTATTAGAAATAAGCTCACTTAGAAATATGCAAATAACACTTAGCAGTCTATATGTTTTTTTCTTTTCTTTTTGTAATACCCACCTTCTCTGTGTCCTCTTTCTTGACTGATTTGAGATTAGCTCGAAGATCCAAAGAGACCTTGTGTTTGGAGCCCAGTAGGGAGCGCAGGATGGCATCAGCAGAAACCCTTACTCTTCTCAGGTTGGGTCTCTTAAACTTCCCTCGCAGGTCCAGTACCTTGATGTTTAGGTCTTTAATCTGTTGGGAAAGCAGAGAGGAGGTTCACAGTATTGAATCATGGCTGATTTAATTTGGTCTTTTGACAAAAAATAACAAAAAATACTCCTTCATATCAAATTGAAAACAGAAGTATTTTAAATGTATTAAAATGTAAAACAGAAAATATGTGATTGCTTAAGTATTCACCCCCTTTTAAGGTAACTCACCCAATCATCACTGGTGCAGCCAATTGTTTACATCCAGAGGACTCACAGGTGTCTTTGTGGCCTCACTAGTCCCCTTCTGGCACAGTCATTCAGTTTTTGAGGACGGCCTGCTGTAGGCAGATTTACACTACCAGTCAAAAGTTTGGACACACATAGGAATTACCATGTTTTTCATGAAGAGATACATGTCTTCAGTTGTG
>JAUMHL010000025.1:20459925-20476458 GCA_032362345.1 Sandelia bainsii
TTGATTTCTGAACACTTCCTAAGTTAAAACATTAGTAATGTGTTGTGTAAAAATGAATATGAACTTGTTTTGGTTTTGGTTTTTTTGCATTATTTGAGGTCTGAAAGCACTGGACCTTTTCTGGTATTTTGGCCAATTTTCATTTTCTGCAAATAAATGCTCTAAATGACAATATTTGTATTTGGTATTTGGGAGTTATGTTGTAAGTAGTTTATAGAATAAAACAACAACATTAATTTTACTCAAACATATACCTTTAAATAGCAGAATCAGAGAAACTGATAATTTTGCAGTGGTCTCTTAATTTCTTCCAGAGCTGTATATTACAGTACTCATTGTGACTTAAATTGTGTGACTTGGACAGCTAAAATCTTTCTATAGCAATGTTTACTTTTCACATTTCAATTAAATGTACACTGGCAACACATTTTTGTCCTCCAAAATATCCAATCTACAACGTTAAGGTTAGGGAAAGACTGTGGTTTGGATTAATAGACAAAAATCTAACTTCACACACACATTGTCTGCATTAAAATTTAAACCTAAACACGATCTTGCTCTAACCCTAACCTAAATACCTTTCTTGCCCAAACCCAACCTCATGCAGGACTTTGGTCTAAGGGTCTGTGGCTTGTCAGCCCTGCACAGTATACGTCTGCCAACCCCCCCAACCACCTCCTTGTGCTTCTGTTTCTGCTAATAAATGTAGTGCTTCGTTCATTCATGGTGTTAGCAGAGCACTTTGTAGTTGTCTATGCAGATTTTTTTTCCTTTGCATGACACATGATACAGCAACATAACATACAGCAACATCTCTGCATAACATTTTCACATTATGGACAATGTTGGCATTTAGCTGGTCATCTTGTGCACTGTGACATTCAACGACTGCGCAGAAAACGGCGTCCTGTCTTTCACACTTTACTATCAGCGCATCACACATGTGACCTTTGCATGATAATAGATGGATGCATGGTCTGTAAAACTATAGTCATCCTGCTGTTGACCACAATACAGCATAAACTTGTATATCTTTCAGCATTTATTCCTTTCTTTTTTATCATACAGGAAGAATGCGCACATTAGTACTTGCAGCATGGTTCTGAAATTGATAGGGAGACTGTAGTCAATACAAGAAGGGAAGTAAAAGCCAGCAGAGTGATGCTGCTTGGTCTGCCTTCCTCCCTCTCTCCAAGCCCTCTAGGCTCTTCACCATCATAGGAAGAGACAATGATGAACTGAAGAAGCCTATTTATAGCCCACCATTGGTCAACACTAGCCCTCTGTTTCTGCTCTGTGGACGTCTGCCTTGGTTATTTGTGTAGAATGTGTACATGTGATTAATCATGACAGAGAGGGAAAGACAGTAAGAGAGAAGTGGAGTGACAGAGTCAGTGGATTTAATCCAGAGGAAGAGGAGAGGATAAGAGGAAAAGCAAGATAAGAGGCAGAGGCACGGACTGGGCTGTGGTCCATCTATCAGTATATGGAGGAGTGTCATTGGTGTCTTGTGGAGGAATTTGTCGTTTTCTTTTTCTTTTTTTATTTGACCTGACTTAAAGACAGGACTCCTCTCCTGGGAATGGTCTCTTTATTTGGCAACATTTTTCACAGACGCTTTGCCAAGTTGTCAGGTGAGGAGGATTAGCTAGAAGAGGTGAGTTGACCATGCTGTCATGTGTTTGCTTAGCAACTGGCTGTCAGAGTATTTAGTGTATTTGGGCTTTGTGCACACTGTTGCATGGTTTTATGTCTATTGTGGCTGAAGTCCAATGCTTTAGTGGTGGTTGCAAAACTAATCTCATGTTGCTTAATTTAGCCGTTTAATACACCTTTTAACTTCAATAGCAGATTAATTGGAACGTATTTTTATTATCTGTTAATCATTGAAACAAAATGGCAACATTTAAGCAGACACCAAATTGTGTCTTGTGAAATTTGGAAGTTTGCTTGGATTTCTGTGCTCTTAAGCCTAATCTTACCTTGGTCTTATTTTGGTCAAAACAAGATGTCTTATGCACCAAACAATTAACAAGAAAAAATAATTTATAATAAAAATAACTTTAGTAGCAGCACTACTTTGCTAATTTACTTTGAGTATTGTATTCTTCGGTCAAAGGTTTATATTGAAAGGCTTAAAATAAATTGATTTTTCCTACAGAGATTTCAGTAATCAAGTTTCTAAACTAAATTTAAATTTGAAGCGTGAAGCTCTTTTTTTTTCTAGATTTGTCTTTACTTTCCAAGTTTGTATGGCAAAACAAAAGCAAGCAAATAACCAAAATATTTAATTTCTCCTTTACTGTCATTAATATTGATACATTGAGACATAAATACAAACCCCATTCCTCCAGTAAATACAGATACATTGTGGGAAATGAGATACAGTAACTGTGTTTAAGATGGAGCAAGTTTGGCTGGGTTTCTGAGTTAAGTCCGTCAGTTTCAACAAGCAGCACTTTGATGTTTGACTGACTTTATGGTTATGTGTGCTCTCCTGACTCCTGCTCTGCAGCATGCACCCTGGTCATAATGAGAGTTTAAGAGATGCAGTTTCACAAATTAGTCAGTAGAGGTCACATATAGGCAGAGATTATGTTGGAGTGATGGTGCAACACACCCTAATTTCTCTCTGGCTGTGTACTACAGCTGTACTGCTGCTGTGAGCTGTTCTGATGCAAAAGGCGTCAAGGTTTATTAACTGAAGCAGAACATGCAAGAGTCACAGTGTTAGGCTGTGAGAGTACGGTGCAGGCAGAATGACTTTGCTATCAATTTCATTCACTCTGGTTGTTTGTACCTGCCCATGAACCCACTGATTCTATATCTTGACACTTTAATTGAGGTTTGATTATGCTCAGTTTTGTGCACAGGATCTAATAATGTAGATGGCAATTTGTATCTCTCAAGGTCAGACAGCATATGCGCACAGTCGCTCTCACTGTGTGTGTGTGTGTGTGTAGATTAACTACACATTTATGAGTGCTGCTATGTCCAGCCAGTTCTCATCTTTGACTGTAATCCTCACTTATCTCCTGACTGTGACTCAACAGAGGATAGGATTCTAATTTCCAAACTGCCTCAGTCTATAATCTCTCCTCATGAACTTTAGTCATCCTACAGAGAAATTTAACTTCAAGGAGAGGCAATTTGCTCAAATGTGCAAAAGGGAATAAGACGTAGTCCATCATCACACCATGTGATGTGATCATGTGTGTTCGCCTTGTATCTTTACACCAGTATGTGTGTTGTCATTGCTCTCAACTGGCGCTGAATTTAGTCATGATCCGCCACATGTCCTTGAACTCATATTCTGTCTTGTGAGTTGATCGTATGAGTCATTTTGCAATTTGTGGCCACACTGAATGGTTGTTTTAGTCACAGTTTGTAATCCCCACCTAAAAGATTATATGAGGGGGGAAAAGTGTGCGTGTGTTGTTTGCCCATACTGTCACCATATCATCACTCCTGTCATTTATTTTTGCCTGAGCTGACTCCTCTGAGTTGGCTTCCATTGGCCCAGATTCCCCACTGAGGGTCGTGGTGAGGCAGCCTCTGCCCTGTAGGCAGTTACAAACATGCAGTGACAATTCAAATCAGTCCAGTTCACTAGCTCTGGCTGTGACTCGGGACAATGAGCTCTAAGCAGAAGAGATGCATACGCAACCTGCCAAGCAGGGCTGTGAGACATGGAGAGAAGTGCGTGAGTGAGTATGAAGCAGTTTTGAGTATTTCAGGTGTATGACCCCGTTTTCGGTCAGCACTTTTGTGCGAGAGACTTGAAATGGAACAGCGCCAGGTCCATTTACAAGTCAGAGAGAGCGCCTGCTGGCTAAGTAGTCTGATCCACAGGCACCAACTGCAGCAGAGGATCTGTCAAGAGCATTGTTATGCAAGCAGGAAGGGAGCAGTCCCACTTTGATCCAGACATCGGACAGAGGCTGGGATGCTTCAGTCCTCAATGCTAATTGAGCTGGAGGCTGCTGTTTGCTGTCCCATCTGGGAATTTGCATATCGGACGAGCACAGGGTTAGGGACAGCCATTCTGCACTGTTAGATCACAATCAAGATGGACTGATGGACACCTGAAGATAATGCTCTCCTCTTCCCTTTTTACTTGTTAAAATCTGAGTTTTGTCAGTCTCCTTTTAGGTAAGTTTGTATTCTTTACAGACTACTGAGGATAGATCATGTTATATTATTACTAACATTTCCCTGTCAGTTGCATGTCAGCTGCAGTACTCTTTTTTAAACTGAACTGGATTTTAAATAATTTTATTGATCTTAACTTTCCACTCTCCCCAGTGACCTTGTTGTCCCAAACAGCTCACATATTTGTTGAGCATGTGAGTAGTTGTCAGATGCAGTTCTTTGCAACTACACAGTATACTTTTGTTTGAAATATTTCTATCATGTGTATGACTGCAGGCAGAAAGGAGAGGCACGGGGGGAAATAAGGTACAGTCAGGCTGCTGAGCTAACTGCTATAAAGACTTTGTGGTTCCATGCTGGACTTTTATTGTCCTGCCTAGGACAGGAGTCGTATGCCCAGTAATTGTCTAGGATGTACTGCTGACTCATACCAGCATGTACAAATCTACCACAGCATGAAGCTCACACTTCACACTTCTCATCTACATTTACACTGACAGGAGACTGATGCATTAGTTTTGATGTCCTCATCAGTGATCAAAGAAGCGAAAACTGCAGATTTAAAAAAACAACAAAGCCAAATGTAAAATGTTGTCTTAACACACAACCATACAAAAACCATGTCAAAACAAAATTGCAGTAAAGTTACTGTATGATTTAGATCAGAAGCTGTCTACAGCCTTACTAGACGTTGTTTGTAACATCAACATGCTAACATGCTCACAGTGACAGTGGTCATTTGCTGATGTTCATCAGGTAATGTTTAACATTTGCTAATTGCTCTAAACACAAAGTACAGTTGAGTCTGATGGGACTGTCATACATTTTAGTTATAAACCAAGGATGCGCAAATTTGAATTTGACTCGAAAGATGGTGCTATACGATGATCAAAGAAGACCAGCTGTTTATCCTCTGGAAACTACAGATGTCTGCAAATCCAGCTAATAGATATTATCTATACCTTAGGATATTTCACAGGACTGATGAGTAAAGAATAGTAGGAATCTGTTTTTCCTTGTCATGTTTTGACACTCTGTGCTTTGCTATTGGCAAATTCTGGTTGGTAAATGTATTGAAGTTCCATACTCTAGCATGGTCTAATGCACACTACACAGAACATAAAGTAATTCAATTCTACATAGGGAGTCCGTGCACGACCCTGGGAATACCACTAATGGTGGGTGGTGTCATTGCCAATAAAACAGATCTATTGTGTGCGCAACTTGCCTCACTTTTGAACTTGACAATTTTAAACTTCTGCACTTTAAGATTGATGTGACTCCATGGATTGTGGTATGTCAACACAGAAATAGAGTTCTGTGTCCTGTGGTAAGACAGCATCTAGTACTGTGGTGAAAATGCTGCTAAATACATAATGCTGTGTCTGCGTCATGTCCAGGACGCCTTCACAATCTGTGCATAAGTAAAGCAAATGCTTTTGTAGCTTCCTTTTCACCAGTACACTGTAAAAATTGTGATTACGCTGAGCTACATTACTGCACAGTAAAATCATAGCAGATTGCAAATTATGCTGCATCGAAATGATTATGATCATAATTTTATTGTGGTGCTATTTTTTAAAGATGTTTTCAAATGCTAGAGAGCATCAAGTTCAAACAGTGATGTTTCCTTGTAAATGCCACGTCAGTGTGTTCTGAACTGTGTGTGTGTGTGTGTGTGTGTGTGTGCGTGTGTGTGTGGTTTTCAATGATTTGGAACGTCTTGTCATCAGGCATGCTCCAGTGGCAGACATATTCCTCCATGGCTAACCCAAAATGACACGTGTGCCAGCCTCGGAAAACCTGATACATATTTTAAATGTTCCATTTAAAGCTGTTATACAATGTTGATGTTATACAATAACACTTGAGAGATCAGATGCAACATTTGACATGAGGTGAAGTAGACATGCGAGGGCTGGCTATGCACAGTCTGTGAAGGCTGCCAGAGGCTCGGATGTCATGAATGATTTTGGGTGAAAATGCCAAAGGTGATCTTTAAACTGTGGTTTGCTTCAGGTCCAGTGTCTGTGAGAGGGAAAACACCAAGTTAACTACAAATCAAGTGTGTTTGTTAGTCAGATAAAAATATAAATTATTTACTATTTGTGTCACTGGGAACATCTTGTCAGCTGTTGAGGGACATGCTGCAGCCACTGTTCCTTCCTGGAGAACTGACATTTCAGTGCAGCTTGCCCCCTAGTGAACAGCAGCTGAATTGAACCAATAACACATGGGGCTACTGGTGATAACACCGTGTAGATCAACATGTTCCAACTTTTGACTGGTAATGTATGTTGTGAATATTAGTAAAAAATCTGGTGGCTGTAGTGGAGGTCCTCTGTTTTTGGGTATGTGGTGAAACGGCTGACTATGCTAAGTTAAACGGTCTCTCCAGTTTGCGGGAGATGAGCACAGCAGATGAGACCCAGATGTGGACAGGATCGTTGAGATGAGAGACCACGAGACAGCAACACAATAACCGAACACATCTGGCAATAGCACAACTGTTTCATGTGAAATGTTCAGCCTCCAGTGGTAAAAATCCAGTTTCTTTATAATTGAGGTTTTGGTTTTTAGTCTGTGATACGGCCCAGTTACATTTTACTTTTTGTAGTGGCTGTTTTTCAGTTCAAGGTTCCTGAGCCACTTAATCTGCAATCTGAAAAGTCAGAGTTTTCCCTTGTATTCTGTCGAACTCAGCCTACCTATGAAAGCCTATGTAGGCAGGGAAAATGTTGAATGGTGGTTTTTGAGGAATAAGATAACATCACAGCATCTCAGTCTGACACATTAAATACATGTTAACACGTGGTTCAACATTTGTTTCAATCCCAGAGTGGTTTGGAATTGAAGCAAATAGGGGACCTGCAAGGGACCACTACAATGTGCAAGTGGTTGGAGGAAGGCAGCAGGAGAAGGTGATTTGTTTTTGGTCACATAGCCAAACCAGCCGTATATTATGCCTAACCAGACCCCAGTCTTACTTCAACTCTAACTTTATCCATTAATTTCTTCCCACTCCAGAGTTGCAGATAATATCGGTCGGAGTAGCATTTCTCCTCCAGCTTCTCATCACCTGCATGTTTCTTGGGGAAACTGAATCTGTGACAATCATCCTTCATGCTCTTGTTGTACTTGATGTGCATCAATTGTTTGAGTTCAAATGTCTTAAATGTGCAAAACCAATAAAAGCGCATAACGGTTAATCTGACCGGTAATGTTTTGAAAACAATTTATATTCTACATGCGTGTTAAACGTCACACCGCTAAAACTGGGGTAAAATGAACATTGGAGCGCCTTTGTGGACGCTTTTTTAAGTTCAATGTAAATGGGCAAAGGCACCTTACTGTACTAGTTACAGTTCAGTTTTTATAGGAGCAATTGAAATTGTGAAGGGAAAGTAATTGCAGCAGTGAACATGTACTGTGTGTGTGTTTTTGTTTTTTAAGTGAGGTCTGATTATGGTGTGAAAGTTCACACATTAGGGAGATTGTTCCAAGAGATTAAATAAATGCTGAGCTAACAAGGATTAAACGTGTTGAGGACAGTTCAGTTGTGTCTGCATTTGGTCTCATGTTGATAAAAGTGACAGCTGGAGAGGGTCAACATTTGTCAGTTTTGGGTCTGCAGTGTTAAAGATCGAGTTCAGTGGTCCCACCGTGAACCATATGTATGCAGGTTTTCACTTCAACCACAGTGTGTGTGTGTGTGTGTGTGTGTGTGAACATTGCAGTCAGCTGTTGTAGTCTTTCATATGAATGAAAACATGCCTGATCATGACCTACTGTTGTGGAGCCCTTCACATGCTGTAGCACCCAGGCATAAAATCTTCCATTTTTGTGCTATGGAGAAAAAAAAGGAAAAACCCTGTGTTGGTTCTGACACCCACCTCCCTGCTGACGCTTGAGACAAACTGACAGTGGTGACAGCTTGCAGGGGCAAGAAGAGCAGATGCTCAATAGGTCATAAAAATTGTGACTTTGACTGCGGCAACTGAACGAAGCACTTCTGTCATTCTGATTCTGACGATGTTTTGTCTGTTTGTATACATGTGTAGTGTATAGGGTCCTTTTTTATGTTATCAACTACATCCAGTCTCACTTTATAATGTTGGATAAAAACATCATATTTTATACTTTTCAGTAGATTATGCAAACTCTGTCTCAAGGTGCTCCTTTAGACTCAGTTAAATCAAATACCTGGTTTCTCTGCTAAAAAAGAGTCTCCTATAAATAGTCATTGAATGTTTTCCAGATGTTTATTTACAGGCCAAAAGTGCCTAATGGTCAAAATGATGTACATGCATAATGAGACAATGTACTGTATAAAGGTGAATATAAATGGTATACATTTTACAAGAATGTAATTATGATTAATCTAATAATTTGCCCAAAGATTAAAGGCAGTTAAGTTCCATTGTTACAGTGTTTATTTTATCTTCTCCAAGATGCTTTTTCATATGTATTTAATTAGGATTTGACAAAGAACCTAAATCTATGCACCTTTTTTCTTCTTACTGCAGCCTCCAGGATGAAAATGAATAGTTTTGCTTATGCATGAACTGAATGACTTTTACTATTTTGGTAGTTGTTGCTGTATAGTTTTTTTTTTCTCGAATGTACTACTTCTCCTGTCTGTTCTAATGACCCAGTTCGCAGTCCACATGAAGACTGATGGTCCACTACAGACAACAGCCCACACTTTGACTCATCACAGTACTGCAGTACGCTGTGTAAACTCTTCCTATTGCTGTGCGAGCTTCAGTTCACTTCAGAGAACTGTGCCAGTTGCATAACAGCAGCATAACTGCAGAGGCAGGTTGTTTCTGTGTGCATAAGGGATTTTACAGTACAACATGCTGTACTGCTTATTCTCCTATCTCTGATCCTTAGGGCCAATGTCTTCTTTTGTTTTTAGGCTAAATGAAACATTTTATAGCAGCAATGTAACCTGGGATGTTACACTGTGAAAATACTTAATTGACCCCATTTATCTGTCTGCTGACACTGCAAGTTTAAATGATTCCATTTAATTGGACTACAGGCGGACAAGATTTTGCCCTATGATGAAATACAACTTTTCTATGCTTTTGTTTCTGTAAATAGAAAATCGGGTTACTGCCAGATTGAAATGTGTTGTTACATTATTGTACCAAACTGTCAAAATAGTTGCACTAAAAAACATGCAGAAAAAAGCCTCTCAAACCTGTACTTCATATTGTGTGTGCTTGTATAGCCCGTGGCTGTCTTCAGCTCGTTCATTGCACTTTATTTTGTCTCTAGTGTTTATGTAAAAGATGGTCCCTAAAAGCATATTGGAATTAAAATGGGTTGAATGATTTCTAAACTGGCAAATCCTTTCGGAATGACAATTTTGCACTGGTGAAGTTCACTACTGCTTCAAAACTATAAGTCATATCATCAGTTAATTAATCCTGATTTTTTATAAACCACTATCATATATTTTTGATTATGAATAGATGGCAGATTTTCTAGTCTGTATCAAATTATGTTGGACAATTGAGCTCTTCATCTGGGACAAAAAGAGATCATGAACAACTGGCCATGTGTTTTGCAGAGATTGTACCTTTTTGTTGCACAGGACTTTATTTAAAGCATCTTTTATGGTAAACTTAATTAAAAAGTAAAAAAAAAATCACAGTCAGGTTAACATTTTTATCATCATGCTAATTTATCTTTGAAGTGGTCTTCACAGGTCCAAAACTTTAGACCTGACCTGAATGGACACAAAATGCCAACCCGAAGCAGACTTAAATAAATTAATTTAAAAAAAGAGAGACTCTACCCGATGAGGACCCGAGTATAGCCAGAACCAACCTGAATAGACTCCAATATATACTTGGACCTTATCAAAAGTGCAGTCGACTCAAATAGA
The DNA here is from genome assembly GCA_032362345.1 of Sandelia bainsii. Classification (NCBI taxonomy): domain Eukaryota; kingdom Metazoa; phylum Chordata; class Actinopteri; order Anabantiformes; family Anabantidae; genus Sandelia; species Sandelia bainsii. The sequence goes on from JAUMHL010000025.1 coordinate 20,469,977, forward strand.
CCTGAAGAGAGAGCAAATACAAACTGCGACAGCAATAATACGCTCATTTGTGATTTGGTTTGACCTCAGACATCACAGGTGTTTCACACCAGAAACAAATTAGCTGCTAATCAGAGTATAGGTTAAAATGGACTTCATCCTTTAGGATAACTTCGGTTTCTGTGTTTTCCCAGTAATACAGCTGCACGAAGCTGTAAACTTATCAGGATTTTGATGATGTTGATGATGTCATGGCGTTTCTGACAAGGGTTAATCACGTGACTTTTAAGTGACTTAAAACGAATAAATCCCTATAATTGGCCAAAAGATTAACTCACTCGCCTAAATGCCCACTCTAATCCTGTGCGCCACAAAAAGGACAGTAGGCTTTAATGAAAATGACAGTATGTCAGTGTTTGATGGTTTATGGTAATCCTTCACTAATTGGTATTTACAAGAAAACTAAGTGACATATTTTTAGACAATGACAAGACAGGAAAAAAATGGTTAACAATGCACATCCCTTTGTAAAAACACACAACAGAGTGCTGCAAGGTGTTTCTTTATTATTATTTTTTTAAGTATCCAGCCCTAATTGTGTGACACAGTGATGTCTGACCTTTTCTCTGGTGAATCAAAACGTTACAGTAATCTGAATAGCTGTGCACACACATTACAGCTGCTATTTAAAACAGAGAGTGAGATTTGTTTATTATCACAGTATCAAAAATACAGTGTGAATTGACCTCTGTGTACGTTTGCCTCCAACACAGTTCCTCTCAACATAGCTAGGGCACAGGAGGGAGCAGTGAAATCAGGAATCTGGGACTTGGTGCTATATATAAAAATTAGATTAGGCCTCTTGAAAACTAGATTGTACGACAGTCTTGAGAAAATTGAATTATGCAGATAAAAGATGAACAGAAACTGGAACACAAAGAGACTCTTGATTAAATTGAAAATAAACTTACCGTTTGTCATAGGGTGACACATCCATATAATATTTGGGCCAAATCAAGTATAGAAGGCATCCTGGCAACAAGGCATGATGGTGCTTTCTAAATTTGGTCAGCTATATATATTTATACCTTATATATTTTTTTAGGTTGTTTCCTTCACGAAAGGTTTTATAGCAGTTGGGAACATGACTCCTCAGTAGTCTTAGAACAATATTAACAGACCCTTTCAGCTGCAGGGTTTCTGAGGAGACTGACAAGATATCACGAGAGTAATGAGATCCTTTTCCGACATGTTGTTGGTCTGTGCGAGTATCTTTAGTCAGGCCCTCAGGCTGATTATAGGTTTGCAGGACTGGGTCAGTTTTAGATCATCTACCACTGACTGGATTCTTTGATGCCATGTTGAAAGGCTGACATGTTAAAAAAAGGAGCTCAAAGTCACATTCAAACTGTTACAGAAAAATGAGCCCCGGGGGAAACGAAGCATAATGTCATCAGCGACGGATCGAAATGAGTCACTAATAAGTCTGCTTGTGATATGTGAAGTAAGTGTGTCTGACCTTAGGGAAGAAAGCAGAAACTGTAGAGTGAGGAACAGTAAGACATGTGAAGACATGTAGTTTCCCTTCAGCTTCCTCACTGGTTTGCTGTCGTCCAGCATCGATTTGCCCTCGCTTACTTTAAAGCAGCACATGGGGTCTAAATTGTATTACTGGAAACTGCATCAGACTGTTAAGTGTAGCTCGTCTCTGTGGAGAGCAAGTTAGTCTGCACTGCGTCATACTGTTGTCTCATTATTATCGCTGCTGAAGATTGACTAATGCTGAACATTCATTTGTTCAGGTAAGGGGAAAAAAAACATTTAAACTCATTTTGCCCTGACAGTTTAGATTTACAGAAACATAAAATTTAGATTTTTATTTGAGGTTGTTATAAAGACAGAGATAATTTGGCTAATTGCTAATCCCAGTGAAATCTGATGACGTGTTTTTATTTTCTTTCTTTATGTTAATGATATCATGGAAGACTTTCTGATGTATAAGAGACTCAACAAATATGATTTATTGCCCAGTTTGATTACTTGATGTGAATTTGTTTTTTTTACATGCTAGAAATAAATCTGCATATTTTATCTAAATATTATTTTACCTAGAGAGGCTGTGTCAGTCATGCCTTGTTAATTTGCACTTATGTGTTTTTGTGTGTGTCTGTACAAAGCAGTATTTCTGTTGTTGTTTTAAATCTACTTTTCCTCAAAGTATGTGGAGGGCAGATATTGAGGTGCACACTGCAACAAATGTGATTACTGTAAATTTCACTGCTAACCACTTAATTATGTTAACTGGCATACTTAATTATGCCAACAGTTCTTTTTGAATCACCTTTGGATACTTTTCATATATATAAAAGTGAAAAATATCAGTAATATCATAATTTCTCCAAGCTTAAAGCCTCTATGTGCATATAATCTCTCTGTGGCTCACTTGAGGTCATTTCACAACATATTGGGTTGAGGTCTGGGTTGTAATAATTTAAATCATGGTCTGCGTGTACAGTTTTGCTTATTGATTATCAGGATGAATGAATTGATGGAGGTGGTGGAGTTGTGAGACTAATGAAGCCCTTGCCATCATGTGTTTGGAGGTGCCGTCTGCAGGCCAAGGTGCAGGCAGCCGGTGTTGGCATGGCCTGAAAGGAGCCATTCTCCTTGCTTTGCGTGCCAAGTGGTGTCAGTCTGCCACTGGCTTTCACAGCATGCTTCACATTAGAGATTGTGGGTAAAGGACCAGGAATACATTAGGCAAATCTGTTGAAACATATGCTGTCTTCATAGATGCAACTGATGTGTTGATTGATTTTTGTGCGATACTGCTTGATCTGTTTATAATCTTATTTCAAACACAAGAAGATTTAAATCTGTTGCTCTTGAGAAATATTTTGGTTTCTTTCATGCCTTATTTCCTATTAGGATTAATTCCTAATCTTTGTGTAAAGGTTTATTTTCTCATTGCCGTAGATCAACTGCTTCACTGCCTCACTTAATAGTGCAACTGAAGTTCACTTAAACAGCGTTTGACAGTAAAGTTTTACTTACTTTCTTGATCTCGCTGTTTCTACAGTCAAGGAATTTAAACCGGCGATTAATCTGGTTCTCAGACTTTACGGCTACTTTGATGTTGTAATTGATACATAATGGTGTAACGGTCTTCCCCTCAAACCATCGTCTCCTCTTTCTTCTTAACCACTCACTCATGCCCACATTCAGCCAATATGTGGTTAGAAACCTTTTCTCTGTGAGGCACACATCCTGGAATGCACAGCTGTTTTACAATATTTTCTACATTATGAAATAAAATGAAAGTATTTCTTCTATCATGCAGTATGCAGCAAGGATAGATGTCCACAGTCTCAAGCACCTTACATACAGACTTCAGTAATGCAACACCCAATATATTGGCCTTTTGACTCAAATTGTAAAACCTTACCATTTTCTAAAATTATGTTTTAAATCAACTTCTTGTTACTTCATGCAACCTTTTTTTTCTAAATTTTAATTTCCTGCTTTCCTTTTCCAGCGTGAGCAGAGCCAGAGTGACAAAGGTGTCAGCTGTAGTCTCCCTTTACCTCGAAGCACAATGCCACTCTCTAAGATGGATCCGAAACAACACAGCGGCCTCCCCAATCCCACAGTACAGTACCAGCACGTCACCAAAGGACGGCTGTCCTATTCTTCGTTGTCTGTCTCCTCAGGTTCTGCAGAGCTGCTAAGAGGTACAGCTTTAAAGAACCACCTGCTGCAGCAAAAAGCTGGCATGTACTCTCATAGAAGCCCAGCAGCTACAGCTCGAACTGACGGAACATGCTCGGCATACAGCAGCCCTCAGATACCAAAGAAGGAAGTGCTACGCTCTAAAGATACACTGGACCTCCGCACCAGCACGCTGACCCAGAAGGCTTTGCGAGACCTCCAGTTAAGGCGAAATGTCAACAAGAACTGGACTTTCGGAAAATATCGTCTGAGGAGTGTAGACAACGCAGATCAAGATGCAGCTTGCAGGCTCTCTGCTAATGTTCATCAAGGCCAGGGAAGAGGGCGTCTGCTTTATAATAAAGGTGCAAATGGGAATGAGATATCAGCAGTGTCTTCAGGTGGAATGGTAAACTTCCAGAAAGAGATGAGAAACCTTCCCAACCGAGAGCTGGGAGCTTCTGAGGTAGAGGTGTCCAGTGACAAATCAAAGTCTTCTTATCAGACATTCAACATGCCACGCAGAGGGAGTGAGCCAAGGAAAGTCAACATGGCTGCTGTTGCTCCCTTCAGGTTCAGGTGAGGGCAGTGTTTCATCTCTTAAGATAGGAAGATGCACACACTGCTGTTTTATATTAGGTCACATGCAGGCTCAGGTCATCTCTTGCTTTCTCTTAGACATCAACACCTCTCTTTTCAAGAGCATTTTCCACTTTTAGTAGCACTTTGATAACATCTTACCTGTTTTGTTTTTTTGTCCATTGAACTATTTATCTTTATCTAATTTACTTCAGGTTTCAGGCCCATGAGGACGCAGATGCTTTCCTAGATGAACTCAGTGACTGCTCATCTGACTCAATGGAGGTCTGCTGTGATGATATAGGTGAGTCTATTTGAATCTACTCTCAATTAGCTTTTCAACTTGGGACTATAAACACAATGTTGTAAACCAATGGTTCATAACCAACTCTAAGTGTGATTCACAGCAAAGTAAAGAAAAAAACATGTCTCCACACTTTTGTTTTAGACTTTCCTGTACTCTTTGCCAATTTCTTATGAAATCAGAAGTCTTACCTTTAGAAATTATCAAAATGAATCTGTCTGAGAGGGAAATATCAAGCCTACAGGCTGAGCACTTTTGAGCATGGAGACATGTTTTTGTGGTCTTCATCTTCGTTAGTGAAGCAGGGCTTGGTTCAAGAAACCTGAGGTCATGTACTTTCATGTGCCAATATATTTAGTATATTTAATATTTGGTCACTTTTGATCTATTGTGATCAAAACACACACTCTCTCACTCATGTAGTCCTGACAAAGCAGATACAGTAAATTCAACATCAAAATTGTTTTTTTTGTTATAGAGAAATACTGGTTTTCTTGTCTTTTCTTTTCTTTTCTAGCTGGTTTTAAGATAATTACCATGAACAGCAACTTCTTGGTTCCAACGTGCTACATTTGTTGCATGTCATACAAAACAAATAACTATTATTATTATTGTTAATATTATTCAGCAGTCCGTCCATAAAGTTTAATCACTTTTATTACAATTGATACTACCTTCTCAAATCTTTTACAAATTCTTGTACTCCCTCTGTAGTGTCCATGGTAGCACCAGGACAAGTTACTAAAGTCTGGGAAAAACAAAAATAAATCATGTAGTTCATAGAGTTCAACCAGTTGGTTATGGAAAAATGCTGTTTTACAATTGTATTATATTGCATCTTGTAACACCCAAGCTGTTATATTCCTGACTGTGGACACTTGACTTAAAGTTGCAGTAGTTCACACCAGAGCTTCTGCCAACTCACAACGAGAGCCTCATACTGAATGATACCACCTGTTATGTGCATCAGGATTTCCTTAAGTACTTCACGTTTTCTTTATGTGGGAAAACTGTGTTTTTGGCAGTCAGCACTCTCAAATCTCACACAAGTGTTGACGCAGCACTGTTTCTTAAATGTTTTGTGTCTCTTGTGTGCCATTGTGATTATATTTACATGATCGATGTCAGTGCTGTTTTATACATTAATAGTTGAATACTGTTTGTTGCTTAGAGACTGACACACAAACATGATTCGAGTACACAAAACCATTATCTACCAAGGGATACTGTTGCTTTGTTTAATTTAATTTTTCATTTTAAGGAACTCAAATTCAACCACCGATCGACATAAAATAATAACTACTGTACTGTAAATGATAATTTATTGATTTTAAATATGTAAGCACACAATATCTACTATGTGATAGTAGTGACCGCAACTTAATACTTAAATACTTAATACTTAAAATCAGGTGGATGTATTGATTTAGATGCTTCATCATTATTTAATGTTAAAGCATCATTCACAACCCAATTCTTTTCTCAAATCTATTTAAAATCCCTTATTAAATACATGATCATTTTTTCAGCAAATATTTTAAAAATAAGCAACACTAAGAGCCATGTTAGCAGCTCTGTGAGGCTGTACTTAGATCCAGCAATGCCAAATGCTAATGTCAGCATGCTAATATGCCTGCAATGACAATGCTTACATGCTGATCTTTTTCCTACTTCAACCCATCCACTAACTGTTGGGATATTTCAGATTGGCATCCCTAGTGCTGCTAGGATACAAGGAATAGAAAAAGTGTGATGTGACAGAAATACAGAAATGAACAATGAGTTGTCTTTAAGTTGAGTCATAGCAACTGGACTTCTTTCTTGTAAGGTTGAAGCGTTTCGCTCTGCATCCACAGAACTTCGTCAGTCTGAGGGAAGTTGGCTAGTGACCACAAATTTATCCTCCAGGTTG
>JAUMHL010000025.1:20476558-20487139 GCA_032362345.1 Sandelia bainsii
GCGAAACGTTTCAACCTTACAAGAAAGAAGTCCAGTTGCCATGACTCAACTTCCAGACAACTTCACCTGGATGACTGCGAATCTTCACAGACTTAACAATGAGTTGCCATATATTACTTTACAAGCAGTCAGCAGCACTAAAATAGTACCAAATATTAGTATCTCGCCTTTGTCTGTTTAAATGAATAAACAATATATAACCTAATTAGGTAATTAATTTCTGTTTTTGTTTGCTGTTACAATTCATTAAACAGCAGCTCTCTGAATTAGCATTAATTGTGTTCAAAGCCTAAATCAGTCGGCTGAATGACTTGCAACATAAGTTATTTTGCCTGACATGTCTGATGTATTTATTGTTCCTAATCACCCAACATGTGCTGAATTTAGAAAATGATCTCATATGATTGCACTGGGCTATTATGAAACCCTCTAACTGGCTTCTTAATTATCTTAATGTCTTTGCGGCGTAAGAGCCTCCAGCCAGTCTCCTCGGGGAGAGACGAGACCAGAGACTGAGTGGTCCTCATCTTAGGGTGGACAGATGCAGGACTGGGAGATCTGAGTGGCTTGATGAGAGGATCAGTTTTCACCTCCTGTCTGGGAGTTCCTATCATCCCTGCTGGATGGACCTGAGGGATGCTTAAATTCTGTTTTTGAGAAGAGAGATGTGTCTTTGTAAGCTGTTACCCAGCTTTAACTACAAGCTGTAAAATGATGATTGCATTTAGTAGAAACAACTGCAGGACCTAAAGCTCAGAAATCAAATTTTACAATGACTGAAGTTTTGGAAATGGGTGGAAAATCTGGGATTGCTCAGTGATTAATACAAAGCAACAAATCAATCACCCCAGCAAACTCTTAAACTCAGACAACACTGTTTTGCTGTTGCAGTTGTTTCCTTCACCTTAAGTCCATTATGAATAGACTGTTGCTAAGCAAATGAAGGGAATTTGTGTGGGGAAAGAACGCATAACTTAATCCCTCAGGCTGATCACATACCAAGAAACACAATTCAAATGATTTGTGTGGCTTTAGTTATCATGACTTGAACAGTATGCACAAACTCAGTCTGTATATGTCCCTTAAGCGCCGTATACTGTATATACACATCTTGTTCATCTTGTTGTTCTCTGAAGTTTACTCATTTGAGCACATGTGGAGGTCCCTATCATGTCCTTGTATCCATTTGCATCATAACAGCTGAGCAGCCACAAAATGATCACATGTGCTGTCCAGGGAAAACAGACAGCTGCGTAACTGTCTGTCATGCCATAAAAATACACATACACATACAGTTGCTCAAATGACCAGTTGGAGAGTGGGAATCGGACCCAGATGTGAAAGAAACCAAATGAATGATACAGTTCCACCCTCCTCTCTCCTGAGAACTGATGGGGATTGAATGTTTCTACATTTCATGAAGGAATGCTACATTTAGAAAAATCATCAGTGTTTGGCGTAAAAGTCATATTTTAGTGATATGGGGACAATTACTGATGAAGCTTCTGCAGGTATTGACAAAAAACAAGACTTGGGAAGTCATTAGTTATTACATTTCATCCCGAGAGGAACATGGAAGTTCATGGCAATCCATCCTTTAGTTTTTGATGCATTTCACAAAAAAACTTGGCAATGGTACAGTACAAGAGTAAATGTCGGGGGATCATAATAATCATTTTTTATCCTCTGAGCCTCATGAATGGAATGTCTTGACAAACATGAAATCAATCCAGCCAATACTTGTATTAGATATTTCAGTCTGGACCAAAGTGGTGGACAGATCTTCTGACATACACACTGTGATCGCCAGAGCTCCTAAAATCCAGATGTTAGATCCTGATAGAATGTATTCATTTTGTTTCTACATGATGCAGAATTTATGCTTAGATGTCCTTATTAAAACATAAGGTTTGCTGGAAATTTGGCATGTCAGAATGTCTGATCCTATGACTCATTAAGAAATCCCCACTTTCCCAAACAAATAAGCTATTCACAGCACCATGGGAGCAAGGTCACCGTCAGTCATCTGGAGTCAGCAGGGGAGCTTAGGAACTCGTGATGAGGAGGAACAAGACTTGACATTGTTTCCAAAAACGAATTGCCTGATCAAACAACCCCACTAGTTCATGAGCTGCCCCAGGTGCCTTGAAACCCAAATAAAATAGGCAGTGGAGTGTGTTGCAAAACCATTGTGACTGTTAGAGCATTACCCTCTGGGTATTGTTGCTAACAGGTCAATCATATCCTGTGGATTTGCGCCATCTAGCATCATCTTATTCATTCATGTTATGTAGTGGAAAAAGTCTTTCACATGACAAGAATTTGCTAGTATCTATTCAAAAGCATTGGATGTAGGTAAATATTTATATTTACTTTTATATATCTTTAAATATCTTTTGATGAATACAAGATGATGTGGGCTATATCACAAATGTTTATTTGGCAGCTAGTGTTTGTGCAGAGCAGTGGGGTCTGGTGCACATGACATGCAGGCAATGAGAGCAGGCAGTTTCCATGGAGCAGCGCTGCATGTGAGCATTGCAGAGCCTCCTCAAACCTCCCGAGAGAAGGCTATTTGGACTATCCTTAAAAATGATCACACTCATGTCAGCAAACCAAGAAAACTACAGAAAACACTGGCTGGATATTCAATTTAAAACAGGCATGCGTGTATCTGTGTGTTTGTGTACCATTTGTCTTACACTGACTTGAAGATATTTCCAAAGCCTGGTTTTGGGTGTGTTACTTGCTTACACTGGCACATCTTGTTGCTCGCTCAGTCTGAGTGAAGTCACTTATTTGGCCAATAAACTTTGGGGATTTTAGGCAAAGTTTTCTTTTTTTTTAAAACACTAATCTACCCAAATGCTTTTGTCACTAGTTTAACAGATACATTACATTATGTACTATACATAAATCTTAAACATATAGTATCTGCACAGTTGTCCATTTAAAGCAGGATAACACCCAGCTGTTTAAACATATGATTTATTCAGCTGTAAATCTGGAACTTATATAGGGAAGCTCAAACAGGATCAAGAGATAATCTGGATCCTTCAGTGTTGCATTGTGTGGGATTTTGACAATAATACATCCAATGATATTTACTTACATATCTAAATGTGTATTCATATTTTAAGAACACAGCAAAAATCAGGCATCATGAACACTGAACACTGGAGGTGAGGGAGGGGGAGGGGAAGAACAAAGGAATCAGGGGAGATGGTGGGAAAACATGGTCTATAGGAGAATAGAGCCTGGTATTAAAAGTCACACATGATTGTTTCTTGCCACTCTCTTGTATTTCTCATATTCTGCTGAGACACAGCAAAGCATCACTAAATGAAGGAAAAATGAGAGAATTAGGAAGAAGGATGGGTGGGAAGTCGAAGGCGAGGGAGAGGCAGCAGAAAGCAGGGGGAGGAGGGAGCGTTGTTGCGTCTGCCACCGCTGTCATTCTGCTGCTGCGCGGTTCAGCGGCAAGAGGGTGTGCTGAAGGGAGGAGTGTGGAAAAAACGGAGGAAAGAAGGACGGGAGGGAAGGCGAGAAAGGAGCGCCTGGACAGCACTGCAACAGCTGCAGCTGCAGCAGCCTGCCAAGAGAAAAGAGGGAAAGAAGGAGACAGAGGGAAGAAAGAAGGCTGCAGGATTGCTTTAGAGGAATCATTTGTGTGCTTTTTTTCTTGCACAGGAAGAAAGATTTTAATAAAGGGAGCCTGTTTTCTCTCTGCTGATGCTTTTCTATATGGTCTCATGCAGGAGGCATGCTTGGAAATAGTGTGAAAGGCAGAGAAGGAGATTTGAAGATGGAAAGGATGGATAGCACAAAGGCATACAGCCAGGCAGATGGCAAAGGAGTTGGTATGGCAGCTAAGAGAGCCAAATCTGGAGTGCTTCAGAGCACACAACGAGGTGAACTGAAGGTTTACCGGGCAGGTAGCTCAGAGGGCAGGCCACCAGTGCCCTCCAATCTTCGCAAGCAGAGGTCTATGACAAACCTGGCTGTACTCACCGATGCTGAAAAGAAGTTGCACCTTTATGAGCCAAAGTGGTGTGATGACATGGCTAAGCCTAGAGCAGGACAGACCAAGACAGGCAAGCCAAAGACAGCAGGGGGTGGCAGTAGTGCTGGAGGGGGTGCCCCTCTCTCTCGAAACCTATCCAAATCGGAGCATTCACTGTTCCAGGGCAAACCCAAGCCCTTCAGCCCTCTGGCTGCTCCTTCTGCCCTTAGCAAACAGAGTCGCATACCTCGTGGTCCTTATGCTGAGGTGAAGCCCCTGAGCAAGGCACCTGAGGATGGAAAGTCGGATGACGAGATCCTCTCCAGCAAAGCGAAGGCCAATGCAAAGAAGCAGGGAGCCGGAGCTGGGGGAGAGTCTGGTTCCAAAGGCCCAGGGGAGGAAGGGGGAGATAAGCCCTTTCTAAAGGTGGACCCAGAGCTGGTGGTGACAGTGCTGGGAGACCTGGAGCAGCTGCTGTTCAGTCAGATGTTAGGTGAGTACAGTAGTTGCCTTGATCCACCTGGAGCCTCTGCAGTGCAGGTTGCTGCCATGTGCTACAAACCAAATGCCCTGCTTGTACAATTTCTCAGTGCTTCTCAAAGTGGGCAGCACGCCCCCTTTGATACAGCGATCACACGGCACCTTCTTGATGCTGCAGATCTTGATTTCTCCCAGGACAGATTTAATACTGATCACTGAATGGGGTGAACATGTCTGCAAGCACTCATTGTTCTTGTAAAGCATGTTCTTATTATTTGATTAAACACTTCCTCAGCTTGGCATTTAAAGCTTGGTTGGTTGGTTGAAAAGCAAAGCTTTAATGGTGCTCTATTGTTCTCTATTATTCCTCCAGCATGTCAATCAGGTGTTTGAGGCTTAGTGCCATTAAATGTGTGAAACGTGTTTGCTTCGTATCATAACATTGTTTGACTGATTGCATGAAAAAGCCCCAGGGGTTGGACATTATTAGTAGCATGATCTCGTTCCTAAAGCTCTTGTTTGCTGCAACATGTGCCAATTCACTCGGGTCCATCCGCTGGCCCATGAACGCTACTAATACTAGAGATGGAAAAGACGGCATGCCATATTGAATTAATTTCAGGCACATTTAGCCTCCTTCTAGCTCCATTAATCTGTAGAGCACTGACAGATGGTTTACACCCTGTGTACTACAATGCTGCAAATGGCTAAGAGAATGGCTTTATCTCTAGAGGTGTAGGTCAGGTTTATCAATAGGAAGGGCTGAATGACTAATCAGAATCATAAGATACTTAAGTGTGACATTTGTTTCATTTTTTTGCTTGGCTATTTTCTTTGTGTATGTAAGCATGCCCCTGTGTTTAATTGCAGGTACAGTATGCCTATAATTATGATCTGTATTTTAGTCACATCATAGGAGAAGGTATGGATCTGTGGAGGCTTTTAAATTCTGTTTTACCCAAAATCTGAAAGCCTTAAGCTCGACACCCAGTTTTCTTCTTAGCTTTATTTGACATTTTAGTTTTTTCATCTTTCACATCTAAAAGGAAGGAAAGGAAAGTAAGGAAATTTGATTTCAGAGATTTATTGTTTTAAATGCCTAAAACTACAGAAAATAGGTTACATTTTTAAGTCGGTACTGGTTTCTGATGACACTGTTTGATAAAATGCTTTAATTTAAAGAACTAGAACATTGCATTACAGTGCAGCCTCGATGTTCACTCACTGATACTTTGCATACAGCCTAAAAGCCTATATTGACATCATGGTCTAAGCATGTCATACCAACAAGCATTCAATATTCAGTATTATTCCATTGAAGCTGCTCAGAAGTGCATGTTCCCTGCTCCATCTTAATGAACACATTTGTAATTATTTAATCTGTTATCCATATCTCATTAGCATAAATGGATGTCTGACACTCCTGTCACAGTTAAAGCCAAGTTACAACTGTAAACAATACAGGATATCATGGATAGTAGCATTCAAAATTGCTACTATTTATGTGATCGAGTGTAGAACCTTTGCAGATTTTTGCACCACACCCATGTCTGCTTTATTAAGCTAATTCCATAAAATTTGTAGCAAAATGCGCTGTGCTGCATTGACCTTCAAGGTGTTTTCAAATTGACTGTCATCATGTCCCAGAAAGGGAGTTTAGCATCTTAATGAATTATTTATCATCATTTAAGATGATAATCCCCTGTGGGCTTTTGTCATGAGTGAAGTGCTTTGTGCCTGTGAATAGACAGCCATCAGAATGGAAGAACAACGTTATGATGGAAAAACATGAAACTATTGACTTGCAATAACAAGCAAGATATTCAGAAAATATCTTTATAGAAATACAGACATTTTATTTTTAGGACTGCATTTTTTGATCTGTTTTCTATAGATTATCTACATGCTTGTTACTTTAAGTAGATCTTTTTATTCATAGTCCACCATACATTCAAGGCCTCATTAATGCTGTGCTCTACTTCCATGTCATATCTCATTATGAGCTCACTGAAAGAATGCTTTTATTTCTGAACAGAGTGACTTTCTTTCCTCAATATGACTTCAAAAATAGTCAACTTAATTAATAAGCTCATTTACTAAATTTTCTCTTTAAGTTTTTGCACCTGTTCAGTCATACAACACTGCTCCACCACAAGGTAGGGCTTTGGATGCAAAGTGACATTCACCAAACAATTACAATTTTTATGCTTTGCTTTGTGCTTCGTTTTAGTCTGTTTATTATGTGAATCATTGCAGCTGTTAAGCTCTTCTTTCTCTTAACACAAACAGTAGAGTTTGCATTGTCTGAATTGTAATAAATGAAAACAGACACATCTCATCTGCTGTTATTTAAAATGATAAATGTATTATGACAAATGGATTCCAGGTCATTAGGACAATAGATTGATATCCATGAAGAACAGACAATTGGAGTTGGACAGACAACCATACTCCTAGGCAAAACGCTCTTTTCTATCTAACAAGGGGATGAAAAAGTCTCAGTTCATCAGTTATATGTGGTCTGTCATGTCAGATCTGCACAGTCATGGCAATGGCCTACAGCTAGACACAGCTAGAGTCATAGTGGAAAAGGTACTTTATACTGGGGAATTGCTGGTCATGGATCAATGGCATGCAAGGTCACAAAATGTTGACTCTTCAACATACAGGTGAATGAAGTTTTTAAAATATTATATATTGTCAAGAAATGTCTGTTTGTTTCATTTAAGTACCACAGCCAAAATGATAAGCCGTTTCTGTTTCTTGTTGTTTCGTACACATTTTTTTTTTATAAGAAAGAGTATTGGTGCATTTTTGTTAGCAACAACCCATCTGTATTTGGGGCAGGTAGTGGTTTTCTAATTATATGAGATTACACTTCCAGTTACTTCGAGTTCAAACAAAATTAAAGCCAAAGCTGATTATCACTCACTGTGTCACCTGCCATTGTGAGAAACTGAAAAATTCTTGGTCTATTTGAGATGCACAAAAAAAATCTCCTTGTTGTTTGTGCCTGCTTCACTCTTTTGTCACCTTCTTTGGATTTCCTGTGTAATTGAACTCAATGAAACAGGCTTAACTGTATATTTTGGTAAAGATTGTTGGTCCGCTGATCATCTTTGTATGGAACTATGTCTGTTTTAATTGCTGTAACACATACTGTAGGACTTTGTAGTTAATTTTATTGTTGTTTATAGGGTTAATTAGGGTTATAAGCTATTACTTGAAGTGCTTTAAGAATATTATTCTTGCCATGGTTTCATCTCCCTCTGCACTGTGTCAATATAGAGCAATTTATGTGCTGTTGACTCGTTCATAGGAATTCCCTGATCAAATCTGCTTCAGTATTCTTTCTGAGTTTTCCTTCTGTGTTAATGGCATCACTGCAATGCAGGGTGCCAGAAGACCATCAGTCACTGCACAGGAACACAGTGCATGTTGAACACAGTATATACTCAAAACAGATGTGATTCACATGCGGTCCGTGTCCAGGATTCCTGTTTGAGTATATTTCCGGGAATTCTTCAAAGTAAATTAGCAGTATCCCAGAATAAGTTTAGATTGAGGGGTTTGTAGACCTCTGTGACTGTTGCTGTGACTAAAAGATTTATTCCTAGACTTGCTCATCCTTACCATTTATATCAAGAACCACAATGGAAATAAGTGTTGGAATTTATTTTACTCACTGGGGCAACCTTATCCTCTAGAAATTGTGTGCAACAAATTAGATGTAGCAAATGCATACTGAAAGAAATATGTCACCCAGATATTTATTTGATGTTGATGCTGAACTTGAGAGTAAAGTGTATTTTATTATGCAGTCATCAAAATATCCAATCACTCTTGCTTGAGGGAAGATCATAGTTTTGGTTGCATACAGAAAAGAAGCTTCAATATTTTACTGAAAGAACTTGTCTGCATTGTGTTGACAGAGAAGTTCTGTCTACCATCAGAGTAACTGGAAAATAAATTGGTAATGTTTAAACATAGTTCTGTTTTTTGGAGCTGTTTGGTCTATAAATTAACTGTACACATTAAGAATTCAAGAAAAGAGATGCTATTGAACCAGACATGCTGGATATATCACATCCTTATGGTTATCATGTGTTTACTTAGATCAAACTACATTTAAAAGTAGTGAGCTACATGTTTTTACTGCTTTGAGTGAATCATGGAGCGCTTTTCTGGTGTTGAATTTATCCAATTCTGTCCATGTCACACAGACTCAGAAATTGTTTAGCAGTACCGGGCACATTGCATTATGAGACACACACGTTTTCAGAAGGGGAAGGGCCTATGTTATTGAAACCAATTAATATATCAAACATTTTGTAGTATACTAATCCCCACTTTTATTTTGTGGAGCCTGTGTCAAAAGGGAGATAAACACTTGTTTTGAACATGTGAATTGTGTGTCTTGTGAGATGCTCACAATTCGCACCCTTTATACACCCAGTTGAATTAGTTTAACACTCACTTATGAGGACAGTACATTATTTGATGTGTTGCCCTGACATCCTCAACCCTCTCCTCCAGCACGTCCAGTTAATGCATTGAATGATAATTTCTCTCTTCTTCCCAAGAGGTTTTGCTTCCTCACACTGCAGTGGAAAACCCCATCTCCTTTTGTTTCCTTAAACAGGGAGGTTTCCCATTTGTTACAGCTAACACAACAGAAGCCTATATTGTACTATAATATTGATCTGACATGGTCATGAGCCACTGACTGTACACTTTTCATTGCACGCTGTTTGGTCCAAATAAGCTGAGCTGCATTGAAGTTGTTCTGGCTGCAGTTCAGCTAGTTCTTAGCTTTATAACATCAACTGAAAGACTGAAATAATGACCTGCACATCAGAAAACAGAAACTCTAGAAAGAAGAACTTGTTTGAAAGAGCCTGAAGTGAATGTCAGAATCCATCCCTCTGGTAGGCAATTTAAGTTACAGGCAATCTTTGAGTTTTTCATTTTCAGAATGTACCATGTCAGTGCAGAGGGAGGTAGAACTGGGGTTACTATGGTGAAGCAGAACGAGTGAAATTTGTCTGCTTAATGATGTCAATATTCGTTGGTTGTGTTTACAAGGAAGACACGCATCATCCACTTCCTCCATACACAAATGATGCACACGGAACACATGCATAAGGATACACAGTGTATGCATATTTTGTGTACACATGCACAATGATATCTCTTAAAACACCAACAACAGTAAAACAGCAGCTTGTATATAAATGTTATTTTGACAGTGGTTTATAACCTTTTGTTCTGCATGACTGACCCACAGACCCTGAGTCCCAGAGGAAACGGACGGTGCAGAATGTCCTTGACCTACGCCAGAATTTGGAGGATACTATGTCTAGCCTGCGGGGCTCCCAGCTTAGCCATAAGTAAGTGCAATATGTCTACATTGTTTGATTTAGCATTCTTCATAATATCCTAGTCTTTCGCTAATACTACATATAACCCTAATATGGTGCATGTTTTTGTTCATAAAACCATATGTCAAATTTTGGCATATGGTTAGGTTAGGTTTAAATTGAAGGAAAACACTCGTGAGCTAGCTTGTCGGATCAATATATAACACAATCATGTGTACACAAGCATGCTGCGGCTGCTTGGAGAGTTGCCACCTGGTGTACATCTGGTTTCCATCCTTCCTAAATAGCCCATTTCGGTTTCATCATTATGACTTAATTCGAGGAATCTCTCTGTTTGACTCTAGACATTAATTTGTGGTAACAACCACAACATGGCAAGACACTGGCGGAAATATCCTGTGTAAAACAAACGCAATAATAAGGAACAATGTTCTGCTTATCTCTCATTTTTTCGTTCAGTTAAGACAGATCAGTTGTCGATGAAATGATTACTCATAGTTCCGCTATGAGTATAAGATACTGAATCAATTTCTAAAGCTCTGAAGCTTTTTAACCTTTCTTAGCTCACTGTTTTGGTCATACAACCCTACATCTGCAGCATGGTTGAGTCTGCTGCTCTCATCAACCTTCAGGCAGCTGTTGTCAGATAGGTGGTACTGAATGGTGGACCCACATGCAAACCAGGGCAAGAGAGGGTTCAAACAAAGGAAACTTTAA
>JAUMHL010000025.1:20488407-20515132 GCA_032362345.1 Sandelia bainsii
AAATTGTTTGAGATGAGGAAATCACCATTGCATGCTTCTACTTAAATGCTCTACTTTCATGATATAAAATCACTGTAGTGTAAATTTCACCCGAAAGCCAAATATCCATAACTTTTTGTGAGTAGTGTATTGCTCAGAAAGATGTCAGATGCAATGGTAACATAAAGATATTGGGTCATCTATTTCTTTGTCTTTGGGTTCTAAGATACCACATTTCTAGTTTTAGTCCCTGAAGACAATATGGCACAGTTGCTGTATGTAGATCAACAGCAATTCAGTGTCATTCTGAGTTTCTTTAAAGGACTTCTGACAGAGAAAGAAAAATCACTGGGTGCTGTGGTCTCAGCATGTTTGTTGTTCATATACTGAGTTTGTGTGTCATTCTAGACAGATGTAATATGCACTCACCCTCTCCCCATGTGTTTCTCCAGCTGTTTGGACAGTAGCAATGTGGGCTATGACAGTGATGAGACCAACGCTCGCAGCATATCCAGCCTGTCCAACCGCTCTTCACCTCTCTCCTGGCGCCATGGCCAATCAAGTCCTCGTCTCCAAGCGGGTGACGCCCCGTCCTCCACATGTGGAGGATACCAGGGGAGCAAGGCCGGCTCCCAGTACACAGCCCATACAATGCCAACTCGTTGCTCCAGTCGCCTAAGCAGTACATCTCGCATTGAGCTCATTGAAGGGCTGGATGTGGATGACCCTGACCTCAAGTCTGGTTACCTGAGTGACAGTGACCTTCTGGGAAAGAGCTTGCCGGATGACGATGATGACAACCTGGCTAATGGGTAAGAGCATCTGAAGAATAAGCATGGTTTGGCTTGTTACCATGACAGCATGAACCAATTAGTAACTGCAAAAGGCTACAATGGTGGCAAAGGTCAGCTAGGAGTTGTACATTTAATGTACAGTTATCAATAACCTAATAGACCTTTTGCTGTAAGTGCTACACATTGTTGCTGCATTTTTATATTAAGTTAATAGAATATATGCATTTTAACATTCAACTATGATGCAAAACATTTCTTTACATTTGCCAGACTCATCAGAAGGCTTTTGCCAGCAGTCTCTACAGACACTGTATTTATTTTCTTTACAGAAGTGAACATAATACTGAAAGAGGCTGTGAGGGAACTTATTAGGTGTCCTCTTCATTGTACAATAAATGTTCCCTCATCTTTCACCAATGTAAACTCTACGGGCTTTGAATCTTATAAATATTAGGTTGACAGATGCAGGAGCAAATAGTTTAGATTAAATTTGAGCTGTTTTTTTCCTTTTTTCTCCCCGATTTTACAGTTTCTCTCCATGTTTCTCATCTACTCTTCTTCCTGCTTCTTGCCTTTACCCTTGCTTCCCTCCCATCAAATCCTTAGTGTGCCTTTATCTAATTCGCTATCCCAAGTTGACAGCTGACAGTGAGAGTCCGAGAGAGAGACAGGAAAAGAATCCAGGACAGTTCTTGTGTGGTTTAGCAGCTTTATCAGTATTGCACATGCAGTGAGATTTAAGCTCAGTCTCTTGAGTATTCACTTGGCTCTGCAAGCCAGGTCACATTCTTACTACAGAGTGGGTTAAGGATAAGAAGGAGACATTTAAATAAGAAATTAGAGCAAATACAAAGTGTGAAACTGAAGCAATATGTTTTACTGTATGTGAAGTGCTGTAAATATGGAGCTGAGGTGAATCAAGACAAGCTAATATTGGTGCTAACAATGGAAAAATCAAACTAGCACCATCAGTAAAGATTTAGCATTTTGGGAGGAATGAGGTGAAAAACATCCGACAGTAGTACCCTGATGAGGTTAGGATTACATTGGGATTATGTCATGGGTCCATTCCTCACAGTAATATTCATGCACTCAATCCATTTAAATCTGCCCTGTATTTTGTCCTTTCTCTTGCATCGGCTCTGCTGTGGTGATTGAAATTTATGTGAGTAGTGAATTAGGGGACTCACCTCTGCTTTATACTGGCACTAGCACCAAAGATGCTACATATTTTTACGTAACCACTTTTAAAAAGTGCCTCACCTTTTTCAAGGTGGCTGGGAGATACCCTGAGGGGTCTAACTAGTCCCTAGAATACACTGGCTTTTACAGTACATCAAGAGAATTCTGCATGTTTGGATATATACTGTACCTAATATGGAAATGCCTCTTTTCTATTGTGGCTGCCAGCATGCACAAAGATATAGAAATACTGGGTGCTATTTTCACTCTGACCTTGAGTAGGTTGCATGCTTATACTTGAAGATAAAAATGTGTGAAAACCCATCTAATTTATATGCTTTGCAGGTCTGTATTTGCATTACTTTCAGTGGAACATATCCTTGATTATCCTGCAGGAATACTGGAATGCTTGTGCTCTATATCAAGAGTTAATCCTACCTCATAATTATTCTAGCAATCTCTGGTTTAGATAACTAGCTAGTTTTTGAAGTAAGCGCAACAGCACATGCTCTAATTTTATTCTTACAGTATCATGTTGCAAATTCTGTGATCTATTTGCATTTCTACTGTACATCCCCTGTCACACACTCACAGTTCACCTCATTGAGAAGCATTAGCTACCAGCTCTAAAAAATGGATCAGGCTCCTCCAGCGTAACCATGGAAACCAGCTGGCAATTGATTGTAAGGAGAGGTGCAATTTCTGCTCTCTTTCTATAAAGCCCCAGTTTTACTTTTTCGTGCATTCAGTTGATTTTAAATCAGTCTAAATATAATTAAATGAATAGGAGCTTTTTTTGCTAATCACTCTTCTGTTGCAGTTTTCAATTAATAATGTATAAAAAGTGTGTAATGCTTCAAACAAACTGGAAAGGGACTGTGAAATAAAAGGCAAAGAGGTTTTTGGAGATCTTCCCTTTTTATGAGGCTTTGAAAGATAATGGAACTGCAGCATGTCTCCTGGATATTGATTAAGCTACACCAGACAGTACTGGCTATCCAAGGCTAAATGTGTACACACAGACAGTAATTACTGCTACTGTGTGTCTGCCTTGTCAATTATCATGAGCGCCATCTTTCCATCAGAGAGGATAGTGACTTCTCCACAGCAACAACAATAATATTCTGGTTTGCCCAGTTACAAGAAAATGTACTGGTTTTTTTTTAAAGCCTGTTTTATTAATCATTCATATATTCTTCCTGTTTGTTCCAACAAAACTGGGACTATTTATCTGTTACCGTTGCCATCACTCCATCTATTATGATATGATATAACAGACAGACTCACAATAAATACAAATTTACTGAGAGCCACAATGTCAGTTTTTGGCCACTAGACTCAAACAAGCTGACAGAAACCTCACTCTTACTAGATACTCTGTTGAAGTTGATAGTTATTGCTAGTGTGTTTGAAAATATTTAACTGTGTGCATCAAACAGACAATATTTGAGTTGTGTTTATGGCCAGCTCCAATAGATACTAATGTTGTAGGTCTGGCTTGCTCTCAAACACCACCAACCAGCTGATAGTTTGTGTGTATGTTGATTGGAGTAATGACAGTATTGGTTTGTAGCTCTGTTGGTAGAGCAGTCGTCTATGAACACTTAGGGTCAGTGGTTTGATTCCCGGTTCCTCTTGGCTACATGTCGAGGTGTCCTTGGACAAGACACTGAAACCCCATGGTAGCGCTGACATGTACTGTCTGGCAGCTGTCAACCAACAATTTCACCACTCGGTGATTAAGTGCCTTAAGTGTGTAGACTTCTTATTTTGATTTTGCCACACTAGATCAGTAATCACATTGTATTGCTTGTGTATTTTGGATTGTTCCATATCTGGAATATGAGTTATTACTGCTATTCAGCAGTTGGTGTCATCTTAGGAATGGTCAGACAATTATGGTTGATGTTTTACAGGCACTCAGCCCTAGTAGCGTATACTGTATGTAAGCAGTTAGGTTCAGATTAACTTTTCATGTCTAATACCAGATGCTCGCTGGAAATATTGCTTTTTTCTATGTCATTTTGTTCATAGGATGAATGTAAGTTTGATGTTGGCAACAAAACATACGATTTTCACAGGAGGCCCAACTGCATGAACATGATTATTGTATCAGACAGATTTACATATCATCTTGGCAGATAAACGGTTTGAAAACGTTAAACGTTAAATTAGAAGATCTCAATGAAAAAGGCAAAAATCTTTCACCATTTGGTCCTACTCCAAACTTTGTGGCTGACTGAGGAGAAAAGTAAAGAACTAACTGATGACTGAACTACCATATGTAAAGCTTAAGTTCTACTTAGCTTTTGGGCTAATTTTTGTTCCACAAAGTGTTCATGATGTTCAATTCCCAGTTCCTCCTGGCTACGTGTCAAGATGTGCTTGGACAACACACTGAAACCCTGTAGTAGTGTTGACATGTACTGTCTGGCAGCTGACCAACAACTACCCTTAAGGGATCAATAAAGTATGTAATTATTATTATGAATACATTATTTTTTTAATGTCTTACTAATGGCAAATGCATTAAATCTCAATATGCACCATATTCTATTGATGGCTTTACTTTACGCCAACAAGGATCTGTTTCATGTCATGTCTAGTGCATATAGCATACATGCTAAAAGAAGAGGAGAAGCAGGTGAAAGAAATGGCTTGTTTAATGCCCTGTACTATTTTCTAGTATCCTACAAGGTAACAGAGGTTTGGGATGAGTGGACATCTGGGGATCTGGACCGTATCATCTTATGTCTGTATACTGCAGCATACTGGCAGTAATGCAGAGCAAAGAAAGGAGGCTGGTTCAGTAGTATAACACCTCTGATCATGCGGCAACATGGCTCAGGATGTGCTGCCATGGCAACTGTCTTCCACTGACCCAGTGATGGGATGCCTTGTGTGTCGCGTAATAGCTTCTGAACGGCTGTATGTGTGGAGGATGTATATGTGTGAGAGAGAGAAAAACACAGACAGAAAATGAGAGAGAGACAGTGACAGAGACGGATGGACAACCACAAAGGGAGACTGGTATGAAAATGTCACGCTAACCACTTTAGATTGTTTTGTAATTGGCATTGTGGGGGAGAGCTGTCTGCTTACAGAGCTTATGTTTGTTTTTTTCCATTTGCATCTTGTTACTAGTAGGATTTACAGTAGCAGTGGTTGTGGAAAAATGTTTTTTGTGTTCTTTCCAGAAATCTGGTGTGGAAAACTATGACTGAGAGAAAAATGCATTTAGCATGTTTTTTAATAATTAAACTATACAATTACATGATACAAAGGGATGCATACTGTATAGTTTTCCACTCACACGCACTGAATACATTTCAGTTCTATCTTTTTACTTACTTTACTTATTACTTTATAATGTAGATAAGCCCTTACCTTAGTTTGTTTCTCTGGTAATGCCTTTTCCATGGTAACCATAATACAGCTTTGCCCATGCTAGTGAGTGGATCTGTTAAAGGCTTGGTATGTGCAACATGAAGGTGAATGTAGTTTTATAAATATTGGAAAACTTCACAGCCTCACTCATAGAAACTATGTGCATCAACACATTCTGTAATGCACACATAGTTTGCTGCAATGATCTGATTCTGGATCTTTGCCCCTGGCAGTCTGTAGTCAATTTCCCTTTCCTGCCTGGGTTGGAGCTTTCTATAGAAACAGAGTGCTTCCCTGGCTATTGAAGCCTCACACATTTTCTGACCCACTTAAACCCAACTTTGCAACAATTAGGCTTTGGCCTCTTTGCTCCAGCTTTCTGCTGGAGCTGTTGCTGTTACAGTTTAGTGAGGCCACCGCGTGGGGTCACTCATTTATGGGCTATGGCTCAGTAAGAAGGGATGTGATTTTCTTGCCACTGAATACTATAAACACATGCAGGAGGAGACACACAAATCATTTTAAAATGTTTATCTCAAAATAAATCAATTTGTATTTTCCATATTTTTCAAAATGTTTAAAAAACTGTAGGAGTGACAATAAAATGATCTCCATTAGAACCAGCTGTAAGTTAAGTTTAGCAGACACACAGTACACACAGATCCCCAAAGTCAGCAGATCATTGCCCAACAAAGGTCAGAAAAATGCCCCCTATACTCCTCAGCCACGTGAATAATGGACCATTACAGCAGCACCCCAGGGTGTGTGAATCATCCCTGTCTCATGTCTGTGTGTGGTCGTCTGGGTGTGCAGTTTGGATTCCACCAGTGTATAATATTCAGCCCTAGGTGGAAAATATAATACAGCTACTATTTTTCATTTTAAAAAAATGTGTGTCTATATATAGATATCTATGGATAGATATACTGTATATAGATATAGAGTTTGTTTCCATTATTAATCCAATATTCCTCATTCACTGCAGTGGTGTTGGACTTGGTACATGTCAAATTATCTGCTTCAAGTATTGCTATAATGAGGCCTGGTTGGTTTAGATTAGTTTATCAGACAGCAAACGGATCAAATTCATACAGTATTAAGCAAGTTGATATGAATTTGTCTAGCGGGGCTCAGATAAAAACAGAGTACGGGACAATATTGTAAGACAATACAATATAACAGAACAGCACAATTCTCGACACTCATGCTACAAATGTGGAACTGTGTGAGACTGTTGGTCTCATAAAGAAAGGTGGATCAGCTGAATTTTGGGTTTCATTTGTGGGGTGAAGCTTCCTGTCTGAGGATGATGAAGACACGTTAATTTTCCAGTCCAATAATCAGATGACAATTCATTTTCTGTGGCTCAGTGGAGATGGGTCAGCCAGATACAGTCACTGATGCACCTCAGACACTTTTACTATTATGATGTACCACTGCTCTGTGATGAAGGCAGCCCAGTCCTTTATGCTTAGCTATGGGTATTCTCTGTAAAGACCCAGACCCTTTTGAATGAATGATATTGAAACAGACATAAATCACTTAATACTGTTTACCTGATGTTTCTTTCTTTTTCATGAAATTTCCCACACTGTACAATTGGACCAAATTCACTGAGAGGAACATCTGCTCTTTCTCAGCATCCAAGAGTTTAACATCTATTTCTATTCCTGTTCTTTTTTTCCTAAATACCAAGAGGTTATTTCCCTCATTGCACAGTTGTAGAGCATGTACACAAAACTGTAGCTGCAAGAAGTCCAACTTGAACTCAGTCTGCCTCCTGCTGGAAATCCAATGTCATGACACCACATGGAAACTAAAACATTAACACCCCCAGGTGGTTTTCAAGTTGACTGGTGTACTTCTGAGTATGTCTCTGTTTTTCATGGAGTTGGTCAGTCTAATCCAGCGTAGTCTTCATGCTATATATTAGACAATATTATGCCCAGTAGTGTGGCAACAGTTCCTTTGTTACGAAGTTCCTTTTCTATTTCAACATGACAGTATCTCCATGCATGCACAAAAGCAGATTGAAAATATCTTCCTTGGCATGAAAAAACCTCAGGGATCATTTGGATCAATGATGTATTAAAGAGCCAAGCTTTATTATCCAACAACAATGTTTGAACCCACTAATGATTCTGTGGCTTCATGGAAGCAAATCCTTACAACTGGGTTCCAAAATCCAGTGGCAAGCCTTTCCATAAGGGTGCTATACAACAGCATATTAATATTACATTAGACTTTCCACTATCAAACATTGGCCACATGTCCACATAGTTTTGTCCCCATGCTCTATTTGACAGTTTAAATTTTTTGTTCAACCTGGCATGTTGCTCATGGTAGAAAATGTATTTACTGAGAGCTCACAGTAATTTTCCAGTTGTAACATACAGTATTTACTTGTTTAGAGAAATCTCTCCTTTCTAAAAAGTATTCAAGTACCACATTAATCAAGTTAATATGACTGTCTGTTCCCTCCCGTATTTAGACTTTATATTATATAGGATATTGCAGCACAGTTTATTGCACCAAAGGGAGACAGAACTGACAGATCAAAAGCCACAACAGTGAAGGTCAGATTATGAAATCGGTTTCCTGTGCGGTGACCCCAGTAAAAACAAGTAAAGGTCCTCGTGGTGCTGTAACGTCTTACAGATGGGCTGAATCTCTATGTTAACAGTTTGTAAATACCCCAACCTGGAAGTGGCAACATTACTGAATGACCTAGGTAAACATAAAATGGATGTTTCTGATACAAGCCATTTGGTTATCAGTGTAAGACAGCTGCTAGTATACAGTACAAACATGACTTCAAGGCTTTTCAGATGACAGTTTGTTTAGCAGCTCTGTGGCCTGGCTGAGATAAACAGGAGATGTGTGCAACACAGTTGCAACAATTTTTTCTTTGTATTGTGAACAATTTATCACAGTCTTCATTACAGGCAGAAATAAGCAACCAAGTTTATATTTTGGTATTAGAAAATAAAGTTTTGAAGTTGTTTTTTTTTTGGACCAAATGTTTTGTTGTTTGAGCTAAACAAAAAGAGCAACATGCTGAGACACAGAGCTCCTTTATAGATGATGATCAGAGTGATGATTTTAGAAAATGGAGGTAGACACAACAAGCTTTTGTTAAACAGCCGTCTCTGTCTGTTTAAGAGAGAATGCCTGTATGTCTGGAACACATACTGACAGCAAAATAGTTTTCATTTTTAACAAAAAGTAAAGCCACAGTCAGCTAAAATTCCAAAAAAACTGACTCACGGAAAAAAAAACATAGCCACAAAACTGTAATACATCAATTGGGGTCAATACGTTTAAAATACAGTATGCTGTAAGTATTGAAAATACTAAAGTGCTTGTGATTTTTTTTTTTGTATCTGTTTTTTCTATTTTGTAACTGATCTCTTATAAGGTGAAATTAGCATATGTTCAGGCTATTCTGTATATATGCATTATATAAGCCTTTGCCACTACATTTTAAATCAAAATAACAGATTTTGACTGAAGATGTCGACTGTGTGTGAGTGTGGGACCTATCTAGCGCACAGAGGCTTTGCCTCCTGGTGTGGTTAATTTACAGAGAACTGGTGAGGTCATCACCAGATTGTTCCACTGCTAATGGGAGGGGGAGAAGGTTTTACTAAGTACTCATGCATCAGTGGAGGTCCTTGTGTCATCTGTGGGTTTGTGGTTGTATTCACAGCGGTTACCTAGACAGAGTTTTTCCAACTAGGCCCAGAAGGTTATGATTGAAGATGGAACGGGGTTTATTTTTGGGACATTCATCATGGTAGTAATCTCTTTAATGCTTAAGAAGACTGATACTACAAAGGTCTATGTAACTACAGTATATAGGTTTTTATTCTTGGCTCTTACAAAGACTCCAAAAATGTTAACTCCATAGACAGTAGTATAAAGTGGGTGCAGCGAGGTGCGACATTACCCATTGGTATGCACTGGAGCCAGTTTGAAGCCCAAAGATGCTGCTTACTGGTGACTGCCTGATTAAAAATATAAAGGTTTGGTCAAGACTACGACTAAGTCATCTAAGATTTATTTTGTTATATTTTGCTGAGTTTGCACTGGTTTCTATACTCAGATGTGTTTTATAAAAATCACTGAGCATTTTTTTGAATAGTAATGTTGGCACTTTCATAAAGGTGTGATTCACAAGACAGATTTTAAAGAGATTTTTGTTCAAAATAAAAGTACAATAGTATATTTTCCCCTTATCCCCTGCTTGCTACATACCTGTTTTATTACCCTACATCGGAATTATGAAAAATCTCTTTTTGGTCTAAGTTAATTTTTAAACATCTCGGTCTTTGCAAGCAAAGATGGGTCATGGCTCACCACTTTCTCACCAATTTCTCAATACAAGAATGCAAACATTTAGGTCTTCCATCATCTATAGTAGCCCACATAATATTGTAAAAAGATTCAGGGACTCCTGGACCACTTCAGGGACCACTGTGTATGTGACATTCAAGCCCTCAGACGGCATTGCATGAGAAATGGTCATACTACCCCGATCCATATAGCCAAAAATACAAATACAAAAAACACACACAAAAAGAAAACTCAAGGCAGATGTCTGGATCTCTGTGCCAAAGACTACCATGTAAAACACCATCTCAGTAAAAGGAAAGCTGATGTAACACAATGGTAAACTTGCCTCTGTCATTGAGAAATGACAGCAAACGTCATCTGTATTTTCAAATGTTTTACAGACCAAACAGTTATCAATTGATTGAAAACAAAATGTTGGCTGATTAGTCGACAATAAAAAAAGAATCATTACATGCAGACCAACAACAGTTTGGCTGTTGAACTGACAACTATACAGTCGAGGTCAGAATTATTAGTCCCCCTGATGAAATCACACAAAACCCTTAATATTTCCATGGAAATGACCATAAAAAAACTGTTCATACTTGTATTCCTTCCAAAAGAACAAAGACAAAATCTTGGCCTTGTCATTTTTTAGTTTTCTTGTTAAAATTCAGCACAACAATAAAATATACTGATTAAATTTTGTGGCGATTTTGTCTTTGTTGTTTTGGAAGCAATACAAGTATGAGCAGTTTTTATTATGGTCATTTCCATGGAAATATTAACGGTTTTGTGTGATTTCATCAGGGGGGCTAATAATTCTGACCTCGACTGTATGTATGTTTGCTAGCATGAGCTCCGGTTTGTATCCTACATGCGTTAGTTAGCTTTCTCTAAAAATAACCTGCGATGTTTGAAAACACCAGAAGATGGTTAACTTTCCTATACTTACTGTTGTTTTGAAAGTAACATATAATATCTACATGAAAAAAATAGAAGACTTTTATTGTAACTCAACGTTATCATAAGGGAATATTTACAGTTGGTGGGGGACACAAACTGGAGCTGAATGTAACTTTTATGACAAGCTAATGTAAATTCTGATTTAGATTTGATAAACTAATTTTAATAGTAACTTATTTATATACCTCTTTGTAAGACTATTATCTCCGTAAAGTCAAGGGAAACACAAAATTGTTTCTAGCTAACGGAGCAGTCAGATTAGCAACTTCCGGAGGTAACCATGGATACCACTCACCTAGGCAGCCGTTAACAGGAGAGTATCGGGGCTCGTCAGATCTCTTCGGTTTTTTTCTCTCTCTCTGTCGGGATGGGGGTGTTGCTTGTCCGGTGGCAGACTGCTTCTTTCTGCTCGCTCAATGGGAAGAAAGAAAAGGGGTCTCTCGCTTGCGGAGGATATGAATTGGAATCTCAGCGTCAGCACACAGATAATTCGAGGAAGCTGTGCTCACCAGAAAGTGTAAAACGGTCACAAATGAGTGGCCGCGTTTTAATCGGGAAAGTGCCTCCAATGCAGTCGGCGCCGAGGGCTAAAAGGACGTTACTTTTTACGCCAAGGTAACAATGACATTTCATCAGTTTTCCTTAGACACATTCACGCTTTTTCGACATTTTTAAACTTGTGAATATGGTTGAGATGCTGCAGGGACTCTTTCTTTATTTATCTATCTAACCTTAAATAATATATTAATCGATATTGGATGTATGACGTATTGTCACTGTGGGTTAACTTAACTGAATTGTTCATTTGTTTTAAATTATAGACAGTTTTACTAACTGTACAGTATAGTAACATCAGCCGATAAGACAGTCTAGAGTAGAAGTTTAATTCGGCTGGTTTCAGTACATTTGTGTACTTGAATAATGACATTATACTTAAATACTTTTAGAATAAAATGGAGATCTGTAAGAATATTAGTAACGTAGTGTAGTGGCAATATACTAGGTTTAAGCATCCGTGGAAACCATTTTATTGCTGGAGGACACTCAGCTGCTGCTACCACAACTATCTGTATAATAGAGATCTTCACCACTCGCTCAGCCATAGACATGGATCTTGGAGCCCTGTACTTGATGTCCTTCATGCATGAAATATGCCAGAAATGAACTGCAAGATGCATTACTTATGTTGTGTACTGGTTTTATAGTTAAAGAAGCAATACAATTAAATTTATAACTGTTAAAGAATATGCATTTCAAGCTCTTTTCTTTGTAGTGCTGTCCACCAGTGCCTGCTGTAGTGGCAACCTGCACTTACGTGTGTCTGTGTGTGGTTTTAGTGATGCTGTTAGATACAGGTCCAAGTCTGGACAGTGACTGTAATGTCCCCACCCTGCTCCACCCCACCAATCATCACTTAGCCTTTTTAAACCAAAACATTTTCACACCAACCCAACATAAATAATACAGTGGGCACACAAATCAGAGATGTTGGAGTTTTGCCATACAAAACAAAAAGTTAATTGCCACCCTATGTATGAAGTATGCACTTTGCTGGAGTACTCCCACCCTGTTCGTGTCTGTATTTCACCACTGAGAGCACAAGACAGTTTGGCTTTCAATATCAACAGCCCACAGACCCTCCTGCTGACATACCTGTGGGGTTATTCATGGCCCCTCCGTTACTCCTGATAGAGATGGTATTGTTGAAATATGCTGTTAACCTCTGTGCTCAATGTAAATCTAAATTATTCTAGTTATTAAATCCGTAGTTTGTAGTTAGTACTTAAATCAAATTTTGTATCTGAGGTCACATATCTGTAGCCACAAATCTTTAATAAGTTGATGACTTCTGTGCTCAAAACCAGTACAAAGTGTCAGGGAGAGCTTTGTTTCTGTTTTACAACTGCAAGTACAACTCAACTACTGCCATGTGATTACATCCAATTCTGAAAGTGTATGGGGCCATTTATGTCTCCCTGTATTTTTCTATGCAATTCCATGTTCCATGGCTCTGCTAATTGCAGACTGCTGACCCACAAAGGACATTTTCAGCTCAGTGTGGAAAGCAAAAGAAAAGGAAAAGAATGAATTCAGCTCAAGCAGTGACTCAGCTTTAAAGGGTCTTATTAATTTACCTTTTCCACTGTGCCAAAATTGTGTGCGCCAACACAAATTTGATTACCACCTGTGGTTGCCAGAAGAAACGATGGGGAACATAATTATACTAAATCCAAGCAAGACTTGCATTTAGCTCTCTGGAGAAGTAATTTTTAAATTCAACAAGGCATTATTGCTCCTCAAAAGCACATAAAAATGCTTTACTCTTCAAATTTAAACTCCCCTTAAATCCTGAACTGTTTTCTCCTGCTCTGATGTTTCAGTTCACTGAATGGATGTATATATCTCTTTTTGTATTCCACACAGTGATCTGCAATTTAAATATATTCAAATATATAAATAATTTATCTGGGTTGTGCTATACATCCCTGCCTTTCTCACTTGAGGAGCTAATCTGGCAGCATC
Organism: Sandelia bainsii; assembly: GCA_032362345.1. Classification (NCBI taxonomy): domain Eukaryota; kingdom Metazoa; phylum Chordata; class Actinopteri; order Anabantiformes; family Anabantidae; genus Sandelia; species Sandelia bainsii. The sequence goes on from JAUMHL010000025.1 coordinate 20,501,574, forward strand.
TGTTTTAAGGCGATGCAGGATGTCGTTGTGGGGTGAAGGGAAGGGTCATGGAGGGTTTACTCTGATTTTCCTCATCCTGTTTCTTTAGAGCATACCAGAGCACTTTCTAAACCCTGAGCTGTCAGTTGCTATACTTGTTGTTCAGCATGATTTATCAGCATGTTTCCCCTGAAGCTACAGTTAAAGATTGAAGCGTGTTTAACTGTAGGGCTTCTGTTTAAAACCTGCTGGATAGTTAAGTTAAAATTGAAATTAACTATTCAAATTGATGATTTAACTCTTACTCCTAGTTATGATTTTCACCTACCTTTCAGTGGCTTACTTAAAGGTTTATTCACCTTTTGTAAAGTGAAACAAAACAAAACTGACTTTACGAAAAAGTGAAGAAACGCAAGCAAACATCTGCATGTCTTGTTGTCATGATCTAACACATTAATGGTCGAAACAAGTTTGGATAATGTATAGGTAGAAACTTGGCTTTTACAGCAAGTGAAAAACATGTACCTTATTTCAGTATGACTGAAATATCTACTCTTGAGTGTTTATTGAACAAATGGCCTAGAAGTGTGATGTGTCAGTTAAATCAAATAAGCTGCAGCCATGTTAGAATTACCTGCTTGTTTGAGCATGTGGCCCCCTTTAGAGACAGCTTACTTCAGACAGATGGACATATAATGGCTGCCAGCCTTTTTCTCCCTTCAGATACATATTTCTGCAGTCTGTACACTAATGTGGTTGTCATTTACTTGAAAAAAGAACAATTTTGTTTCGTTTCAGTTGGGATGAGAGCAGCTCCATCAGCAGTGGGCTCAGTGAGGGTGACGGTGATGGTTCGGAGAACCTCAGTTCAGAAGAGTTCAATGCCAGCTCATCCCTTAACTCCCTCCCAAGCACCCCCCTGGGATCGAGACGCAACTCTTCTGTTATGGTGAGCTGAAATACTGTACCCAGCGGTAGTCTGTAATACAGCATGTGGCAAAGTTTCCCTTTCCTTTGTCTTGTTTGTTTATAAAACGGTGCACAACATTGCAGCTGAGGCTTTTCCTTGGAGCATTTTCAGTGCTTCACTCTGTGATTTACTGTGTTCTGTGTGTTAAATGCGAGTGCTGCGTTTTGATGAAGGCCACAATAAGACATCAGATCTCACCTCTGTCATTACAATGAAATTAAAGAGATAAACAAACTGGCCAAGTACATTAAATCTTCAATGTCTTTTCTTTTCTCTTGGGTGCTTAACCTCCACTAGGCAGAATGTCTGTCCAGAGTTAGGAGACAGTTTGACTGAAAAATTTAAATTTTAACACATATGTTAGCATCGTTTTGTCATTCATTGTCAGCATGCATTTTAAACAGGTGTGTTATTAAAACAATAAACTTCCCTCATAGTTAAACTGTGAATGTGCTTTTCAGTGAGTTAGGAGCCTGAAGTAGGAAACGTTTTGAAATGGGCAATATTTTCATTTTCATAGATTGTGGTATTTTCAATCAGTGAGATGCAAAAGATGTAATTTAAGAATTTTAAGCAGCTGATTGAATTTGCTATTGCGGATAAACCATATCAGATATAAACTGTTATTCAAAGCAGAGTATGGCTTAAAACATGTCAGCAAAATATCTTCAAATTTATGGTATTGGTTCCTACCTTTCTCACAAGTAAACATATTTTACCTTTCTGTAACTATAAGTAGTTTGTCCTTGCAGAGTGCTAACTTGGAAGAAATTGTTAGTGCTACTCAGTGAGCCATCTGTCACTACATGTCACATTCACAGAGTGCCAAGAAGCGGCATGCACAGTGTTTTCTGCAGTGCTACCTCCTCAGTGCACCACAGAATAGCTTATAATCTAGCTGTTGTTTTTATGACCACTGCAGTGTGGAAAATATATATATATAAAGTTTTCTTTTCATTCTATATTGTACTGTTTTATCTTTGAAAGTGTTAAATCCATTTTGTTTTTTGTTTTAGTTCCTTTGTCTTCCTCTGTGGTTGTCTTCAGTCCACTTGGGGCATATCAGTCTTTCTGTCTTTCCCACTGGAATGCAGTTTAGATGGGAAAGATTACAGACAACATTCAACTCCATAGATAACACAGACCATGTTTGATGGTTACCCACACTGTTCCTTTTCGCTTCCTCTCTCTGCAGCTCCGCACTGATGCAGAAAAGCGCTCCCTAGTGGAAAGTGGACTTTCTTGGTACAGTGAGGATGGCAAAGCCAGCCACAAGCTTGATAGCTGCAGCTATGACACAGGGAGTCTAAAGACAGAGGCCCCGAGCAAGTGGAGAAAAAAGCCGCCAATATTCAGTGAAGATTCAGGGTGTAAAGGAGAACTTAAGAAGCCTCAAAGTTTGGGTCAACCTGGGAGTTTCAAGAAGGGCCGTAATCCTCCTGTGGGTGTGACCTCTCCCATCACCCATACCTCTCAGAGCATGCTCAAAGTTGCAGGTGAGCTCAGTAGTATATTCTCACTTTTCATATGTTTGTCTTCTATTCTTTGTTTATATTTTTGCTCTGCTATTCATCTTATTTAGGAATTTGGTGTCTCACTTCCGACTAAGAAATCATTGTCATGAATTATCTCTTGTATGATGAAGCCAAAAGTATAACAGTCTACAGTTTATAGAGCAGCCAAGCCAGATATCTGCTTGGTGTCAAGATGACTACAGAAGTTTACCCCTTTAGAGTAAGCCAAGGTTTGATTTGTAGCATAATATGATATACTGAAGGAAAAAATGTACCATGGAATCCATTTCATTGGAAAAAAATATCAGCTTAATGCCCAAAGCCATGTTTCTTCTGTTATCTTAAAGAAAGGGCTGTTACTGTACATGTCTGTACTCTGCAGAGACACTGTCTGCCATCTGAAGCAACAAAATGTATGCGATTATTAAGTAATAGTTTAAAATTGAGTTCCAACATCATCATTTCTTAGCTTTTAATTTTAAATTGCTGATCTTAATTTTAATTTTAATAATATGTGATTAAAACTAGACCTGATTGTATTTACTTTGGGTTCAGTTAAAATGAAAAAAAAAATCCTCCTACAGATGCATTTCTAAAACTTTTTCTAGAGTTTCTGCATAGCTTAATAGGTCAGATAATAACTTGATAATACCTTAACTCTTAGCCTTAACCCCAAATAGCCTTCTTCTTTATCTTTTAATGGGTCGTTCAATATTCAAATATCTGCCACATGTATGTGCATTCATTTAAAAATGCGTAAAGATCTGAGTTTGAATGATTGTATCACTTGGATACATTTCAGGGTATAGTAGGAAAAAAAAGTTTAATTTTGCATGAGACTCTTTTAAGTCAGTCTGTTGGTGAGTTACACATCATGAGCACTTGAAAGATCTCTAAGTTAAAACAGATGTTTCTTGCTTTTATATTTTATCTTAGCTGTAATGGCTGGAATGACTATATATTTCCTTTTATGTCTAGTTTGAGAGAAATAATCCTTTTTATCCGTTTTAGTTTTGTCATTTTGTTTGCCCAGGTCAGCTGGGGTTGCTGATCTATCAACACATTGAGTTCATTCATCTGTTTCTAAGTAGCTTACTTTCTTCAGGGTCATGGTGACTACAGGGCAAACTGAGCACCCAGTCATTCTAAGTGCCTCTTGTAAGCACTGAAATACTTCTTCTTCTGTTGTGGCTAACTATGCAATGTTCTGATTTCTTTATGCAGCACCTAAATGTGAGAAGCCACTGGACAAATCCAAGATGTCCATCAAAACTGCTGGTCTACAACGTTCTCGGTCTGATGCTGGCAGGGATCATCATGGAGAGCACCGCAAGCCTCCATCAGGTTTAGTTAAACCCACTGCTGGGGCTTCCTTTGGATACAAGAAACCACCAACAGCTACAGGTACCGCCACTGTTATGACAGCAGGGGGCGCCACCATCTCCAGTGGCTCTGCTACTGTGGGGAAAATCCCTAAGTCCTCTGGCATCCCTGTGAAGCCAGTGGGAGGAGGAATACCCTCTGGTAGAAAGAACAGCTTTGATGCCAGCAGTGAACATGGCTTCCTGGGCCCAAACGCCCGAAACAGTATTCAGTACCGCAGTTTGCCTCGACCAGCCAAATCAAGCACGTTCAGTGTGATTGGTCGCCCTGCAGCTCGGCCTGTCAGTGGTACCCTTGACCCCAGTCTGTTGAGTTTGAAACCTGTGCCCATCGCCTCCACAGGTCCCAGGGTTAAAGAGCCAAGTGGCTGCAGCAGTAAATTAGGCAATCGAACCAGCACAGGCCCAGTGAACCAGACAGACAGAGAGAAGGAGAAGGAGAGAGCCAAGGCCAAGGCTGTGAGTGCTGACATCGACTGTGGTTCATTGAAAGGAGAGGACACTAAGTCTGACTCCACAGGAGAGTCTGCTGTGAAACTGCACAGCCTGAGACGGACCAGCAGCAGCAAATATCCTGAACTCTCATCACCCACCACACCAAGGTGTCGCATTTACATACTGCTCTAAAGGGCCATTTAACCTACATTACAAAATAATTATATTTTCTTACTGATCTCTTGTAATATTTAGCCATGTCGATAATTTTTGGTTCTTCTTTATATGCCTGGGATATCTGCTGACAACAACAACCCATTACAATGGATTGGAACAGAATTTTACTTGTGGCGCCTACAGGATTCAAAAATTACATGTTAAAAATTCAACAGCTATGTCTTGTTCCAGAAACAGTGTCCCAGTTACTCTAAGTAATCCACAGAGCTCACTGTCAACAATTTTTCCTGGAACTACTTTCTGTCAAAGAAATGGTCCAGACCAATGGGAACATTGTTTGGATTAATGCCGGTGCTGACTTTTAGATGCAGAAATCTTAAGAGACAAATATTTCAAAATCTTGTCAAATATAACCACAATGTTTTGCCTGGTTATGCAGTGTGTGCTTAGAAGTAAGGCAAATGTAAAATGTTTTTTCTGTTATTTGGGTGAAAGACTTACAAGGAGCAAAAATGAAAGAAGGGAAAATACATCACACTCATGCATGGATTCAAACATGTCTCTATTTTGAACATCATTACTCAGGACTTCACCGTAGTTTGCTTTTATTGAAATATTGTTTCTTCTGCCTGATTCCTAGAATGCTGAACACTAAGTCTTTGGGTCGTCCACCCAGCCTGGCTCACCTGGATCAGGTCAACTCCAATAGTCTTGACTCCTGTGTGACCATCCAGGACCTCCCACCCAAAGTCCCCCCATATTCCAAGCTTCAGGACTTGGCAGGTTCCCATACCGCTGCCCGCCTCATCCCTAGCCCAGCTCCTGTCCTCCACATCGATTCCCCCAGTTCCTACAACAGTGAAAGCTTAAGCCTTAGTGGATCACCTCTTTTGTACCCCAAGTTGTCTGGTATGCACCGCAGCCTGGAGTCGCTGCCACTGCAGATGAGTGTACACCCCAGCACAAGATATGTCACGATTGACACACATGACAAGGAGGAGAGGAGTACAGGAACCTGGGGAGCTGGGAGCAGAACATCCCTCAACATGTCAGACAGGTATGTCCTTGTCTAACGTCCGTTGTTTAAAAAAAAAATGCACTTAGGACCAAATGAATATTAGTGAATATTGTTTGCTTTTGAGAAAGAAAATTCTTGTGGGGGGCTTAATTTTTTTTAGCCTAAGTGGGCACTGATCTCATGAGGTGACATTATAAACAAGCACAGTATCTCTTTATTACAAAACAACCACTTTTATTATTGTAGGTTTTTTTTTTTTTTGTTATAATCATTTGAACAAAAGTCTATTGAAATACAATTTGTGTTTTAAAGTAAAGGTTTTTAACAGATTTTCTTTTATATTCTTATAAGTATTCATAGAAGTAGCTACATTTATTGTAGCAGCAAATAGTGTATAAAATATAATGTCTGTTTTAGTCAATATTTTGAAGTGCGGTCCAACATTGGTCCATAAGTTTCTTGGCAACCAACACACTATCCACCCATATTTTATCTCTCTTTTCTGGGAACAGAAAATCTGAGCTGTCATTTGGAAGATGAAGGGCCGGATCCATCTGACAATTTCTGTTTAAGGTGGAGATGGTCTGAATTAATTCCTGCCAAAGGAATGTACTTTTGGGCAATCCAACGCCATGTGTATGAAAGTGCCCAGTGTTTCATATTGGCTAGATATACAAACCCGTGTGATACCCCTGTGTTATGCAGATCCTAATGATAAAATGAATAAAGTAATCAGTGTTGTCCTCTCAGAAATATGCTGTTTTTTATTAATTATTCGTATTTACAATAACATATTTTTTTCCTTTCTTTACAGTTTACAAACGGATCGGAATACCCTGCCAAAAAAAGGCTTAGAGTATGTCAAAACACTTACTGTTTAAGCATATGTTTGAAATCTGATGCAGTTATATCTTCACTGGTTGAAATTAAAATGACCTTTTTGTTTTTGTTTTGTTTTCTCCAGACGCTATGGCTCAAGCCTCTCGGAGAGTGAAGGAAGCAAACCTGGAAGGCGCCACTCCCACACCATACTCAGCATGACAGACAGCGAAAGTCCCCCTCAGCTGCCTTCTCCCACCCGTACGCCCCACCCCTCCTCCAGCAAGACTCCTCTCACCAACGTGGGTCAGTCTGCTTGACCCATCTGGCTGCAAAGTTCTAAAAACAATCACTGTTTTGAGCTGTGAAGCTAATGACGCTTGAGATCTTTGATAAGCCATCTATCTTATCATTGATTATAACTTAGGGATGGGATATTGAGCTCACACTGAGGAAAGACTTTGGAGTTTTTACAATTAAGAAATGTTGATGCAAGTTGACAATAATGTATTCAGCCATATATCTGAAGTGGTGGCCAAAAAGTATAAGATCAGACTGAACCATATGATTATGATTATCCCATATCTACACCTATTTAGAATTAAGTTTAAGTGTGAGTTAAGCGAGAGATGGAGGAAATAGGAGGTCAGGTCAGGCTATATTTATCTCTTTCACTCGAACCATAGTGTTGCCTTACACTGAGTCATCAGAATAAGATGTAGGCCTTCTCTGTGTGTGTCTGAATCCTATAGTTTTGTCTGTGTCACTCACTATTTTCCAATGTGTCTCTCTTTTTGTGAAAGTTGCCCCAATTTCCAGTGGTAGCCCAAGGATATCTCGCTCCAACAGCACAGGCCCCTCTAGTGACTCAGCCTGCGATCTCTATGGATCCTCCACCTTGGGCAGCAGCATGTCCCTGGCCGACCGGCCGAAAAGCATGATGCGGTCCGGTTCATTCCGTGAACCAGGGGATGATGGTGAGCCTACTCAGTTGGCCTCCCTGCAGGGGGAGTTGCCTGAGCAGAGTTTTCTGATAATACTGCACGCAGTATGTTTAGAATGACATTTGTTTTCATGAATGAGGAAGTGGGGATGAGTCTCTATGTCTACATTTTAGATTGTAGGTGGAGGTTTTAGATTGTAGGTTTAAGTGCTATCTATGATTTAAATGTCTACTGTACTGTTGCATCACTGGGTTTGTAAATTAACACCACAGTTGCAGCATGTGTAGCAAACTTTGGTAATATGAAAATATTTGGATATGCAGAGTTTCTCATCTAGTTCTTGGTGATGTCAGAAATACTGATTATGAAAGATATACACATAAAAGTATCAAGACAAGTCTTTCAGAAATGTTTTACATTTACACAAAAGAAACAAGCGAAATTATAAATTTGAGGAATCATTTTCCCAAAACTGCCATGAATTATGCTAGCAAATGACAAATATGGCAGGTCTAGTACGGTAGAAGTTATCCTAACATGAATTATTAATGTTGTTGTACATGTCAAGTATATTATGTATCAACCAAACACCAAACCACACATCCTTAGGAATATTAATATGCTCAATAATATGAGTATGAAGTTCTGCTATTTATATTAGACATTTTGAGGTTTTCTGAGATCTCACTAGGAGCAACCTTGGAGCCTGATTTACTTGTTTTAGGCCTGAAACTAAGGAATACTTTAAAGCAGGAATCCTAATGGAAGAGGGATCATCCAAAAGGAGGTTTGTGTTTTTGGCAAATGAGAGTTAAGTGAGAAGATTGATATCACTCTCAGTACCCTGTCTGTTATTTATTTAATCATTTTAAATCTGGCTGACAGTAACCAAACACAACTGCGAGTCTTGACTTGAGTGTTGACTGCTTCAGTTTTAAATGTTTCTTCTTGAATACATTTAGAAAGAGTACAACATTTCAGTCATTGACTGGCTCTTCATCAGGTGCAGAGACTTTTTTTAAAGTAGGCATTCAGCAGAGTTGTGAGCCGCTGTGACAGACTGCATCAACTTGGACCTGGATAAGCAACTAGATAAGTAAAATGTGCAGGTTTTCCTTCACAAACCTTGAAGGAATTTCCATTGTACCAGTTATGTCCTTGACTTTTATCTTGGTCTATCTAAGCTCTAGGTCTTATCTAACTCTATACCAGACAGTGAATAAGCAAGTGTATTTCCCAAAATGTTAAATGTCTCCTTTAATGTGTTCTGATGCTACAGCAAAGTCAAAAAATCAAGGCTATTTTTTGTGAATATTCCTGAGATGTGTCTAGAAGTCACTATATACAGTATGTTCTTAAAGACCCACTCCAGTCACATTTTAAGGCATATATAAATACTCTGTTGTACAAAACATAATGTCTCACAGGTTTCTTTCCAAAAGTTCAGTAAACCCCTGAAAAAGGCATGGAAAGAGGTCTGTCTCCCTCATTGTAAATTCCAGGCTCTATGAATATTCATTATATGCAAATGCACCCAGCCTCAGGAAGTGAACCTCCACCAGCCCCCTTCAGCAGAACTATGTAAAATGTTAGTGACTCTCTGCATTCAGTATAGTAGAAGTCAGACAGTTTAGGACATATAAACATAAGAAAAACTTATTTTTGAGTGGAGTGGGTCTTTAATGGCCAGGCTGAGTTTAAAGTGTTACGCTGTCTTTAGGGCTGTTAGTAATGTATTGCATACACTTGTCATTATTTTTGGTGAAATGAGACAGCAGACATTGCCGGAAAAGATGAGTTTTTTAAGCATGTATTTGGCCTAGTAACTGTATATGAAAGCATATACTTTTAATTTTAAGTAAAATCTCCGCTTTGCCTTTTTGCAGTCCATGGCTCTGTGCTCTCTTTGGCATCCAATGCATCATCCAATTATTCCTCGGTGAGTGTATGTATGCCATTTACTGTATGTACTATTTATATATAAAAAAAGGTTACTTTTACCATAGTTAATGCCTTGTGCCTTCAGTTTACATGAGCTGTTATCTTAAAAAATGTGATAATTGAGCAAAGTTAAAGCAAAAAAAATTATATTAAAAATATGTATCCAATTACAATTTTGCATTTACATGAATTATTTAAATTTAATTAATATAACCCGTCTCTAGTTTCATAATGCATGCAATAGGTATTTTAAACCAATTCCAAGATTGTACGTCACTGTTGTTGTCACTATAAATCTTCAAAAATGTCCCTTTTACTTTAGATAAGTACTTTTCATTAGTGCCCCTAAAGTTAATACCCCATCCTATTTGTTTTCACCATGGCTTCTTAAGAATGAGGAGAGGATACAAGGGGAGGTAAGTTGCCAGAACTCTTCACCTGGCATTGTGTTTGTCTGTCATTTCCTGTTGAATCTGGGCCACTCATCATGTGGTGTTATCAGTGAAGTCTGTGACCTCAGATCTTTATCTCCAGGGCCCAAAACTCAGTTCATTTTGTTTCACCTCTAATATTATCCATCCTTAGCACCACTCTCATTTTCAATGGCCTCATAAAATTCACTTTCATACCATGATTATAACATTGCCTATTTAACTAAAATGTATTAATGTGGTGTGTGAATCATTTCAGTTTCAGACATGGAGTAATACCTTTCATTTGTTTTTGTTCTTTTGTTTCCATTCTTCTTTTAGTTAACCCAGTGAAACAACATATCTAACACATTCTGTTGCTACATAATGATTATCAAAACTTGTATTAACATGTCAAGCACATCTTTTTCAAAGGTACTGTTTAGTAAAATGTTTATATGGCTCGGACTCACTGTACAATTTGTCTGCAGCAACTCCGCAAATTGAGGAGAGAGCTGGAGTCCTCTCAGGAAAAGGTTGCCAACTTGACTATGCAGCTTTCTGCTAATGTATGTATGATGTTTTTATATATTCCCTTTTGGTCTCTTTTCATTAGCTAATTGTTCATTTGGTTCATTTCCTTTATCAGAATATTGTCATTTCAGTATGTAAACTAAACACTTCTTAATTGATTGTGCTTTAATAAAACCACCAACTGAAAATAAAAACTCCATTTAGGAGTACCTAAGAGAATGAGGATCACATTAGTTTGGGATCTACGCGATGATGCATACCTCTCGTGTTTACTCTATATGTTCAGGGAGTAAGAGCAACCGGTCACAGAATAGTCAGGACCACCTTAGTTAATCCTCTGGTGTCATGACGAATGTTCCATATTTCCAGTACCATTTCTTCTAAAAACCTTCAGCCCTGTTATCTTGATGGACATCTATTTAAACTTAATCCTTAATGCTCATTTTTAACTCTGTTTCACCAGCTTGACCTAATAAATGTCCTCCTCCTGCCTCTTCTGATTGTCTCACTGTGCAGCTTGTGATGATTGAGCCTGGCAGTTTTAATAATAACTTTTAACTAAACACTACTTAACAAATCCTAATGTAAAATAATTAACATAAACTACTATCTGCTATTCACTCTTTTATTCACTGGCTTTGCTAAACCATCAGCTAACCAGGGTGGAACATATTAAGTGACTGTATGAAGTCTATCTACGTGGGTTTTGTGTATATTTTAATAAGACCTTTTTCCCACCCCTAATGCTACTATGCCCTCTCTTTTACACTCTTGACTTTAATGACTTCTGGACTTGCTGCTGTCCCCTGCCTGCCTCCTACTGACCTGCCCCACTGGATGCTGGGTATAGCAGCTAGGCCAGGTTTGTCTGTTGCCTCCAGAGCACTCTGTCCCTTCTGCATGATTCTGGACATCAAGCTAATGAGTTACTGTCTCATCTCTGTGGGCTTGTGGTGTGGCACAGTCCAACTAAACCTCTCAGCTAAATCATGCTAACTAGGGCTGCAATTACTGTATATTTTTTATTATTTAGTAATGTTTTATGTCTGCAAAATGTCAAAATGGTTCTGAAAACAGTATAAGACCCATCAGCTCAAAAGAAATAAATCAAAGAACAGTCAAATTAACTGATATTTGGAAGTGATATGAATGAAACCAGTGAATATTTATTTTAATCACTTCTTAATCTTTTTCATGTATATATTGGCATATACTGTATGTTTTTAGTTTAGTTTTGTTCCAATTACTTAAACAACTATGGATAGTGTCCTCCATAGATTTCAGAAGATTTTTAATTATTAAAAAATTACACTGTAACACTCAATTGTCAGCAGCAAGTCGTAAGGTTTACGAGGTTTGTCTTTTGCTGCCACACTGCTTCCCTCCCTCACCAACATTTCTGTAATGTCTTCTTTCGTCTGTGACATCATCTACAGCTGTCCACTACTCCATCCCATCCTCTTCTCCCAGCAGATGGAGAAAACCATTTGCTTAATGTGTTGTGAGCTTTTCAGACTGCAGACCGATTCGATTCAGCTGGTGACTCATTCAGCTGCTGTCTCAACACCCCATTCACTCTGTCTCCTTCCACTGTGTTTTTTCTTAAAGGCTAATCTGGTAGCAGCATTTGAGCAGAGTTTGGCACTAATGACAGCACGCCTGCAGACCCTGTCGGTCTCCTCAGAGCAAAAGGTATCCCGGTTATATCACAATGCTAATGGATCTTATACCACCTCTGAGATTTGTGATTTTATTTGTTTATGGAATAACTAACAAGCTAACGCTAAACAGAACTTTACATACAAAGTGAAATGGAAAGTTTTTATTTAATTCTAAACAGTTGTGTTACAGTGCTCCATAGTGTACTGTACAAATATAAGATAACAGGATATTATTCTGTATGTTAGATCCTGTCCATGATAAAAAGGTGACATAACTGTTCTGGTAATGAGATGTGGTCAAAGGTTTACATAGTGGGATCACCATGTTGTCATCGGTCACTCAGCACAAGCTGTCAGCCTTGTTGAAAACAGACCTTCTACAAACCACAGTTCAGAAGAATCTTGGTCCAGTAGCCTGTAAGCTAACCTCAACACATATTGATGTTTCTCTCTTCAGGACTCTGAGCTCACTGAGCTGAAGGAGACCATTGAAGTTCTGAAGACCAAAAATACAGAGGCCCAGGAAATCATTCAGGGGGCACTCAGTAATCCAGACATCACACCTAAAGGTAGAGAATATGCTGCGTTTGTATTTTGTGGTTAGGACTCTCTTCCTTCACAATATCTGTCTTCTTTTCTTTTCTTTTCTCTTGTCATTTAGAGCTGTTGATCAATCGCCAGAACTCCTCAGAAAGCATCTCCAGCCTCACCAGCACCACTAGTCACTCAAGTATGGGTAGCCTCAAGGAGCAGGAGGCCAAGAAGAAGAAGAAGAAGAGCTGGGTGAGGACACATGCAAGCACAAGCTGGAGGTCACACTGTTAGAAACATTGTTCAGTGTATGAGTTCAGTATTTGTCATATGGGTAAATTAAGTGAATTAGAACTACACTGGCTTCCTGTGGGCTAAGACCCACACAGACACTACCCCCCCTAATAAATACTAAGAATTATTTTGCAGTGGTATGGTTCTTTAGATCATTGTAACATGGGTTAGAAGTGAATGAAAGTTTTGAATTGTATAATTGAGATTGTGGGAATTATCTGATCAATGTCAAATTCATCAAACTTTGAGCAAATGTAATATTCTTGTCTTGATTACCACTTAACTATCAACAATTCAGTTTACATTATACAGTATACTGTTTTTATTTCAGTCAATCTGTCAACCCCTCTTCTAGTTTATGGCCCTGCATGTGTGTGTGATTCTCCTCCTGTCTTGTTCCAAATCTGTTATTAAGTATGGTTCTGGTCTCTTCCTCATGCTGGCCTGCTTTTTATTTTAGGTCTTTGAGGTGAGTGATGTTGCTACAGTAAATCAAGCCCACTAAACCCCTCCCTTTCTCCAGCCTGCAAGCACTTATGAGTCATACTAGGGAAATGTTTGGAAACTTTCTGTCATCAGTGTGTTTTTAAACTTGATTCACCAAATCACATTACCACGATCTGATAATATTAAATTGTAAAATTAAACTACAGAATGACGATACTTGTATAATCTGCATGCTATTCACTTGTTCTGTTGCATCTTAAACATCAAATGGTTCAGTGAAAATGCATGTTACCGTTCAATTGTGTTCAGATGGTTTTCAGACACTGAATTTTGTAGTTGTTTCCATTTCAATCACATCTTACATATGTGTGCTATGATCATTGCCAATGCAAATTCTGTGTACATTTAAATCTGTCTACTGTTGCCACAATATACACTACTCACAAAAAGTTAGGGATATTTGGCTTTCGGGTGAAATTTATGGAAAACGTAAAAAGTTCACA
>JAUMHL010000025.1:20525283-20575307 GCA_032362345.1 Sandelia bainsii
GAAGACATGTATCTTTTCATGAAAAACATGGTAATTCCTATGTGTGTCCAAACTTTTGACTGGTAGTGTATGTATACCTACCTAAGTTAGTGAAAGAAATATTTTTTTATCAGATACAACACACTGTAAGCCATAGTTAAAGTCAGTAAGTATACATTTATTACATATTAGGTTAGGAAAATAGTTAATGATGCACAATCTGAATGAGTGGACCAAACAGACTGGTGGTCTGAGTCATACATGGTGTCCAGTATCTAATGTAATTGACTTGGGGAGGGGGCGGTGTCTGAACGTGCTGAGCTCTATATAAGCCCGCCGCTTCCGCAGGAATGATGGCATTGGATACAGTTTTAAGGACTTAAACGAGTTGGGAATTAGCTGCAACCTCCAACATGCCGTCCAAGCCTGCCCCAATCAAGAAGGCGGCTAAGAAAGAACCAGCCAAGAAGGAGGAGAAGGCTCCAGAACCAGCTCCCCAACCGGCTCCGGAACCCGCCGCGGAACCCGCTCCGGAGCCAGCTCCTGCCGAAGCCGCCCCAGCCCCCGCTGAGGGTGAAGCTGCACCTGCTGAGGCGGCCCCTGCGCCCCCGCCAGCTGAGGAGCCCAAACCCCCGACCCCTCCACCCGCAGATGGTAATACCCGGAGCTCACTGGCGTCTGAGTTACTATGGGTTCACTTTAATGTTGTGTTTCCGTGGAGGCGCCTTGGATGTGTTGTGTAACCCTTTATTAAGCCCAAGTAGTGGGTTCAGCTCCTGGTAAGCACCCGGTAACATTTACGCATACGCACTCGTGTGCGTCCATGTGCCGTGGATAAGAAGTTGTACTATCCACATAAAGTGGAAATTACACGGTAACGACATAAACCGACAGCTTGGACGCGTTCAGCTATGGGCTACATTATCTGTGAAAGTCTCAGAAAGTCATACTAATGCGCTTTATGCGCGCCATGGACGCATGCCTTCCTTCAGCAAAACTGTCATGTTAAGTTGTAAAGCCGTTGCTAGTATGTGCTTTTATACATCAGTGAAGACCCAATCTTAATGCCGAACAAACCTATGTTAACTACACCGACTTTATTAAAAGGTTCACATATTATCTCATATATTCGTCATGTAGTCATCATGACTTTGATTTAGTAATCATCTGCACCCAGCTGTTAGTTTATTGGCGTCACCTATCTTAAACCCTCTTTTTGAAGGAAATAATGTTTGGTTTTTGGTGCTTTTTTTCAGAGGACTTGATTCATTCATTCATGAAGGGAGAATTTCTTGCAGCACTTCTTGTATTAGTAACTTTAACTGTATTAGTTATTATATGTCTAGTGATATCACATTAGATATCATACAAATCATGTAAGAGTATTAATACATTTTGAGCTATCCACCAACTTTCAGCTGCTAACTGCACTAATATCTAATGCTCATATCTTCTAACCTCTAATATCAGCTGCTGCTCTTACTGCTGGCTCCAAAGCACCTGCTGATGGTAAAACAACCTGCAAAAAACAGGACATGTTCCTGTGCACTCCTCTCTTTTAATTACTGAGAAGATTTTGTCATTTGAGAAAAACTGAGTGGAAGGCCTCTTAATGATTTAACACTGTAAAACATTTGAAATCCCAGTAAGAGGAAAAGAGAGTTGTGAAGTACATAACTGGGTTATATTTGATGCTGTAGCGTTGCTCGTCTCATTACATGCTGCCAATAATAATGCAAATGCCTATTTAACATCAGCTGAAGCTGCTGAGGCGCCTGTGCCAGAAGAGCCTAAACCACCCACACCTCCACCACCTCCACCCAAAGGTAACCTTTAAAAAAAAAAAAAGAAAGATTCATCTCAGAATGATGTGTTGTAATAATGTTCGTTTTTATTACAGTGTTGACGAATTGCATCACCACCTCTTGTGAACAGATTTCTGATTAGCATTGTTCTGCATTTCCGCAACGTGTCAAATTCAGTTGAAATATTCTCTGATTTTGATTTCTGCAGAGCCCACAAGTGCTCCTGTGGATTTGTTTGTTGAGGACAAGAACGACACTTCAGTTTCTATCATCTGGAGCCAGCCTGACAACATTGGGCCATCCGGTCTGGATGGATACACCATTGAAGTCTGCAAGGATGGAAGTAAGTCCTGCTCTGCACCATATACTGGCATGAACAGGGTCACATAGCGGTGTTAATACACCATGACAAAAATGTCAGCTGATGAATTAGTTGGAAAGCTTTTATTTCAACAGCTGCTTTTAATTTTCTAAACATTTTACTGCTACTTCAGCTACTATGTGAAAATGTATTTAAATATATACAGGATCATGTAAACATTTTGTTTTAATGTGGGTCAGGCATATCAGTTGCAGCTGTCCCTTAAGTGTCACTTGCAGAGTTATATCGTGAGCTACCTAACTTCTCCCTACAAGGAAAGAGGCATTTCAGGAGCTGCTGCAGTCTCGTTGGAGGTCCTGCTTTTAGACTTACAGTTCTAAGCTAATATCAGCGACAGCTCAGTGTTGACTTTAGCAAACAGGGCATAAAGTTTACGCACAAAACCGCAAATTCATGCTTAATCCAGGAGATTTGTTTCAAACATAATCACTCTGTTTCCTTTATAAAGCTGCTTAAATATCACTTAGTGTAATCTTTAAATTTCTTTCTTTCATTATTGTGTATAATTTTCTCATCCAGCTGAGGACTGGAAAGCAGTCAACGAGGAGCTGCAGAAGTCCTGCCGCTATGTTATCAAGAACCTGACCACAGGTGACCGTCTGAAGAT
Source organism: Sandelia bainsii (assembly GCA_032362345.1). Taxonomy (NCBI): domain Eukaryota; kingdom Metazoa; phylum Chordata; class Actinopteri; order Anabantiformes; family Anabantidae; genus Sandelia; species Sandelia bainsii. The sequence continues at coordinate 20,528,057 of JAUMHL010000025.1, forward strand.
CCGCGTGGTAGCTGTGAACGTCGCCGGCCGCAGCCCTGCTGTCACCCTCCCCGAGGCTGTCCTGGTGAAGGAGGTTGCTGGTAAGAAGTGTTTGCAAAGACAGAAATCGAGATACATTTCACACACTCAACATGCACTATTTGGTTCCCCTTATATCGTAATAAATAATTAATAATTTCCCTCTGGGATGAATAAAGTTTTTTGAATCTTGAATCTTGAATCTTGAAATATCAAAAAGTCCCTTTACTACAGTAGTATAGCACAAAAGAGAATCGCAAAAATATCAGATGACATTAACTTTACTGATTCCACAGAGGGAAGCTGCAATCTAACAGCAGCAGAATGAAGGACAAAAACAGATGCACTGAATAAATATGTCACCTTTAACTTGGATACTAAATGCGATCTGACCATCTATACTGAATACAGTGTGTCATGACGCTTGTACAGATTCTTGATTGCACAGGCATAAAGCAATATAAATATACATAAAAAAGAAGGGGGGCCACAAAATGTTGAATGCTGAAAAGACATTTTTGTATCTACAGCATGAAGCGCTGAAAATAAAAATAATGTACTATGAATAAGAGATAAAATGTATTGAGACACAAATAATCACATAAGAAATGTAAAATCATAATTTGGCATTTTATTTATTCGTTCTTTCAACTTTGGTACCACAAAGTTGAAGCTACCACATGAGAAAAGATAAAATTCGTGATGGACACAAGTAAAATTTGATTGATATTAAAGTCTGTATAGTATAATATATGCTCAAACTAAAGTGAGACAGGTCTTGTGTAAAGTTATTAGAGCCATTTGTTTGAGGAAATCAAACTGTCGGCAACATTTTCTTCTCAGCTGTTCGTGTCCATTTGGCACATATCTGCAGTGTTAATGGTGTAAAATCGTGATCTTCTCACTCATTTCCGTTTTGACTTGAAATGCTGATCCACCTGAGCACAGTGTGATAATTGTGCACTTGTTAAGTAGATGGTTTCACTGATGTTGGACTCTTATACACCTGACAGTGTTAATCAGAGAGTATAGCCAAAGTTATCTGTGGTAAAATGATGATTGGACCCTTGAGGGCTTTAAAAAGAAGGCCTGCGTTACTTCGGCTCACTCACATATCATTACTCGAAATGGAGAGTGGGACGGGGAACTTAATCCCAGCTGGAATGGCAGTACTTCAGTAGACCCACCACGTCCACCATCATGTTCACTAAGGCAGGTGGTCTACATATGGAAACTACTTATCAAAGATAACAAAACCTCAGCGCTTTGGTAAAATAGCTGGGATGTCCGTTATTAACACAGATTTTTCTGTTGAGCGTTTGGCGTTGCTTTGCGATTCCTGCCAGGATTCAAGCTGAGGGGAGTGTCAGGCTCCTTTCCGCAAGATCGATGGTGACAAGTGATCTGACTGTGGGGGCTGTAGGGAGGAGAGGGGGTGGATGGTAAATTCCAATGTGTCCTGTCTCTAAGTATAGAGAGGGGCTTGTGGGGGTGCTAGGTATGGATCTAAGTTCTCAGGTGACACCTAAATCTCATGACACTTCCAGAGATTCACTGTTTATTTTGAAACATGCCACAGACTTTACAGGTACAATGTTCATTCATCCTAATCTTTGCCACATGAAGTGATAAGACACATTCAATATGAAGTATTTTTTTCTAATATATAGAAGCTTCTTACCTCAGCTCATGTTCTTTTTATTAATTCTTACACAAAATAATTTATGTTACAAATGTTTATGTATCAGTGGCTGGTAAATAGTAGCTTAATCGTTTCTGTGTCCTGCTTAAGTTATGTATGATTTCAATGTATTCTGATGTGTGTGGGACTAAGTGAAGCTCAGAATCATGCGTCAAGAGGAGACATGATATACTACAGTACGACTGCTTTATTTAGAGACCTGACAAATGTTGCTCCGCAGGACTCAGCAGGTGGTGGTTCTCACCAAACCAGTTTTAAAACTTAGCTTTGGCAGGATACATGGGCTTAAGTATCATTTCAAATGTCACAGTGGCTAAATACCCATGTGATTTTGTTTTTTTGAGATTTGCTATGTCAGAGAAAGGCAATTTTCTGTTATATATTCTGTCATCTGTTATATTCTGTGACATTCAGAATGTCACAGAATAACGTCCACACAGGCTACTGGGACCGGTCAAAGCACTTTGGCCCAAGCAAAAATGGCTCAGTATTTACTATTGTCTTGGGTGAGGGCAGGAATTAAAAGCAGTTTCACACTATGTTAAGCTGGTTTGAAGTTATAGAAGGTTAGGGCTGGAGAAAAGTGTTGCCTGTCATTAGACGCAGCAGATTTATGACAGCATGACCTGATACCCACAGCAGGGTCCAGTGATGGGTCAAAAAAGAAAGAGACTTTATTATAATCTACAAGAAGTCCTACTTGTCTTCTTTGTTAGTGTAGCACATCACATCACATCACACTGAAGAGACAGACGCGTAGCAGAGGGAATAATGGGACTTTTATTAAAGATTGCTTTTATAACCAGTTAAAGCACAGATACATCCTGATGACACCAGTGGACATTGTCTGGCTCAGATGGTCTTAGCACCTTCAGTGTTTTCCTCAATATTTGTTGATCACAAAAGGAACTGAAACCCTTTTGTTTCAGTCTAGAGATCTTTTAACAGATCCCAATAATCTCATCCAGGTTGTTTCTTTTCTTCACTAACAATCTGTGGAACCAATAGATAACAATTAAAAAATGTCTCTCAATAAATGATGTATACATTTCTATTAACTATAATAACAAACACTGATTGTTTAATTTGTTGTTTTTCTCGTTAGATCGTCCCAAAGTTCGCCTGCCTCGTTTCCTCAGACAGAGATATGTTGCTCGTGTTGGTGACAAGATCAATCTTACCATCCCCTTCACGGTAAACTGATCATCACCACATATTTCATTAGATGCATGTTCAATAGAAAGTATGCATTGTAACCTCTTAGAAATCATACGTCTGATTTTTTTCCTTTGTTTTTTACCCAGGGTAAACCCAAACCTGTGGTCTCCTGGACAAAGAATGGACAGCCCCTGGACACAAAGAGGGTGAACATCCGCAGCAGTGATAGAGACAGCATCCTGTTTATCCGTGCAGCTGAGAGAGAAGACTCAGGAGTATATGAGATGTCTGTTAAGGTGGAGGACTTTGAGGACAAGGCTCCACTCACCCTTCAAATTGTTGGTAAGCATAATGTTGACATTTGCATCTAAAAGTGGAAGTATGAGTAATGGATCCAAGATACAGCAGAGAAATGTGTTGTTCATTTTCTGTATGTTGGCAGAGCTGCCGGGGCCTCCTGCCAGTGTAAAGATTGTGGATACCTGGGGCTTCAATGCTGCTCTGGAGTGGACCCCACCCACCGACAAGGGAAACACAGAGATCACAGGTTACACGGTCCAGAAGGCTGACAAAAAGACTGGAGTAAGTAATTGTTAATATAGTGTTTCAGTATGAAAGGACAGCTGACTACAGGCTCATAGTAAATTAGGTGTGATGATTATTAATAGTAAAATCCTCATAGTGACTTGCATCTAAAAAATCCCTCAACACTTGCTCAGTTAATCCATCATGTCTCCACTGTGTATCTACAGGACTGGTTCACTGTGTTGGAGCATTACCATAGACTGAATGCCACCATCTCTGACCTCATCATGGGCAACACCTTCAAGTTCAGAGTGTTTTCTGAAAACAAGTGTGGAATGAGCGAGTCTGCTACTGTTACAAAGCAGGAGGCCGAGATTCTGAAGACTGGTACCTCTTAATTTTAGTTTTCTTCGACTATCGGGGAGTTAGATACTGGAGGAATTTATTCGTACCTCATTCATTTGCTGGAACTAAATAATCTACCATGAAAAGTATACTCTCAGAAAACAAACAGAATATTATCATCCACTTGTTTACCTTAGCATCACTTATTGACAAAGACGTAGTTCTACATGCAATTGTGCAAGATTTCAACCATGCAACTGGCCTTTAGATTAATCACAGAAAAAAAGAAATGAATCAAATAATAGAACATATTTATGAAAAATGTTTTGGTGCCAAAAACAAGTTTAAAGTCTTTCAGGAAATCTCTCAAAGTATCAAAATGTGATTCAGAAAAACTGCAGCTAAGCTCCTTAGTTAACTGGGTGTCTCTTCATCCTCAAGGTATTGACTACAAGCCAGCTGCTTACAAGGAGCACGACTTCACCGAGGCACCCAAGTTCACCACCTCCCTGAGTGACAGGGCAACTACCATCGGCTACAGCACCAAGCTTCTGTGCTCTGTCAGAGGATTCCCAAAAGTACAGTAATACGAGTTAATTTCTTTGTCATGACTGATGACTGAAAACTTTGTTCATGCGCTCAAGTAAAGCTTTAAGAAACAAGATTTAGCATCACATTCAAGAAACTATCCACCACATCTCTGCTTGCTTGTATTTTTTGATTTCTGAACAACTGCATAGCTCATGAATTCAATGTGTTTCAAGCCATCAAATCTATAATTTTCTGTCACTGTCTGTCTGTCACTGAACGCACCGGCGAGGTTCGTCAAAACACCTGCTCCCATCTGACAACAATAATATCACTTCTTAAATATGAATATTTGAATTACATGATAACTATGATTGATCTCTTTTCTCTCTCGCTCATCTGTTGCTGTCAGCGTGTTTGCTCTGAGCTGAGAAGATCTTCACCTTCCTGTGCTAACATGCTGTCTGAGCATCTCACCTCTGCATTCAGCTCATAATCCCATTGTGTCACCAACAGTACAAGAGCTTAAATGTTCCAATGACACAGCTACAATTGGTATTTTTCTCTATTGAGGCGGAGCAGGTGGAGCAGAGGTTATGTTGGTAACATGTCAGAGGGGAAGCAGGGTCACATATGTAACATTTCCAGTGGGGCCCCAGGAGGTCCTCACCACATCCGTGCAAATAAAACTCCCAAACTGGGTGTGCGCTAGGTGTCTACGTCAATCAACAGAGCTTTTCTTGCCAAGTGGCACAAATATTAATAGAAACAACTGCTGCTTATTTATGTATGAAATGTAATTACCATGCTCCATGAGAAAAGTGTGTGCTTGCATTTTAATCACCATGTAATATAAATAAATCTGTTTTTCTACAGCCCAAGATTGAATGGATGAAGAACCAGATGATTATCGGAGATGACCCCAAGTACAGGCAGATCTGCGTCCAGGGTATCTGCTCTCTGGAGATCCGTAAGCCTGGTAACTTCGATGGAGGTGTGTACACCTGCAGAGCCAAGAATGGCCTTGGAGAAGCAGCTGTCAGCTGCAAGCTTGAGGTCAAACGTAAGTAAAGGTCTTGATGAAATAACTTTGTTTTTTGCTTTACCAGTAACAACGTTTTCACCTTCTGAATGTTAACATCTTTCTGCCTAATAGAGCCGACGATTGCGGATGCAGACAAGAAATAGGTCAACATTTTCATACCCACAGGTTAGAAGTGATACACATTTTATTTGAATATCCCTTTTATCTTCTTATATACACAGATTTTAAGTCAAAGACAAATTTAATATCAATCTTATTAAATATATATTGACAATATAGCCCAATTATTTTGCTAGTTATATTGCCCAGCATGGATATAGGTACAATGAATGTCAATTAAACTGAATGTATAATGGGTTGGTCTATATGGGTCTCAAGGTAACATCCCCCTCCTCGTTGATTTACTTTCCATACATGGAGGGCACTAAACTTGGAAAAGGTGGCCTCTGCCACTGAGGTAGCACTCATAAATTAAATCTGTAATGACTCCTCATGTACTACGTTCGGAGACTTAATCACATTTCATTGACTCAGCAGCAGCAGCAGCAGCGGTAGGCTCCTTTAAGACACAGATACAGCATTTTATTTACAGGTTACTGAACTCACTAAATATGGTTTTGGAGCTTTAATGTGTGTAATGTTGAAGTAATTAAATAATTGCTGAATTGCTGGATAAAACCTAGTTATAATATATATATTTAAAAATACAGAACAAGTGTTTATTTTTGCCTAGTTATCTTTTCTCTGTTGTGTTTCTGAATTGCTTACATTTCTGCAATTGCAGTTCCGCCTCCTTCTTTAACACCTGTTGTTGTTCTTATTTGTTCATCTGTTGCAATCCCCATTTAGGAGCAGAAGGAATGAGGCCTTTGCAACATGAGGTGTGTGACACTGTTAGCATTTCTAAAATAGTCCTCTAAATAATGAATCAAGTTTTTATCATATTAAATAACTTTCTTTTATGTCTACAGAAAGGTGCTGGATTCCTGGAAGAACATGTATATATGGCTGGTGACCACACTATCAAAGGGATGTGGCTGTGAACTCTTGCTAAGTGCACCCTAAGTTATGATGAACAAGTGCTGTCACTTTATGCCTTTAGTTAACATAATGTTATTATAAGTCCATATCCATGTCCATAATCAGCTTTTTTCCCAACAAGATCTGTCTATGGTAACTAAATAGTCACATGCAAATACTGTGCCTCCCTAGATTATCATCATATTCATCTAACTAGGTACACCAAGAATTTGACAGCATGAATTTACCGTTCCTCATAGTAGAACTATATGTAACATCTACGTGTTTATATCAATAAATAATTTAATTTCTGGTTTTGTTTTTTCAATACCTTGTGTTCTGTTAAAGCCTCCAACAGAAATTGTGTAAAGACAATGTTCATTAGACTAGACACAGACTATGCATAAAAGTTCAAAGGACAGCGTGCACTAAATATCACTCTAATAAATAATATTTATGGATATTTCCAGTAAGAAAATGAATAAAAGTGACACTAAGCTCTCATGCATGAACTACACCTATTGAGTGGCTGAAAGTTTATGTTAGCAGTCTGTAATTTCTGATTTATTTGCTGACCTTTTCCTGTATATGTTTCTATAGAGAACAATGTAATGTGAAAAAACCTAGAGTGTCTTTGGCCAGTGTGGAGAAGCTGAACATGCAAGTATGAAAATGTGTCGACAGACGAGCAGATAATACAACGTGCATAAAGAATAAAGTTGAGTGACGAATATTAACTATAGCGGTTCTTTAAACAAATTGTTTTCCTTCTCTTTGTCAATATCTTTTTCCAAATAAAAGATTGCACAGAATTTTTTTTTTTTTTAAATACTCCCTAAAAAAAAAATGTTTTAGAAGACTGAGCACAAAGCCAAAAAAACCCCAACCCCATCTGCAGATTGATTTAATTACTTCCCACTTCAGTTTCACTCAGCTGCTGAATGTTTGAAGGCATTTTGGCAGTGGGCCAGTGAGAACCTGGAGGCAGCAGCACTATTCATTTGGCTCATATGGGCCTACAGTACATCAAAGTGTGCCAGGACTTCCATAATAATAATACCAGTCCATAATACTGATCTTGTAACTATTTGGTCTCGGAGTTACTGGAATAGTGATACACAGCAGGATGCCAAAGATATCCAGGTTACAGAGACACATGGATTCACACACAGGCTGATAAAATTAGGTTTGGTGCTCCGTCTCACTCAGGTTATTTTGGGAAAGTGGCTCCACTGGCAAATGTGTTTTTATGTTATCTTAGAAATACAACAGACAAGATGAAATATGAAATGAAGATGTCAAGAAATTTTGAAGAGGGATTAATGATATGAATTAAAAACAGTAATGTTTGACTTCCCCACATTTCCATCCTTTAACTATTGTTAAGCAGATTAGATTTTGTTGATTATGTTTCCCAGTAGTGGACAGTCTTAGTATTACTGTATAGAAACTGTATGATAGTTTAAGACTTTCTCAATGATACAGCTCTGCAGTTTGTGTCAAAACCAGAAGCTCTGTTTGAGTGTGGCACCCTCTAGTGTTACATTTAAGCAATGACATGCACAGGCACCCTTAAGAAATGGGAGCATAGAAGAACCACAAAACATGTAAACTTCAGTTATATGGTGCAAGTCCATTAAAAAAAAAAGAAATGATCAACAAAGAAAAACAAATTAATTACTCATTTCATTTAAAGTAAGTCTCTCTACTGTTCTGAGCTACTTCCACAATTTGCATAGTGCAGCTTTAACCTGTAGGCTAGGAGCCATAATAGGTCTCAAGCCTACTTCTGGTTGGTCCCTGGGTGCTGACATGCTGCAATACGGCCACGGAGCAAGAGATTTACTGTCTAATTTAGGTCTGGGCCTGCACTAAAAAGGTTTCAAACCCCTAATGAAAACCATTATTAAATCATATAATTCACTTTCTTACAGTAACCTTGAACGTCAGTATTTGTGAATTCATGTGATTTAAACTGATATAAATACCAGTACTTAGGTCATTTATGTCATTTTTAGGTCAAAAGTGAAAGTCCATTCAAAATTTTACAATTAAAAAATTATCAGCAAAAAAATACTTGAAGTACCATAAATTAAAGTAGTGTTTATGCAGAAAGGCTAATTTCTCATGTATATTATATTACTGACATATAATTCCTGATGCATTATCATGTTCATCACTTTAATTTAACAGTGGGGCTTACTTATGCAGTTTTGACGAGCGTATGGTTTGAATCTAAAAATTACAACTTGAATCACTTTACACAGTGTTTGGTAGCCTTTAAATCTGGGGATTAGTAAAGTCTTATTATCATACTGTGTTTTGCATTAGTAATCAGATTCCAACAAGTAACTATAAATAACAAATAAATGTGAAATATTTGCCTCTGAAATGACAGCTAAAAATTGTACTTACAGGACAGTACATAATTTTAATTTAATTTGTAAATTGAATGCACCATACTAATGTTGCCAACATCTTGAGTGAGTGAAAGAGGGATTAACCTTTAACATCAGTGAGTCCAGACTTGTGGGACAGAGTTGTTTTTGTTGTTTCTTTTCGGAAGATGTCAAATGTGCATTTGGCAAAGTGGGTATAAAAGACATTTTAATACCAATGTATTAGATAACAATGTGAAAGCGGTTGTTGTTATTGATGAACAGATGCAGCTTTCAGGTCATTGTTTAGCAGTCCTACCTGCAACATTGCTGTTTTGGTTCAGATAAGTTCAGCCTCACAGCGCTGCGAGCATATCTGTATCGCTGTAATCTGTCTGGTTTCACTATTCCATCTCCATTTTATGTTATTTCATGTTAGACTGAATGGTTCACCTTTATGAAACCAGACCTACACAGCCGCTTCAGGCACACGTTCCACTTCTAATCTTCGTGCTGACTTACCTCTGTGTCTGTTTCATCTACTGTGATTTATTGCTGTGGCGTCCTGCATGAGCCAATCACAAAATATCCTTTGGCTGAATAATTAGATCCTGTCGAAACTTTTCTCTCTGTGACTCCCCTCTCGAGTGGGAATAGAAGCAAATAAATACAGCAGGATGGAAAGTTTATATTAAGGAAGGATCCTTTAGTTATGCAGCATCTCTGACTCATCTCGTGGTTTTACTCTAATCAATGGCAACGTGCTGCTGTGTCAAGGGTAATGCCAACGAAATGGTGCGTCCTTCTTGAACAGAGCCCGGCTACTATTTGCTGCAGAGGTTTTGGCAACGTTCCCAGAAGGTTTAATAAGTGTAATGGTGAAACTGGCGCTCACACCACTGTCCTGTTGTTGCTTTTCATTAACAAATGTTGCACTGCCAGATCAGCTGACTAGACTAGACTTTTATTTGTCTGACACAGGACAGTTAAGGAGCTGTATGAGGAGACTATGTGGTGCAGTTCAGTTTGAGGCAGTCTATCTTGTGTTGTTTTAGCATTTGCTGCTGTTGGTGGCTGAAAACCTTATATATTATGCTTCTCAGCAGCAGCAGCTGATCTAAACAGTGTTTTTCACAAACCAGCCACGTATTATAGAAATTTCCCTAGAGAAACCTGCAGTGGCGGTGTGATGCAGTTCTCGCCAACTGTCCAGTTCAGAAACTCTGGTATCTATTGATTTAAGATGGCAGAGTAAGCCCTTGTTAAGTCAATTTAATTCAAATTGAAGCACTGAACTGTTCTGTGGTAAGAGAAGTCAAAACAATAGAAACTGCCTTGAATGTTCAGACTTGTATGTGTGATTCTTATTGTATAAATATATTATTTGACATGAAGAATCCTAAAATAAACGGCTACAAAACATGTCAAATGCCAAGTTGAACTGACTGGCTTGTTTGCAGGTTGTGGCCCAGGTTGTATAGTAAATGCATACCCTACTGCAACATACAAATAGATTTCTGCTTGACTTTTACATTCTTCGTTTAATTAGGTGACTCTGTAATCTGTGTCTTCCTGATTAGATGATAGCAGTAGTGTCCTGTAGCTCATCCCACCTTCTGCTCTTTTAAATTATTCACCAGTTACATGTTAGATGCCTGTAAACCAGGAGGGGAGGAACCAGTGGCCTTTTTATGTTTCTGCTGCACATCTTAAGTGATCTACTACTGCTGAAAAATGGAAGGAAAAAACAACAACAATAACGTCCCATCTGTGTTTAGCCTGTCTCTATACTGCAGCAAAACCAGCCCGAGCAGACCGGTAACTCTACCTCCCCTCTCCTCCTCCTCTCCCCCTCACCTTCTATCCTCTCTGGTCATCATACCTCGCTGCACTCTGGTTCCTGCAGAGTTCCTGCAGCAGGAAGGCACACTGCCTAAAAACAAGCTCTGTGAGAACCCCTGCAGACTGCTGGTTACCATCTTCACCTCTCCTTTCACCGCTCATTGATTTCTCTGCTTTTCCACTTCCCTCCTTCTCGCCTCTTTCTTACTCTCCTCGCTCCTGCATCTAATTCTCAAAGCTCAGCACTCCCCGTCTGCCTGTACTGGGGGGAAAAAGTGATGGAGCAAGAAAGAAAAGAGGAGGGGCACAGTTGTTAGTGCGCCACAGAAAATCTGCCACCCTCCCCCCATAGCCAATTGATGACAAGGAGGGTTTTTATTGAGTAGCTCTTCAGCCAATGAGCAAACAGTGCCGGGAAATACAGCAGTGGAACCGCACCGACTGATGCTTGTGCTGTGTTAGAACAATGTTAATCTGTGTGACTCCTCTACTTTCTGCCTGATCTGAGTACACCTCAGCAACACCTTTAGCTCAGAAAAGTCTTGTTTGTGAGTGACACGAGGAATCGTGGACAAAAACACTCCTAGCTGAATCTGGGACCTGCCAGCACTTAAGGGTTTTGCAATGTCTTTTGAGAGTGGAATGAACCAAAGTGCACATTAAGATCTTTTTTTTTAATCCTTGTCAAGAGAATATCTGACCCTGCTCTCTACTTCGTCTTCTTGTTTAGGAGGCAGCAAATCTCTTTTCAAGGTAAGCCATATTTCTTCCTCTCTTTCCAGAACAGCATCATCAGTTACTGAGGCTATGCTGTGTGCCAGGTTGTCACAGAGGCACCTAGCCTCATTACACACATCCTGCCTTAATGTGGAAAAAAAAACCTCTGCAGTGTGAAAAAGAGATAATAAATGGCTCAGGGGTAATTAGAGCAGACAGTGTTAGTGTTTTTAGTTGCCTGTCATTTTAATGCAGAGACTATTTCACTAATAGCAATTCTGCCAGAGTGGAACTTTTACAGTGTGACAAGTCCACATGCCTGGTGCGTAGCTTTGTGTTGTGCTGCAGTATAATGTTACATAATAAAAACAAATGTGTGTAAGGATAGAACTTGAGATGGGAATTTCCTGGACCGTAGAGAGAATAGTAGAACACTTTTCATTGGTTGATATTGATCTAGATGTGTAGAAATTGATTAAAAGCAAAAGTAATACACAAAAGTAAATAATTCCCAAACAAGAGAAGTAGCATGTACTTGTACAGTAACTGATGGTCATTGTTTTTCAGTGTGTCAGTCTTTAAATGGATGATGAGTCTACTATTAAACAGTAAAAGCTCTGAGGCAGTACACACAAGTCAAATCTGCTGAGCCAGCAAGAGTGAAGGGCCCACATAAGAATCTGCAGAGCTCAGTGTTCAGATGAGCCTGTGTTGTCCTATTAACTGTTAAAACAGTGGGTTTATGCAATGTCTACATGTACGTGTTCAATAAATTCTTTAAGGGTGATAATTATTTCAGTGATTGTGTTACTGTGATGGTAGGTGTGCTCTCGTTAATGTGCATTGAAATTTTGCGCATTACGGCCCCTGATGTATGATGATTATCTTGTGAACCACTCCACAGCTTGGAAATCTTTAGATTTTCTCACCGCTTCAGTAGCGCAATCTCCTTGGTCGCCCTCACAGGCGTCTCCCACGTGAATATTCCTCTGTTTTTCTTATTGATTAAGAAATATTTTATTTTTAGCCACAGATTTGGATAAATGATCTAAGTTGATACTGTCTGTTAAAGGGCTGATTATGATGCAGCACTATGAACAGATCAGATGATACAGTGGTTTCTTAAGTCCCTGGGGATGTTATGAGTACATGACTGGGACACTCCTGAGTGTGTGTGTGTGTGCCAAATGAGGACTTCCTTTTGGCAGCAGCAGAGGTGAATCAAGGAATGTGTAGCTGCAGTACGCCTGTACTCACACATACGCACTGTGCTGATCCACACAGCTTTCCTATCCTATAAGCCATGCAGTTGCCTTGGTGCATATTGTGCTGTAACAGATGTTTAACAGGTTAAAGGTAACATGGCTTCAAACAGGAGATAGTACAGTGAATATAAAAGTCAATATGTGACCTAGTGCTGCAATGTGAGGGCAGGCTTAGGGCTTAGTATGTGTCAATATATACTTCAAATGCTGATAGTTTTCTCCCCATGACCTCTAATATTAACTGTTAAGACAGGCATAATTAAGTTACTGGTGTTACTAATTAAAAGAGGTTGGACAGAGCACGAGATTCACTGTGGGAGTGTAAACCGGTAGAGCAGCACATTTAAAAAGAAATGACAAGAAAGGAATAATTTACATAAAGCAATAGTTGAGTGAAATGAGTGTTATGATTTTAATTAGTATTTTAATGAATATTTAACCATCTGAAAGGATGTTGAAGCATATGACAAGAGGAAAGTGTAGTTTTCCATCTAAAGTTGTGTTTTACCGCTGATTCTGACTCTACAGAGAGAGGATTAGTCATACAGTTTTGCAGTCCAGTGACTAAGAAAGTATTAAATCTCTTAAATGTGGTTGTATCATTGGGTATTGTCAATATATCTGCTTCCTTGAGAAACATAACCAAGCACACATCTTTTCAAGCAACACTAGCAGTGTGCCTCAGTGGATAACAATGTTGGTCTGCCTGCGGATTGGTTCACCACTTTGGTCCAGACTGAACTGTCTGCTGAATGGATCACTACAAAATTTGCTACAGAGGTTCATCTTTCCCAGACAATGGATGGCTTTCCTCTAGTGTCATATGAGGTTCACATTAGTGGTTTTGAGTGAAGTTTCTCAGCAGGTATTGGATGGCTCGTCATGAAGTTTGGTACAGGCATTCGAGTACACTTCAGGATTACTTGCAGTGGCTTGTCAATGTGTTTAATGTTATTTAGCAAATCTTGGCATGCTAACCAGTTAAACTAAGATGGTGGAAATCAACATTCTTGCAAACTGCTGATCTTCATCAGATTAAATAAATGCTTTAAAAGGTCAAGTGTGTCTTTCCCTTCAACTTTTCATGTCAACTTGTGAGCCAGCACTTTACTGGAGTTGGTGTGTTTTCCTGATGTTTTTAAATGATAAACACGATGAACATAAACTTGATAATTGTTACCTATGACATTAGGATTTAGCTCAAAGCACCACTGCAACTGTTTACACTGTGACAGAACCACTAGTTTGGGTGTAAGACACTGTGGAATATGGACCTATGACAATTGCAATTGGTAACAGCCTCCTGGTAACAGTACTGTAGGTTTAATAGGCCCCTACAGGTCTATAAGTATGCCACTGTATGTGGTTATAATGCATATTCAGTAGCTTGGTAACAGCAATGTTGTTTGATTAAATCTGTAAAAACAGCACAAAGCTATAAAAAATAAAAGTTTTCTTCTTTTTCTTCTTTGTGTCTCCCTGACAAAAACCATGGAAGGTCAAAACCTATCAGCATTTTGAAAAACATTTTGAGGACTTTAGCATGTCCTTACTCCTTGTTCTGCTTAAGAGCGCCTGGAAAATGTTTGTGATGCACTTTTTTGTTGTTTCATGTTATTGCAGACAGTTTTTGCAGTAGTTATGATGCCTCTCTTCACTATCCAGTCCCTTTTTTTGTTTGTTTTCACATCACAGCTGCTCATGAGGAGAGGTGTGCATGAGCATTTCTGTCGTTTGATGGTTCATGAAATGGGATTCTGTACTGCAGCATATAATGCTGTCTTCACTAAACTGAGATCCTCTTTCAGGTGCATCAAAGTACATGAAGCATAGTGATGACGTTTTTCATTTATTCTCTACAGACAGTGGATCATTACTAGTTCTACAGTAGATAAACACAATAATGCCAGGTCACAAAATGGCTTTTTTGATGTTTTTTGTCTTGAGAGATATTTGGACAGTAATTGCAGATAGTGATGTTTTGTTGGCTATGAGAGCTTCTCTGAAAGTTGCTGAACCAATTTCTTTGCTGGTGCTGCAGTGCATTTTCTGTCGGAATGTGTGTGTGTGAGTACATGCATGTAGTAAAGCTAAAGGCTGAAGCTGATGTCAGAGGACATAAAGGAACATTTCTACATTTCGAGTTAAGCGCATACAAAATAAACAGCAGTTTGTTTGTTGATAGCATTCAAGATCCATCTTCAGTAACAGATAGAAGTAGTGCATTGTCATATGAACTTACATGCAGTATCAAATGTTTATTTAAATGCATATTAGTGTATGAAATTATTAGATTGTTAATCGTGATGCATCTTTGCATCAGTAATATTTGTGTGTTGTGCTTGAGCTGCATGGAGCTACTTTATATACAGTTTGATAGTTTAGCCAAGTTAGGGTTGTGCCCCCTCCAGAGGGTCACAAAATAAATATAAAGGGTTTTGAGATGATTAATGGGCTAGGAAAGAAAAATAACAAAATTCAGATATATTGGTATTTGCTTTTTTCTCTGATTTTTGCTTTTATTGGGTGGTTATTATGATTGATAATTTTACATCTTTCAGTCCTGAAGACTTTAAAAAAAGATTTTTTTTAAACCAGTTGGTGGGAAACTGATAGCAGCACATACATACTGTATCTGAAATCAGATATTGAATCTTTTATGCACAAAGTAACTGTCAGGGAAATGCATTAGTACAATGTTTCCTCTGAATGCAGAGTCTTGACAACAACACAAAAGCAATATTACTTCAAATTATGAATTAAGTATATTATATATATATATATATATACTATATTATATATTATATTATATATAACTAGTATATTATAAATTGCCTTAAATAACCAAAGATTTATCTTTCTTTGTTTTGGTGGGTAGATGCAGAACCTGTTTGAGCATTTGCTGATGAAGTTACCAATTTGTCTTCTCCCAACATCAAACTCTTGACAGGAAATTTGCTGAAGCAGAAAATGGAATCGCATGTGTCAATGCCAGGATTGACAGATCTGGCTTTTGTTTCCATTGCTGGTGTTTGAACTAATGACTTTAGTCATGCATTCTTAAAATGTATTGCTTCTAAATGTAACCATGTCAGCTTCTGTGTGTGAAGTAGCCGAGTGGAAAAATTACTGCTCATGGCTTAATTAGCAAAAGTCTAGGATGAAATGTGAAATGGTTTTGAGGCCAGAGGAAGTGTAGGAACTTGGTGCAGAATGATCAGATAATTACTTACTGAACTCATGTCCCTTCTGGCTTCTCTTTACCGAGTACTACTCTGTCATGCTGCCCTAGATCTGTGCAGTCAGGAAGATGCATTCCCTCCCTCTTCTCCACCTTCTCTTTCTCTAAATGTCAGTCTCCCCCTCCCTTCTGCTCACAGCCTAAATGCACCAATACCCAGCACTAGTTGGTCAGGCTATTTTCAGCTCCAGGAGGTAGAAAAAAAGAGAGTATGCAGATGTACATATCTGCATGTTTGTTGTTAGTGTAGTTTCAATCCTCATGTCCTCATTTGTCTTAATTGCAGAATATGAATAGTTATGACTGAGAACTGTCAAAGAAAACAAACGAAAAAATATACACAGATCAGGGAGCCATCAGTCAATAAGAGTCAATTAACATGAAACAAACAAACAAAAAACTGCAGGATAAATGACTTTAATTGGATTTCATTGTAAAAGGTTACATTTGTTCATCTACACTCAGTGTTGTGCAATAAATCAGATAAGCTACAAGACAAATGAGTGCTCTACAGCATGCGGTTTGTTTTTGTCAGATTGTCACACACTGTTTATAAGTTAAGCTTAACAGTTGATTATACTCACCATCA
Organism: Sandelia bainsii; assembly: GCA_032362345.1. Classification (NCBI taxonomy): domain Eukaryota; kingdom Metazoa; phylum Chordata; class Actinopteri; order Anabantiformes; family Anabantidae; genus Sandelia; species Sandelia bainsii. The sequence goes on from JAUMHL010000025.1 coordinate 20,544,430, forward strand.
CTCAGGGGGAATGTCTGTGGGCTTAACAGTTGCAGTAGTTTACCTTTGAACTAATGTATGTTTATGAAATTCAGAAGAAATTGTTGGTTTGCAGTTGGTTACTTTGATTAGTTTTACCCATGTGACTAAAATACTTTTCCACTTTTTTATGATAATATACTATACTTTTATGATATTTGGTATCATATTGTGGCAAAAAGTGATTATTTCTAATATTTCTGTCCAGTGGACGACATTCGATTTGAGTTTTTGGGTTCAAAGTGCATTTGCATTTTTTTTAACTTTTAAATATTTTCAGTTTTAAAGTTGAGATTAGAGTGACATTCCTCCTTCTGTGCTAAAGTGGGTGATGCTGACTCAATAGCTGGTCTAGCTCACACAGTCAGTCATGGCCCTGGAAATGAACCGTTAGCTCACTCTGCATTTTCTCACACACATCATGGGCTACTTTTATTCCTGATATTTTTAATCTCCATGCCTTTTTGTTTAGCTGGTGTTATCAATACGGTTGGCATTAGTCTATATTCTGGTTAATCTTGTGAGGAACCCAAGTGTCCTAGTACCCTCAATCTCTCATTACACAGTCTGTGATTCTCTGCCACAAGCCCATTTGTTCTTTACTAAAGATGTAAAATGTTAAAAATTGGACGAATATTTTATAGTTTCATTCTTTTGTGAAATGCTCACTGAAGTCCCAAAACAGTTGGACACTGCACTGACACTAATAAAATTAAAATTAAAACTGCATTAGTTAGGGGCTACTATTTTTAGACACAGGTTGACGCACATTTAGGGCTCTAGTAAGTATTAACAGTCATTGCACAGTAGTTATTAACTCAACATGATATAATGCATGATGTTTCATTTGTGTGTGTCTTCTCAAACACAACTGCTCTATCTTCTTAAATCTCATTTTAGGATTGTGTTGGGGTGCACAAAGGCACTTTATTTATACCTTTATCACTTTACTGTTGGGTTGTTGCCCCGGGACAAATTAAATCCTTGTTACAACATGGAGTTTGTTGATCCCACTTCATTCGCAGCACAGAACCTCCTAACTACAACCTGAACAGAAATTTGTATATAAATGCACACCTCAATCCTCAATAAATGAATACCTCACCTTTAATGGTTGTTGGGTTTTAATGTGCTTGGATCTCACCTTGCCCAGTTCAGCTCTCAACCCCTAATTGTTTGCCACATCTTTGTCTGCAGGCAATATAAACTGTTTTAACCCAAACCATTTCATTTGTAGTTTAGTTTATTGTTTCAGTTTTAAGCTGTAATGGGTTTACTCGTGTGATCAAGCTCTCATCCTTCACTTAGGAGACTGACACTGAAGTATCAGTAACATCACAGTTAGAATTAAAGGTTGCGCTCAAGGCACAATAGTTCTTCATCTACAACATCACCCCCCCCACACACACACACACTCAACACAATACATAAAACATTCACACACACACACACACACACACACACACACACACACACAGGAGTAAACACACACTGTGACCTTGTTGTTGAACTGCTACTTCCAAGATATCCAAGCACTGAAACGAATGTACAAAGCCAACTACGACCATATGGTGCTTTCTGTTTACTGCTGCAGTAATGACTGGCCAAAATACAACCAGTGCCTGAAGAGTCTATGTGTACATGTGTATAAAAGATGTATAGCAAAATAAATAAGGTTAAGAGTCTGGAGAGAGCAGTATAACAGAAGTAAAATAAAAGAGGAAGCAATGAAGAAGAGAAAAAAACAAAGTATGGCAGTAAATGGAGGACGAGTGTGAGCGACTGACTGTGGACAAACTGCCTTCTAGCTCCGTATTTTTCTGTTACACCCCTGCATTGCAGCACTCCCTGCAGGAGCTGAGAGGGTGCAGTCTTTTCCACATCCCCTCTGCTGCCTCAGAGGAGACAAATCATCTTGACCAAAATGTCCTGGCACAACTCAGCACCAGCACACATTGGTACCAGCTGTCCTCTGCATGTGCTCATTAAATGGGACTTTGATAGTGGATGTGTTGGTCTTATAGACGTCCCAGAGCAGCACAGTCCTCAGGCCTGACTCATTTTTAGTGGAGAGGATGACTAGTAGGAAGGAAGGTTTATTCATTCACAGATGCACTGAGGGAGTGAGAGACAGGGATGAGCTGGAGGGTCCCACAATGCACTGGGGTATAAGTGAACCAATTCTGTGCCGTTGCTGCTTTGGTTGATGCTGCAGCTGCGTTGTGACCTCACACTAAACTCTGTTCTGACACCAAAGCTGCTGAATCAAGGGGATAGTAGTGATTTATCAAACCAGGTCAGGCTCTGTACATTAACATATACAGGTAGTAGTTAGTTAATAGTTACAACAATTAAAAAATGTAATTAATAATCTGGTTATCTGGATTATACTCATTATTCTTTTGATCTATACATAGATGGAAGTATAGGGCTACTGATATTGAAAATAAAAAAATTCATAAATCAGTTTTATTGTCATTTGTGTGAATGAAACATATAATAACAATTGTAAACACAAAAATGACTTGAGCAACATCATCATACACTGGGGTCATGTTTCTGGCCACCTGATGAGTGTGAGCCTCTCTTTTCACTTACTTGATGTCTACCAACTCCTATGCAAAATATTTTTCTCTTTACCTGCTAGATGTTCCACTATGTTTCCCCAGGAGTAGGTAACAACCTGTTTGTCATTTGTTGTGGAGCAGGTGCAGTGGGTCAGGAGCTTTTTGACTGAACAGCTGCCTGCTGTGGCTGAAAATGACACAATGACAGCAGCAAGACTGAAGCGATAGTACAGTTGTAAAGTCAAGGGAAGCTGCATATTCAGGTGAAATTTCTCTGTTGAGCAACCCCATTAAAAGCTGCTTTAAGGAAGACAAAGAATAAAGACCTAAAAACCTTTTTTCAGGGACTACTGTAAGGCTAAATACAAACCTCAAGCCTATATATCTTTTAAAATGTAATCTATGATAAAGTGAATCTGAACTGCAAGAGAATATAGTAATAATTGATACTTTATTGATCCCCTTGGGGAAATTGTTGTTTGGACAGCTGCTAGACCCGTGTCAGCGCTACTACGGGGTTTCGGTGTCTTGTCCAAGGACACGTCAACATGTAGCTTGCCGGGACTGAAAATCAAACCACTCACCCTTGGGTTGGGAGACGACTGCTCTACCCACTGAGCTATCATGCCGCCCCATGAGTAATAATATATAATAACATATATTTGTAATATATAATAATATATAGTAATAATATAATATAACATTATACTGTGTGCCACAGTATAATATAAAGTCTGAAATAGTCTGTAGTATTGTACACAGCAGACAAAAGCTCCTGAAGGGCCAGTCCTGAGACTCACCAGAGGGTTTTCATCTGGCACACTGTCTGCTTGCCATCTGTCTGAATATATGCAGAATATTGAAGACAAATGGTTTAAAGTCTCTGTATTCATTTTGGCAATAAAAGGGTTACTCATTTTTTAGAAATCAGTCATAATTCACCCTTACTGGATCTTCTACCAAGCAAAGTAAAATTTAATTTGACTTAGAAAAATGAGTTTCATATCCTGCATATTACATTTTTCTATCCATAGAAGAGTGGGCTGCTTGGTTTGGCTCTCTGCCATTAATATTTTCTCGATTTTTCCTATTTGTACTTTTTTTTTCACAATGAAGGTAGAGTTTAATGTCTGCTACATGTTCTTTTGAGTAAATTAAGATGCTGCTGTTGCCAACTTGGCTCTTCTGACAATGGAGATTTACAGTGATTGCTGCTGAATACTTAATATAAAATGTCACCATATAATTACTGAAGGAACTTTCCACTCAGACAGCACAATGGATCAGTGAGCTGATTGTGTTCTTTACGTTTCCCTAGCCTGGGACAGAACCAAATTATTATTAATGTGTGGAAATGTATATGTTAAAAGAAATGTTTTACGTTTTAGGAACTCCACATACACATATTTACTTTCTTGTCTAGTATTAGATCAGTACATTGTTGCTACTTACATGTCTGTACAGTATGAAACCACAGCAGACAGCTTAGCGTAGAATGATGGCTGGAAGTAACAGCTCTGGCTCTGTCCAAAGTTTGTTGCAGTGTTAAAGAGGTTTATTGCCAAAGTTACTGTAGAGTATGTAGATGTTGAACAAACAAGTTGTTATGTTGAGCAGAAGTAGCCATTTCCTGGCTCCAGTTTCATGGTGAAACGGTATTAGGATGTCTATTAGGATCTCGCCAGACTCTGCTATGAAGTGTTTTTCACAAAATGTTTTAGTTTAAGTGAGTTTAAATTTTATATTTGCAAGTATAATAGAGGCAAATTCCATCTCTTAATACTGTCTTTAAGCATCTCTCTCCTGAAACCATGATTTGCTGCTTCAGTTAAGGTCACGTTTATTCTCCTGACACACCCTCACGACCACCTCACGCTATCAGTGAGTAGTGTGCAGCACTTCCACTAATGCTAAATGCATTTCAGTGGATTAAAAGACATTTGGGGAAAACACTGAAGAAAACACTGTTGGTAGGAAAAGAAAAGCTCTGTGATGCAGCAATTTTGTGTGAGTTCCCTGCCCCCTGCTGGGAGAAGCAGTTCATTACACTGTAACCTGACGAGAAAGGAGGTACCGCACACCAGCTCCTGACAGCTGCTCGCTGAACATGAGTATACAGAAAGGTATTTCCCCAGTGAGTTAGGAGGGAAAGAGGGTTTCAGGAGAAAGCCACGGATTGAATGCTGGTACTGAAAAAGGTTCAAATATGTACAGAAGTAACTATATGAGGGACATTTTGATGCATTTGGTGATCTGAAACCAGTATATCATGCAGAATGGGTGCAAGGCTTATGATTTTTATATTCAAGCCTAGTATGCACATTAATTTGTTGGTCACATATCTGTTGTTTCATGAGTTAACAGTTATACACACTGAGCTGCATTTTGCATCGATGATTCTTTGCAATCTGCTCACCTCCATCACTTGAGGGAGACAAAGGCAGACAAGTTGACCTAATCATTCTTGTTCTTGGTTTCAATTGTTCATTCGAATGGGTTTAACAAGCAAAGATCCCTCTGGGAGATTGTATCACTCTTCTGAGATCAATTGTTGGGATCCAATTCATTGTATGAGGTCAGTGTGAAACATTTATGGAGCTCATGTGGTAAAGTCAGCCATTCTTCTACCTGGCTGGCATGCATCTCTGATCCGTGCAAACCGTGTCTTTATTCAAACAGCTCCATCACCCCAGTGGTTGTGCATATTGATCTTTTACAACTGCCCTCCACCACCAGACCAAAGAGTGGCATGCTGCAATCAGTTGTGTGCACAGCATCACAAATGAGCTTAGGGGTGAGAAAGAGAAATGGAGAGAAAGAGGTACAGAGGCTGCGTGCATGAGTACATTGAGGGAGAGAGAGAGAGGGAGTAGGGAGGTGTGTGATGGGAGGGTGGAAAACGGGGGAGATGGTGTGCATTGGAAGAAGAGGAGGGGGAGGGGGAGGAGGAGGAGGAGGGGTGTAGTGCTGCAGTGGAGAGAAGTGAGAGGAGACTGCAGTCTCCGCTCATGGGAGACATCAGACTATGTTACCACATCTCTGAGAAACTGTAACACAAACAGTAACTGATAGTGGATGGGCCACTTTGTGAAGGGGAACACTGCATCTGACTGGTGAGTTTTGTTTTGGAAATCTTTCAGTTTAACGTGCAGTTATGTGACATGAATATGATCAAAATATACAACTAGAACATGGCTATCTTAGAGGATCTTCTTCGCATTTTCTAACTAAATCAGCGATAATAAACTATTATGGTGTGACTGTATTCTGTGTACCTAAATATCCCTGTGAATCAGGATGTGTCAGAGCTTTTTATTTTGTTGTGGCTGAGTGATCTCAGCCAGTGATGAGCTGCAAAAATCAAAGGCAGATAAGGTCTGAGTGCTAATGGCACAGAGGTGAACACTAGGCTAAAACAAGAAGGGGGGGTCCATGAATGTGCTTTGGTGTATTTGTATTTTGTATTTGTATTTGTATTCTTCATTAATACTCATCTTACTAGTAACAGAAAGCATTTGATAAGTTATGGAAGTAGCAGGACTGAGTTATTGCTGTAAACTCAAAAGCATTTTTTTTCAATTTTGATTTAAAAATTATTATTAGATCTGATTAGTCAGATGTAAAGTGACTGGTAATTTTTGTTGGTAGGGACCACTGTTGCTGCTAAAACTTTAATCATAATCATCATACATCATAGCTAAGTGGTAACAGTTGGCATTCTTATCGTGCCACCACCCACCAATCAGGCAGTGACTTGAGACTGGCTGTGAGCCAGTTGGTTATTTGATTGGCTGGTCACCTTGGCTATAGGCAGGTTGTGGGCAATCCTGGATAGCTGATAGACACTATCAGCATTGCTTAGCAACAATGATCTGCTGGGCCACAGCACACAGGCCTCTACTGTATTACATGTGATTGTCATGCATTTGAGCGCAAATCTCACAGACTGAGATGAGAAAAGAGATTTAAGTTTACGCTAAAATACACATGTAGTAATGAAATACTTATTGATTTGTGGTCTGTGAGTGAATGAAGATGAGGTTACATCATGATTGTGTTTGCTGGTTCACTTTCATGAAATGATACAAAAATCCTCACATGCACCGTGGACTCACTAAAGGAAAATGCATCTACAGCAAAAGATTCACTATCTGTCTATTATTCTAATTTGACACATCAACATGTTTGTTTGCATCAGTGAAACCCTGCACTCAGTTGTTGTCCTCGCTAATTTAAACCTTGGATATAAATTGTCTGTCTTTTAAACTGAGACAGATCATTTTCTTTTAGTGCTTTTAGAGAAAGATAAAACAAAAATCTTCTAGATAGCCCTGAATGTCTGAGTACTGTAATGATACACACACATACTCCCACATATACACACTCAGGCACATGCACACAATTTGTTTTACCTTTTATTTCTGCTGAGGGGTGTTTATTTTTATTGTTTCATTTTCTCTGTTTAGGTTATAACCCTATCTCAACATAGTCATTTCTTAAAAGCCACAACACTGATGTGAAGCTATTAAAGAATAAAAACAATAATGCTCATAAAATGCTCTCTGCTTTCTTGAAAAGCCATAAATTTGAATTCTTCACCATGAAGCTAAAACAAATAAATATGGACACGCTATAGATGCAGAATAAGTGAATAAGGTTGTGATGTTGCCAGTTATTCTTTAGCATTATGTGCCACTACTATGGCTGCATCCAAAATCAGTACTGAAAATAATACCAGTCACATTAGTATTTCACAGAAATGGCTCATACTGCAGTAAAACTGCTATTCTTGCTGATAAAATTTAAACCACTAATCTGCGCTCCCACTATCTTTATTCCTGCCTGCTTTAAGTAATCAAATAAATGACAAACAAAAGAAGGAATAATTGTCTATGGCTGCGTTAAATTGTCATACATTGATTATAATTTAATCCAAAGTAAATTTAGGCTACTGTTGTCCAGTTTTTCCCAATTATATGCAGCATTTTTTTCCACTGTGCGACAAAAAACAGGAAGCCTCATTTAAACCAGAGCATCAATACCTTCACGCTCAGCAGTAAACACGACTAGTTTGCTGGTGTTTGCTCATGCAAAGAGCAGACTGAGAATAAATAATATAATGTTCACTTGAGTCTGGGAGGTAAATTGATTTTGTCAGCTGTTGGTGGTGGATTTAATTTTGAAAGGACAGTGACAACGGGTCATTGTGTGGAGACACTTTTATTAGTCCGTAAGTGATGAGAAGGATTTACTGTAGATGGCCACCTTTGATTTAATTTTATCATTAGAGTTTAGTTGATTCGACTTTGGGAGAGCAAATAATGATTTACCATTATGACTTACTGTGTGTTGTCACAGTTTCCTAAAACTTGCAATTCTTTGTCTTAGTCCAAGATCCAAAACATTTCAGCCTAAAATCATCGTTGAAACATTTGCTTTTGAAAAATGATGAAAAAGATTGATTGATTGATTAAAAGAAATTGTAGCATTTTCTTGCAATCAAGTAATTCATTAATCAGCTCATTGTTTCAGCTCCTATTATGGTTTCTGTTATGGTTCAATTATTCATTTTTCAAACAAACAGAAATATTGACTCATAACAACTATTAATATTAAATCCATTCAAGCACTTTTTATGCATACCATCAATGTTTCATTCACAGACTCTGTATCAACCTGTTCTTGTTTACAGCCACAAAGAGGCTGCCTCCCTGCCTTGACAATTTTGTAGACATGAAAACAGGATTAGAACTTAAACACAGACAAAAGCCTGTTCACAGAAACACGAAGAACATGTTAACTCCACTCTCAAAGAGACGAGTTCCAACTGACAGCATTAATGCTGTGATGCGAGGGCTTAGGTTATGAGAATAGCTTAAAATTTGGGGAAATGATTTGCCTTCCTGTAGAAACTTAAATGAGAAGATTGAATCGTTTTAATTTTTTACACTAAATATTAATTTATACTGCTTGGAGTCAGTTGGCTTATGTTGTCATTTTTAACTGTAACAGCTTTGTTTAATTCATTCAAAAGCATGCCATGTGTGTCAAAAGAGCCAGTTGTGTTTCTACTGGCAACTGAATTTTGATATTTTTGGACAAAGGTAGGCTTGCAGTTTCGCCCTCTTTCCAGTCTTCATGTTAGGCTCTTTACCAGTAGACAGATATGATACTGTAGAGGCATCTATCTTCTCTATGACTGAGTTTCAGGGAGAACCCATTTCATTCTTTTACGATGCAGGTCCCTCTTTGGTTTTCCTTCAGTTCTGACAGATCATTGTTTTCAGGGTGGGGAGGATAATCACCTCCCTTTCTGCTCATTCTTCACACGGACAGTAAACGTTCACATCATCAGCATAATAGATTTTTAGACTCAACTTTTATGGCTATGAGATTTCTCAGTTGAGGATTTGTTTTCATTCATGTAACTGATTTCTGTTTAATTTGTCACTAGCAATGCACATACTTGATTGTGATGATGCACAGATAATCTGTTCTATATCCCTCCATCTTTCACAGTCCTGAGTAGCTTCATTGCAGCTATTGATCTCATTATCTCTCAAACAAAAGTATCTACTTTAGTCCCTCACTAAAGTAGATACTTTATTAAGATTTAAGAATGAATCTTATCATCACAATGTGCTTTTAGACTTTCCAGAGCTTTAGATCATACAGAACCACATAACCTGCATCAACAATTGTCTTCTGTCTAAACAAAAGTCCCAAGAAATTCTAGTAATAATGATACAAAACAGAAAATCTGCAAATTCTCACATGGTAAAAAGCAGATATCTAAACTCTTGCCTAATTTCCTGACAGTCTACTTTTCTTTTACATGACTAGTTGTTTTCTGCACATATTCTGTACATATTCCCCCACATCAGTTCACTTAACAAGAAACTTAACATTCTACCTGCCACTTTATTCCATATATCATCCTTGAGGTCAGTGGTGTCACTACAGTTGTTTATTATTGTTCCTCCTCCCTTCTGTTTTTCTCAGGGACGCTGCACCTAGTCTGTGACAATGAAGTTCAATTTGTTCAGAAGGCCACAGGCTGTGGCGGCCGCTGAGCCCACTGGTGCCACCACCGCGAGCATGGCGCCCACTCCAGCTTTCGTCTCCACCTCTGTGCCAGACACTTCCGGCTCCAACAACACAGAGATCAACAAGAATGACATGTTTGAAGAAATCAAAAGCAAATTCTTGAATGAAATTGATAAAATCCCACGTAAGTAGTCATTTGACGTTGTCCCAATTCCTGTTGAGATTCAAAATGCCCTGTACTTGACAAAAAATTACAGTTCAATCTCAATTTTCACTGTGTTGTTCTGAAACTGACAGTTCCTCCGTGGGCTCTGATCGCCATCGCTGTGGTGGCCGCACTGCTCATCCTCACCTGCTGCTTCTGCATAATCAAAAAATGTTGCTGCAAAAAGAAGAAGAACAAGAAAGGGAAGAAGGGCAAGGATGGCTTCAACATGAAGAACATGCAAGGTGGCGAGGTATGATGCCTCATGCTTCCTGTGCTGAAAACTCAGGAAGACAGGGTGTTTTGGGTGATTTCTTGCTTATTTTCCTCCAATAGATTAAGTTAAATTGTTTATTCAAGTTTTTATTAATATTTATAACAATTCCTGCGGACTATGGTAAATATGTCTGTAGCTAACCTAATTTGATCTTTTACCAGCAGCTCTTTTAGCCCAGGCTGTAGAGGACACAAGGAGAGCTCTCTTCTTCCCCTCCATTTATTTATTTATGTTATTGTGGTCATTTAAATGTTTGACATATTCCCATTGTGGGCTTTGCTGAAAAATGACACACTTTGTTAAGAGGTGGCTAAGAATAATGAGTACCGTGAGTTAGAAAGTGTCTTTTGAAAGGTCCTAAACACAAAAAGCTGCATTTTATAACTAAAGATAATGGATGAAGGCTTGCAGAAATGCTTGGATGCAAAGTACATTAAATCAGAGGATAAATCTTAGAAAAGCTAGTGATTCATTTGAGAACTAATCATCTGACATCACCATAGATTGTCCTGCGCTCCAGTGACAGTTAATTAAAGCAATCAATTACTGTCCTCAATGTGAATTTATGTGTGTCATTTCTCAGCATAATTGTGGTGGAGGTGGTGTCGACTGCCTCTCTTTTTGTAGTGTGTTTGGTGTCTTGTGAGTTGAATATCTTCCTCTCTCTGCTCTCCTCCTTTTCTTCCCGCTTTGTGTCTGTCTTGTGTGTGCCTCGTGTTTCTTGACTGTGGTGGACTCCCACTCTACGGTAGGTGGATAGCTCATGTTGATGCTCTCTGGCCCTCAGGGCGGAGGGGGGGGGTTTCATGGAATGAAAGTCGTAGCTTCCTTTGCTTTTTTCTTTTTAGTCTCCCCCAATTTTTCTTTATTTTTGTTATGACAGCTTGAGAATGTAACTGGAAATGGAAAGCTATGATGTGCTCCATATACCCCAGAGAGGAGAGTCTAACCATCTAATGCATTGTTCCTGGGACAATGTAACTGTAACTCACACCAATATGGAAAGTATTGGACGAAGAGATGATGTGCAAGACACTTTTAACACTATTAATCTATGCATGTGATAAAGGGCATGGTTGGTTGTTTGGGAGACATGGAAGCGGTGATGATAAAACTGCATGACAAGCCAGATACTTGCAAATCTGTCCTGTTCATTGTAATACTCAAGGAGGAGGTAGAATGTGGCGACACTGGATGGCCTGAAAAAGAGCAACAAAAGTCACTTCGGCACTGAAGCTGCAGTAATAACACTGAAACAATGGGACTTTACATTATTCAAATAGCTGGCTGTGCCCTTTAATCCTGAACCATTTACTGTAATAGCAGTGAGCTGATAAGACAGCCATTTTTGGTGACACATAAATTTAGAGGTGAAACAAGGTTAAGAAAACGTTTTAGATTTGAAACTTAGGTGTGTAGGTTTAATGCATTGTCAATCCAGTAGGTTACTTGAATGCCATCTCCTTGGCCTGAATATTATGTCTTATTTGCCTATTATCATTCTACATGTATTGGAATTTGCTGTTGTGAGCTAGTTCCTTAGGGGTCTTTTTTTAATAAACATTCATCTTTCTGTTCATTTGGTGAAATGAGCCCTTTGATAAACAAGTGAACTACACTAATATCTAATTTTACTAGAATTTTTGTAAGTACTGCCCCTCTTAGTGGAACTAGCATGCAATGCCTCCACTGACTCTGGCTGTCACTGCAAGCATGTCAAAAGAATTGCCCAATGATCCAGAAAGACTGAAGACGAGATGTGCAGAATTTTTAAGCAGTGTAAACGTATATTCATGTGTTACCAGTAGAGATTTCTCCACTTGCTAATGATAAATCCGTGGTTATTATCATCAGGTGCTGTGCAGGTAAGCAGTAACCAAAACATGTATCTCCCATGTAAAAAAAAAAAAAACCTCCTGGAGCTCCAGTGTCTGTGGCATGCTGGCTGTTATGGGGAGCCCTGTATTCTGACCCCTGACTCACTGACTTATAACACAGTGTCTTCTTTTGTGTCCTTCACCCCACAGAAACAACAGGACGATGATGATGACGAGGGAGAGACAGGGCTGACAGAGGAGGAGAAGGAGGAAGAGGAGAAAGAACAAGAGAAACTGGGGAAGCTACAATACTCTTTAGATTATGACTTTGAGAATACAAAGGTCTGTGGCTGTAACTTGTACATGTATGTAATGTACAAGTGTTTTGAAAAACAAATCATCTTTTGTGAATATAATGAACAATCTCTGGAGTGTAAAATCAGATTTGAAGATGTTTTCGGTTTTTCTTTCTTGCCAAGGGTTAGATATAAAGCCACTGTCTGTATGCTGATTATGAAGCTATAACCAGCTAAAGGTAACATATGATGCCTACCAGCACCTGTATAGCTCATATTGACATTCCTGTACTCAGACTGAAGTTACAGTCCTTATTAAACTCAAGGTGTACTGGAAGCAGAAATTGTCTTTAAACTAAGTTTATGTTTAGATAACCAGCTGCTGGATGTAGCTTTCTATACATTAGAGAGAAACAAGAGTGGTATTGATCTTTTCATCTACCTCTCAGCAAGAAAGCAAACAAGAGCAATTCCCAAAATGTCAAACTCTTCATTCAAGACCTAATTATTGCAAATGTATAATCAGCTGCTTTATGAAACCTTAGCAGAGCAAAGGAATGATCCTCATTGCAGAACATTGAAAAAACTAAAGAGGTTAAACTAAACAGTTTTACAACAATTTAGGTTTAGGGAAAAGAAGAGCACATTTGTCAAATGTGCAGTAACTTTATTATCATTACTGTAATGCTTTCTGCAACATCTGGGCACGGTGGTGATACTGTGACATGAATCAATGAGACTTCAGGTGCTAAAGGGAGGAAATATCTTAAATCAAGTCAACAGATAACAGGACAGAGAATTAAGGTTCTCCTTGAAATCTGTCTTCATAATGTAGCAATTGCGGGAGAAAAATCTATAGTATAGAAACTAGTGTTTTTTAATATTTACCACACGGTGACAATTGTGTGACACTGAAGAAAACACTCTGACATTCAGTATGTCTCCAGCCAGACAAGAAGTTTGTGGTGATTAATAGTGAGGTTTGAGTTGTCAGATCATGTTACATAACCAGTCTGAGGCACTGACCCTGACACAGTGAAAAATTGTGTAAGCTTTGGATTTTTGCCTGATAAAATTCTGTCTACACTGCTCCAGTCATCTACATCTTGCCATCCTCTCTGTATGCAGCTTACGGTTGGCATCCTTCAAGCTGCAGACCTCATGTCTATGGACTCAGGCGGAACCTCCGATCCTTATGTTAGAGTGCTGCTGCTGCCGGACAAGAAGAAAAAGTTTGACACCAAAGTCCACAAGAAAACACTGAACCCTGTCTTCAATGAGACTTTTGTATTCAAGGTAAGTTTCACGTATATGTATGTGCAGTGCTAATATATGTTTAGTGTTACAGAAATGTGTGCAGAAAAGGTGCATATACTGCTTTCAAATGAAACCATGCATCTGCAAACCAAAGAGAAATGCAGCTAAAACATTTATGGATGATGGTGAGAAACCATCCTAACCCCCTACCTCTGTGTCACTCACACTGTGTGTAAGTGTAATAGCAGTGACTGTGTCTTTTCAGGCTTTTCAGGGTGTGTAAACTCACTGGCCTGAACGGCCTACATGCTGCTCTTTCCAGTACTTGCTAATAAGGCCCGTGGAGGCTTTTCAAGTGACTTTGTGTCATTCTGGAAACTCTCTAAGACAGAGCTGCAGAGATGTTCATAGCTATCCCTATTTGTTTTTATTAATTTCATATGTCTAGACAGGATTTCTGCTTGGATGGTAGCATCAGTCAGCTGGAACCTGTTATTTTTTCTTTCAGTGTATAAACCAGATATAATTTTATTTCATTTATTATTTAAATGATATTTGTCCTTAAATACAAAACCACTTTCTGAGATACTATGATTTTCTTAGAAACAGAGTTCAGTCATTAAAAGTTTGTGACCTATTTGAACCATATTAATAACTGTTTACTTGTAAAATCTTTGATTTTGTTTGTATAGTTCTGTATTACTCTATGTTGATTTTGGTTTGCTTGTTGGTTAAACGTATGGGAAATCTGAGGACATCTCAGACTGATAGTTATTGTTGATGAAAAGTTAACAGGACTCAAGCATCACTGAAACATTGTGCTGATGTGTGAGGATGTGAACTAATTAAGTAAAAACATCTTATTTGGGTACGCACTGGATCATTCACTGGTTCCATAAAAGCAACTGAAAAACATCTTGTATTGATAATGATTGTTGGTGATTAGTGCTTCCCAGATGTTTTAACATTCAGTCAACCCTTTGAAAACAATTTCTGTACTTTTGTTCTTCTGTACTTTTTCATTTTGTCATTATTTGAAGATTTAATTCACTTTAATAGTCATATACAGTATTCACTAACTAAAAAAATGGTATTCAGGTATGAAACCAATAATCTTGTGTTTGTTGATCAGGTGCCCTATGAAGAGCTTGGTGGGAAGACACTGGTAATGTCTGTTTATGACTACGATCGATTTTCCAAACATGACGTCATTGGAGAGGTGAAGCTTCCCATGAACACTATTGACCTTGGACGCCCAATTGAGGAGTGGCGGGATCTGGAGAGCGCAGATCAAGAGGAGGTGCTGTTAAGAATAAAAAAGAATACATTTTTACTTTTAAAGCATATATCTGGTGGGCTGTCATATCCCATAATGTCCTATTGAACGACTTATTCCAGTATGTATCCAATAACTTATTCTTCTGTCCTGTAGACCTGGATTGTTGTTCAGAAACCAATTAAAAAATGTTCCTTCATTACAATGTAAGTGGGCACCGCAGTTTATTTTGAGTATGAAACTCGGCCCCCAAAGAGTGCACTGTTTACTTACGTTAGATATTATTTCCTAAAACCAACAGTACAGTGCTAAAACATTCAGGTAGTCATCAAAACTAAAATATTTATGTATTATTATATTTTTTATTATTATATTCATAAATTTGACTTGAAGACATTACATCCCTATTAAGTATAAGATATTTTCATGCAGATTATAACAGATAAGTCATCATTGCAGTGGATGCTGAAAACTTTGAGGCTCCAAATCTCAGATCTATTCTGGATCCAAACAGAGTTGAGAAATTCTAACAAGCATGCCAGAAAGACATAAAGACGTTCAATATGGCACGAGCATATAATTCAAGATGTACACCAGACAGTAACTGACAGCATATTACATCAGCCTGTCATAAAACAAGCAGTTCGCTGGCATTGTCTGATGAACATGTGATTATGATTTCTGTCTCTTCTCTCTGTGCTCACTGATCAGCCCGAGAAACTTGGAGACATCTGCATCTCCCTCCGTTACGTCCCCACTGCTGGAAAACTCACCGTCTGCATCCTGGAGGCAAAGAATCTAAAGAAGATGGATGCTTGTGGATTATCTGGTAGAGAAATAAATTCAAAGTTAGAATCTGTTGGAAACAGAATTTACATTTTCATGTGGTTTGTTGAGTTTAGCCTCTAGTTTGTTTTGAACAACATTTACAAATGCATGACATGCATCAACAAAACTGTGAAAAAGCACAGATGCCTCTGCACACTTAAATGAAAATATTAAATGATAAATACGTACTTTTGGGCACTACAGAAATTTGTCAGGGCATTTTTAATCAAATAAAACACCTGTGTTTTGTCCAAGTACACCAGGGAAACACAGTTTACAAAAATCATAAAGTACAAACATACATTTCAAAAACCTTGTTCAATTGTTGAGGACATTGATGCCTTTTTCAGATCCCTATGTAAAGATCCAGCTGCTGCAGGGGGGTAAACGTTTGAAGAAAAAGAAGACTACGGTGAAGAAGAACACCTTAAACCCATATTATAATGAGTCCTTCAGTTTTGAAATCCCCCTGGAACAGATGCAGGTACAGTACAAGACAAAAATGACAGACTTATTTCTATTATTTTGTTTGTTCGTTTGTGTGTTTTAAGATTAATTTAAAGCCATTCTGCACTAGTATGTTAAAGTTTTTATAACCCAACAACACAGAAATTATAATTTATATCTTTTTCCATACTTAGAAAATCTTGGTGGTAGTCACAGTATTTGATTATGACAAGATCGGTAAGAACGATGCCATTGGAAAGATCTTCGTGGGCAGCAAGGCGACTGGCTTAGGTCTGAAACACTGGTCTGACATGTTGGCTAATCCTCGCCGACCCATTGCCCAGTGGCATGCATTGCAACCTGAGGAGGACATTGATGGCCAGCTGGCAGCCTTGGCTGCAAAGAAGTAACACGCTCCACCAACCAGCCAATGCACTAACTCAGAAATTCAACCCCGACCCCTACTTTGCATGAAATCCATGACTTAACACATGACTATTTGTCATGAAACCTGCTCAGCAAAAAAGAGACATCTTAGAATATCTGCTCATTCATGGTTAAGTGGAAAGAAACTCTTTTAAAGGATCACATCACACATTAGTGTATGCTGAGAAGAGTGGCATTGAGTTATTGGTTCATGAATGATTGACTTTTGGTCTTTCTTTCATTTGAAGAAACTTAGAAACTGATTCTTAGGGTGCTGACACTGAATGAAAGTCTTGGTGAAGACAATGCTGGAAATAAAGCTTTAGTTTAGTTTATAGAGCATGCTTTACTTACCTCCTCATTGCTCTGCACACACCACACCCAGTATTGTAGCTTGCTAATAAGTGTGCTATAACTTAACAATAGAAAGTACTGTAGAATTGGGTTACTGCATAGAAATATTAATGCAAAAAGATTTAGTTCAGAATGAATAAGGTCACTAAATGCAGCAATCCATTTTGCAATAAGTTTGTAAAAGAGAAATCTGTCATCATTTTATCAACTCATATTTGAGAAGAAGATACATACAGTACAGTCGAATACAGTATGGCAGGGATGACACGGTTATCGGTTGCTTGTTTTGTGTTGCCACGAAGGTACCATCTATGCATTTAGGTTTAACAAACATGAATAGGTCATGAATACAAGGGTGCCTTTCCTGATATGACACTTTGAGAAATACATTAGGCTTCATTGTTTATTTTAGAAAGGAACTTTTTATGAAAAAGTAGTCAGGGACACTGTGAATGTGCCATCAGAAATCTGAGTCTTGTCTTGAGCTGTGTTGACCACTTGGATGTAAACCCTTACCTGTCTATGGACAAAGTAAGGAAACTAGAAGGCTTACCTATGATGTTCAAAACAATTAAGACTATGGTTCTTTTTAATTCTGCTGTTGCTAAAAACAGTGCCATCTAACTTGTTTATTTTTCCATTAAACTGATTATATGTCTTTCTTTGAATAATGCTGTCGTTTATCCACATATAGCAGTTTGCTTCAATACTTCAATAGTTTCGTCTGAAACAACCTGAGGATTTCTGCCAAGGACCAGACATTTTTATAGAGAATCGAATTTGAAACGTAAGATGTAGTTGCACTTTTTAAGAGAGTCTTAATTCAAGTGCAAAATGCAGGTTTGTAAAATCTTAATATGGCAAGTGCTACATCAGACGCAGAATACAATATACATATCCAGGAACATTTGCTTGAACCAAATAGAGCTGCAGAATTGAGCATGTATCATGCCTCGCAGTATTTTCATGTTGTTTGGATTGCTCACTCATCAGTCACAGGCTTTGTAAACCTGGAGCCACAGTGCTGCAGCATTGGTGTTTTGACTTCATCACAGACTTAATGTGTTAGTTAGATGTGCAGAAGTAGAAGGAGGAGGCAAAAAAGGCCACAAGAATTCGAGTCTTATGAGCGACTGAACACCTTATTGTGAAATGAAAAAATATCATTGTAAGACTAAGTTTATAGCATTCATAAAATATACTTGGAATTCATGTAGTTTGAATTCACTTATTTAAACATTTTGTTTTTGGCTGCACAACTTCAAACAGAACAGTTTATCCAAGTCATTCAGATACGAGTTGACACTTTCGCGTTACTTACACACAAAGATGGAACATTCAGGCTACCAATCATAAATAGTTGATTGAATAGTTGAATTAAATTATCAAATCTCTGTCATGTTGTACTAATAAACCACAAATATATATTGTAATATATATTCGAAGTGATGAGATGCCAATATTTAATATATGTATAGTCACAATTAATAAAAAACTATCAGCTACAGTCACCTGCATGCAGAGCATGACTATTTTTGTCAGAAAATGTCAGGCATCTATCATGCAAACTGCATGGTATGACTGAAATTATATTAAATCTACTGAAAAAAGCCCAGAATCACAATATTTTAAAAGTTTACAAAAGTATTTAATTTTATAAATTAATAAATTAAGAGTTTAATAACATCTGGCACAAGAACAATGTTGTGGGCTCTGTCCTGCAGTATAATACATGAAAGAGACATTTAGTTAAAAAGCATACTTCAATCTTCTCTATGAGATTATGGAATTCAAAAAAATGTCAAGTAGTGGTCAAATTTCAGAATTAGGTGTGTTGGTGCTTATAAAATTCTACTTATTATTGCCTTTCTTAACCTCCGTATTGTCACCAGAAATGAAAATGACTCTAAAGGAGAGTAAACAGCAGCATACGGATCGGTTCATCCACAGTACTTCTTCTTCCTATTGTTAACATTATGCATCACGCTAATTTGTTAATAGGCTACAGCATGTATTTACAAGATTATGTAAATAGTAGCATGTTTAAAGAGGAACCATAATTTATTGTGTATGTGTGTTTGTGTTCTGTGTCATTTTTGATAATAAAACTGAGTGAAAACAGTCTGCACTGGCTGCAAAGTGTATGTATTTTTGCTGAGTGGGACTGAATGTATGTTAGGGATCACAGGCTCTTTGAATGCCTGGAATTAAAGCAGGGATTCTGTGTGTTATTTGTAAAAATCCACTTAGTTTGCCATAGTACTGCATGATTGTCTAATTTTCTGTCATTGTGTATGTGTGTCCTCTGTGCTAAATCCAGTGTTACAGTATGCTTGAGCTACATGTCATGTAACTATTGTTCATTCCTGCTTGCACTTGTTATACAGTATGTGTTGGTTGCTGACCAGTAAACTGTATATACAGTATTTCAAAACAAAAGGAGAATATTTGCCAGCTCCTTGATTTTCTATCTCAGTGTACCTTAAGTGTTACCTTCATTTACTTCTGCCAGATGGGTGTCAAGTCTTCTGCTGTAGATACAGTTTAGTAAATGACCCAATTGACTTGTAGCCTGTGTTTCGTTTTGCATTAAATTGTCATCTGATTACTGTTCAAATAAACCTGCTCTCATATGTCTAATCATACATAAGGACTGAGTGAAGTCAGTAATTTGCATTTACTAGAATATCAACATTTTAAATGTTTTTTTTAATTTATAAAGTTGTTTTTTATTGCGTTACTGAGTTGGTTCTGTGAAATATTGTCATTTCATTTCAGACTTCACATGTAGCACTAATCTGATAATCAACAAATTTATAATCAAGTCATTACATACACGATTGATATGAGGTGAGCTGATGTTGTGACATTTGTGCATATTCTGAGACACCAATGCTGTGTCCACCATAACATCTCTACTGTGGGTATGTGCCGTCCCCCATCTGTTTTTTTCAGGCCACTGCCATTTAATATTAGTTAACTAGACAAACCTTTATTAATAACATACAGTGTTTGTACATAAACTACTGTAGTCATCACGAGAGTCCATCTTTTAGAGTATAATGTAGTAAACCTCTCTGCGATGCAGGCAACAAAATCCATGTCTTCCTAGGTCTCACAAGCTGTGTTAAGCACATAGCAGGCCCAAACAGTGCAGAGTAACATTTGCAATGCAATACTGCCAAGCTGCTGCTTCAGTCATGTTCTTCTTCATCACAGACCTCTTATTTGCACATATTCATTTTACATAATTTCCAAATACCTACTTATCATCCTTCTCAGTCCTGCATTCACTTACTGAGCAACATAGGGAAGGGAAATAATTGAAATTAATTCTTGTTTTTTGTGTTGTTAAAGAAATGTGTCAATATTTGTTCCTTTTTGTGATTTGCATGATTTATTTCCTCACAAAATCCATGTTTTCCAGCAAACATCACTCTATTTAGTACTGGAGTACTCAAGGGAACCAAAATATGCGATGTGGTTGAGACATATTTGTGTGTTGTCAGCATATAATCACAGGAAATAAATGTGTTTTAAGTATCCTTGTCTGCGGTGTGTAAATGGAATTACAGGATGCCATTCCACTCTTGGTCAGTGGGTGGCATCCTGTACTGTACATTGTGAGAGAAGTAGCCGGCAACATAAAAAACTCACATCTCTGCTGCAGTACAGTGATAACAAAACAAAGCTGAAACTAAAATGCAGCACATCTACAGTGTGATGAGTTGCACTAAAGTTTGTGTTGTTATGAGTTTGGGTGAATATTAAAGCATGATATTTTATGTATCTCTTTGAAAAATGTGCAAACACACAATTGAGAGTGTTTTTCAAGTTATTCATGATAAATGTAATTGAAATTAAACATGAACAACACTGAAAAGGATGATCTCAGCCTGGCAGGAATCCCATAAATGGGACATTATAATTAGGAGTCATTAAATCCTGTGATTGTGAAATAATTGATACTTTATTAATCCCCTTAGAGAAATTATTGTGGACAGGCAGCCGCATTTTAGGTGCTAAGAGCTTGGAGTTGAACCACCAACCTTGGGGTTTGTAGATGACTGCCATATATAAAATATAATTTCCTTTATTTCCCTTTCACTTTATTTACACAGAATAGCACTGGTGCTATCCTGTAATGTATATACTGTATGTTTGTCCAGTGGAAAAATATACTGTAGATATAAACATTTCCAAATTTTGATGACTTAAATTATTTCTTGCTCATGTTAGTTTCACCTTGAATGTTGTCGATCAAATTATTGAACTTGAAAACAGCAGCTGATAGATTTAATTTTCATCACCTCACCTCAAATAGTGACACGCATCATGTGATATGATCAAAAGGTCCAGAACAGCCACTAAATTGCCCTGGAGGTGTGACTGTTTTATAATCAGACTTGTTAAGTCTGATTTTGCTTGAATGCTGATATTTATGAGACATTTTCCAACACTAAGACCTTTCACACATATGATTGTTTTTACAAATCAGAAGAGGAAAAGTATTTGATTAGGGACATCGTACTTCAGGGGAAGGCTCTTAAATCAGAGACGACGCTCCCACATTCTCAGAAACACAGTTCACGCATCATCAGGTGTTGGTGGCAGCTCACAACCATTTTTTCTGGTCTGAATATGGAATCCACTAAATGTTGCAGTTTCCAATATTGCAAGATTTTGTCCATTTATCTATTAAAGGATATTCCTAGATATATAGAACTGAATATACTGTATGATTATTCAGTTTCAGAAACAGCTGCCCACTTGATAATGTATTTAAGTAAAACACAAGGATTGATTATGTTGGTGGTTGTCTTTATGTTTTGAAACATTTAAGGAATAAACATCTAAATTTAATGTCATTTTTGTCTGGGACTTTCTTAGATCCTTACTGAACATTTAGGGCTTTAGACTTGCAGATGTCAGTCACTGAATAGACAATGGAAATACAGCCTTCCTTATCTTAATGATCAACAAAAAGACACAAATAAACACACATTTCCAAAATTACTTCAGAAATGATTAAATTCTACATGTGAGGATGATAAATATAGGAAGAATGGATATACATTATACATAAATATGGCTCCTGGCATCCTTCCCTCTTCTTCTGTCCCTCTTGTGTCCTGAGTCACTTGGACAGTTTGGTGATGACACGAATTAAAGCTCCATTCTCATCCTTCAGTCTCTGGTTTTCAGTCTTAAGTTCTGCTTTAACCTGACAAGAAAGCACAAGACTAAAGTTGGCACAGAGGTAAAATTACATTTTGGTCATAACCTGGATGCCTCCACAGACATATAGCTTCTATGAAACATGTTAATTTAGCCATACAAACATACTGCTTATTTTGTGTTTTAACTAATGTTCAGTGGCTGTCAAAAATATCTCACAGCCATGATTACAATCATGGTTTTGATTCCACGCTTCTACTTCAAAACAATGGCATGTTTCACAGCAAAGGCAGATTTTTGCATGCTCCTTTGCATGCTTGCAAAAAATTGCCTTTGCTGTGATATACCCACAGTAGGTGACGATGGAAAACACAAACTGACCCTAACGTTTCTCAGTCGTGCTGGTTGGTTAGTCCAACTTTAATATTAAACTTTGAGCAAATGCTGTGTTCTCATTTCACCTCATTAGAAGAATTATTTTAATTAAATTTTAATAATTTGAATTAAGATAAAAAAGAGAAATTATATTTATTTATAATTAAATTATTAATGAATATACTTAATTCTCAAAGTTAACCTTAATATGTGTACAGTTGAGAAAACTCTTAACTTTTACTTTTAGACAAAATTTGCCTGTATTACAATAGAATGTTACTATGTCTCTGCTGTACTGCACTGTCTTTTTGAGGGGCTCAGAGGAAGACAAAGTGGACACATTTTTCAATTTCTAACATCACATCTGTTCTGAAGACTCATGTCATGTCAAATTTAAGTTTAGATAATCTTCTGAAGCATCACATTACATCATTTCCTGCTATTTTACTTTTCTAACATCTCTTCCTGTTCCTGTGGAATCTGGGCAGTCCATTAGAATCAAACAAGTACATGCTTACTTTCACACATGCATTCACTGACAGACACAAATGAACCACACATATAACAGTGCTTCTCTGTTGTGAACGTCTATTTTCAGACCAGCATCCGATGTTTGTTTAGACCTCACATTCACAGATGACAAGAGGTTTTTGTTTGTCTCCTCTTGGGTATAACACAGCAGACATTTGTGAACATTAGGCTGCAGATGAATACTGATGTCTGACTCGCTGCGGCGTCCAAGTGCTCACACATTCCCCAACCAACAGAGAATAATGGTGACAAATGATGTCAGCTGAGACCACTGCAGATAGAGCAGCTAACACTGTGACACCATGTCCCACAGACACTTTGCACTGTTTGGATTAGATTGTTTGTTGTTTTTCTCATGTCAAATAAGATTAACATTCTGCTGTACTGTTAAGTATTAGTATTTTAGTTGAGTGTGAAGGTGAAATGACTGAAAACATCTTAAATACCTTCAACTGTTCTTCCATGTCTGTTATTTTCTTTTTTAGACTCCAGCTTTCCTATGTAGAAGAAAAGATAATTGGGAAAAATAGAACTGTTTAGGATGAAATATGTCATGACAATAGCAATATGCTGAGTCCATACCTTCTTTTCTGTCTCAAGCATGTTGGAGCCACAATTTCCCTGTCTTCCATTCTGCAGAAATGAACATTATTATAAAACAAACTAGGATTAAAGCTGAATTTTGGATGGTGCATTTTCATTTCAGTGAGAATCGTCCACAGTCACAGACACAAAAACAGGCAGATGTTATTCTTACCAAATTCATAAACAAACACCTGACAGTAATACCACTGTAGTGCCTTTTATAGCTGTTATCTTTCATGTCACGTTTCTTTCTCATTACATTGTTACCCGGTATCATAATAAGAATATGTGTAAGACTGTTTGTACAGAAAAAGAAATTCAGAATGATTCCAAATAGCAAACCCATCAGTTGGTAAATATGACCTGTTTACCTGTTCTTACACACCCATGAATTTGTGTTAGTGTTTTGTATGTTAGTACCTGTTCTCTGTGCAGCTGGTCCTGAATCATGGCAAGTTCCTGTTTACTTGTTTCCAGCCTGGACTTGAGCCTTTGATTGGTAGCCAGTGCTTTTTCATACATCTACAAAATGTTCACTTGTTAGGATCATTTGATCAAGTTTTTACAGCACACAAACCAACAAACATTGACATCAACCATTACCATGACTGTTTAAACTGTTTTTGGATTGTCTATAAAATTGGTGCATGTATTCAAGGTGCGTGGCTTTGTCGATTCCTTAGTTTTTTCCTGACGTTTCATCTAGTGCCACCATGAGATCCACATTTGTGGTTCTAAATCAACCATCAACAACAATTATTGGATTGCTATGAAAAGCTGTCCATGATGACATGGCATGGTGGCATGCTTTTATTTGCACATTTCTAAAGGGTTACACCCTTTAGAGACTCTGCATTTATATTTCTAGTTCTCACTGGATAATTGATAGTGTCAGTCACCTTATTTTCTGAGATTGGGTTGATTATGCTTTTGCCCAACACACTGATGAAGACCATGTGCTGAAAATAATTGGCTGGATGATATTAAAAACTCAATATGTTAACTACTTTTTTTAGTTACTTTGGTTTGGTTACTTTGTTACTTGAGTATTTAAGTAGTTGGGAAAGTAGCAACAGCTCACTTTTCTGAAATCAACAATATAAATAGAAATATTATCAAGATTCAAGCTGGACCACCTGCCTTTTTATAGTCATTGTTCGTGTTCTCTTCTTCTGCCTTTTTTCTTGCAGACAGTCTGTTCTCCCTCCTCGAAAAGTAGGATTCAGCATGGTTTGCTGGTTTATCTTGGGAAACATCAGATGTTCCAGATGAGCTCAGTCTGATGAAATAAGAAAAGTAAAATGTAGGTTTAGCTCTATTAGAAGTAGCTGAATGACTTTTGTATGCATTAATTGTCTGGATTAGATTAGAGGAAGTTTACCTAGACAGTCTCTCATGCTGAAAAAGAGGAGAAATATGTTAGAAGTGGTTACATGCAAACATGTAATAAAAACAATGTGAGGTACACTGGGAGGACATTTCTGATTATCTTCACCATGTTTTCACCTTTATTAAAGCCCAACATGCACTCTGATAAAGACTCCAATTTCAACCTTATATGGCATAAACAAGTAATTCAACTCCATCCCATCATCTATTTTAGTACATGCTCATTACTCCCCAAATGGCAGGTAGTTTGGTTGTATTACGAAATTCATTAAGTACAATGTGGAATAAAATCCACAAATGAGGCTACATTTAATTTGTATAATATTATAAACATGCACTCAATATGCACACAGGACATATTTTTTCTATGTATAATGTCAGCAAGTACATTCATTATGAATTTGAAAGTATGTATTATTTGACAAAACTCTCTTATGTATTAGTTACAGTACCAGGAATTCCTCATAAAAGAGGTTTTATAAAATTTCTCCAAGAAAGTTTTATAGCAGCCAGAAGTACCGAGCCAAGTTAAAGAGGAGGACAAGAGGAAGTGATCCCTTAAATAAACTGACAAGCACAGATCACTGAACACATCCAAAAAAGGTAATAGCTCTGGCAGTGACCCCACAATTTGTTCCACAATTATTGCCTGTTATAGTCGAAAGGGTTCTCTATCGTTCGAGACTGTCTCTCCACCCTGTTACATGTAACAGGGTGGAGAGACAGTCTCGAACAGTCTCTTCACTCAGAGAACCGGGGTTACATCGTAACCTCAGTGTTACACAATATGTCTGCTGTTCTTGTCTTTCAAGCATAAGAGCACAGAGGAGCATCAACAACAGCCAAATAACACAAAACACATTCCGCTTCCTTAAGATAGTGAAATAATGAAGCATAATACAACACTGTTTGATTTAGTGGGAGGGACAACAATCCTTATATCACCAGTAAGAGTACATTTTTATATTAATTCTCCAAGTCTTAGTATATATTCAATACTGTGCAAAAGTCTTAGGCCACCATTAGATTTGTTGTTTTAGCAGTGCTATTATGACCATATATACATTTATTTAGTCTCTTTAGGATACAACTAGAAAATGTAGGAAATATGTGCACAGTATTAAAAAAACACAAAGATATATTTTTTTAAAATGCTTCTTTAGGCTAAAGTGATAAATATTCAATGTGATCTCTGTAGAGTTCTCATGTAAAAACTGAGAAATAAATATATATGGACATCACAGCATTGCTGAAAAAACAATCCAATAGTGGCCTAAGACTTTTGCACAGTACTGTATATACACACACACACACACATGACAAGGCAGTTTAAAGTGCTTTACCTGGGAAATAAAAATGCAATTAGAAAGGAAATAAAACAATTTATACAAATCGTACTGTTGACATATAGCCCCCTTCGAATCTGCTGAACCCATCCTCTCCATCCTTAAACGCTCCCTCATCCTATTAATCAAAGGAAACGCTAATACAACTTTCTTATTTACCAATGCTAACAATCACAACAATGCTAACAATGTATGGTTCGAAGTTAAGACTTAATTATCTTGCCTGTTCCAAGTATTTCTGGATGTATCAGAGAAATATGGAAGCATCTGTGTAATATTAAACACAGCGTATGCAGTTTAATTTTGCATTGCACCTTATTCTTTTGGACAAGAGATAGTCATATTACTTAAGGAAAAATATTACTGGTGACCAGTGCTTGAAAAGTCTAAAAGTCTAACAAAATCATAGTTATGGCAGGTGGACTCCTATTAG
The DNA here is from genome assembly GCA_032362345.1 of Sandelia bainsii. Lineage (NCBI taxonomy): Eukaryota > Metazoa > Chordata > Actinopteri > Anabantiformes > Anabantidae > Sandelia > Sandelia bainsii. The sequence goes on from JAUMHL010000025.1 coordinate 20,571,082, forward strand.
AAAGAAACAGGTTTTTGTAAGTTACAGACACTATGTGTAAACACACTGATACGCTTAGACATTTACAAGACTTCTGGATCTTCACCAGACTCTGATGTCAGCTCCTTTAAACTCTCTGGACACTTGGTAAATTGTCATTAATGATACGCTGTATGCAGACTTGGAAAAAGCGCTGGTTTAGATTAAGGGACATCAAATATAAACAGACGCTGATGGAAAAGCAGGCTTTTGAAAGTTTGTCCTATGCATGTTGGTGTCTTTATCACTAAGTTGTCCTCCAGCCTTTCTAGGAAGCTCTGGTCTGCTGACAAGCTATTCCCAAGTGGAAAATGTGAGCTTCCCGTAGGACTAACAGAGGGATAAACATCCATAAATACTGTGTTCAAGTTCCCACAAGCCAGTCCTAAGCACTCTATCTCTCCTTTCTCTGTTCTATGTCTTCCTGTCTTTCACCCCCTGCTTTCTTTCTCTCACCCTCTCTCTTCCTCCGCTTTTCCTGGCCCCTCTATCTCACATAATGACGTTCACAATGTCTCTCCATTTATCCTTCCCAAGTGGATTCTTAGTTTTATATAAACAGATAAAACCAAACGGTCTACTAACTTTTTTTTGGTTTCATTTTCAAGTTTTGTTCTTTTTTGTTCATGCACAAGTCATTTTGTTTGACTGTTGTTGTGACTTATGGTTGCCTTTAGAACCTTGTCAAAGTGTTACGAGATTAAAAAGAGATCAGGGGATGTCTGAGTGGTCTAAATTGCGAATCTCATTTTTGAAAAACTCAATTATCTAACCCATTAATGTCTTTGTAAAGTTTCATTTGTAGAAAATAATGGTCTCATTCAGACACCACACACTTGATTTGATAAATAACACAATAAAAACATGTGTTATGTAACAGAAACTAAACCTTCTGCAATTGTTCATTTACAGTATTGTCAAACCCCAAATACTTCCATAAAAACCTACTCATAACATTACAGAAACACTTAAAGGAAGTGATAACAATACCAATTAAGGATAGGTTTAGAAGTTTCATTTTCAGGTGCCTACTGTACACAGTATGAACACTGAAACAGGTATGAACACTAAAACAGGTTTTGCTTGCTGTAACCATTCCCCATGTTAATACTTATATTTAAGAGATACCTTCAGTAGGTTCTTTCTATGTAAGTGGTAGGGGCAATGTGCAAAAATGTATTAAAAGGTTGGTTTGGAGTCAGTGTAAGGCTTCAACCTTCCAAATTAGTCACATTAAATGAATATCTTCCAAGACATTCTTTTTAGTCTGTTAAAAGATTTTAACCTTGGTAGATATCAACTTAAGTTAACTAACTGATCAAATGCATCAACTGATGTAATGTAACCATTAGCTTTACATACATATTTTAATATATTTTTGCACAGAATAAAGATTATAGATTTTGTCACCTATCCACTTTAAGTCATTATCACAAGGAATAGTTATAGCAAGCTAAAGCTATTTAAGTGTTCGCATAGATTCTTTGCATTGTTTTAAGACACACTTGAAAAAAAAAACACTTTAAAGTTGTTAGAGCACATTACAAAAAACAGTCATGTTCAAACAGCTGAACCGAGTAAAAAATTTTTTTACTAAAAATGTTCATTTCGTCCAATGAGGCAGGAAAAGGTCATTCCTGACTAAATATAATTTTACATTGGCCATGTAAGGTTCTATGGCAAAATACAAACATACACAAATACCTGCGTGAGTTTCAACAGAATCATTTATTTGACAATGACTAAACATTATGTCAGCTATGGCATTTCCTCTGTCTAAACAGATACCGAAGACATTAAAGTCAGTCAAACCTTACCCTGAGGCTCTTGGTAGTGGCAGTAGATGAAGTTGGAGAGAAGTCAGAGAGCGACTTTGTACTGCGTAGCTGATCTTTCTTGTGAGAAAGTAGAGATGACATCACTGACAACTGCTAAATCCACTGCATGCAGATGTACTGTAATGTGGTTGGTTAAAAGTACTGAACTTCCCAAAAGTAAAAAAAAAAAAGGGAACGTTTTTCTTGAACAAAAACCTCTAAATAAGATGTTGATGAATACATTCACCATCCACTGATGTGAACTGATGTGGCTTATTCCTTAGTTAAAGTGAGCAAGTGTGATCTTCATGCAATGGTGAGACATTGCATTTCTGATCAGAGTGAAAGAACAGCACAAGTGTGAGAGCTATGAAGGAAGTCAGAGTAGGCGGGTCGCTGTGCATGTGTGTGTGTGTGTGTGTGTGTGTGTGTGTGAGAACACAAAGATTTGACAGCACTATTGTTCACAAAGACTCTCAAGGGATCCTGAATCATTTGAAAAAATCACACATATATATATATATATATATATATGTATATACATAAATACATAAATGTATAATATTTACATATATTTATACATATGTTACATATATTACATTTACATGCATATATATATATATATTTATGCACAGCCAAGTACACTTATTGTAATGCACAAGGAACAGTTTTTCCTCTGTATTAATAAAAGTGTGATTTAGTACTGTCTTTTTCATCAAAGGGAAGTATGGCTTTATCTAACATGTGAAAGTAACAGTAAAATTAAAAATACATACAGTGGACTAGTGTTAAGGTGAGATAAAAGTGCATAACACACAAAAATAACAGGTGGGTCACATGCACGAACACTGTAACTAATTCCTGGGGTAAGATGATTAATTTAATCAAGCTGCAGATTTTGTGTTTCTGAGAACTGTATGTTCTATGAAACATTTGTGTTCATGATGTTCAGCACAAATCATTTGTTTGTAATTGATTCACCTAAAAAGAGAATCTAATGAGAGGAGTCCATTATCTGTGCTTTACTTAAGTGTGGAACGCTGATATAACAATGAGGATAATGAATTAAGTTTATCATTCAATGGCTATTTCTATCATGGGGTTTTGGTTACACACTTATGCCTCAAGAGCCCTGAAACTAAACTGTAATTTTTATAAACTCACCACACCCTGATCTTCCAGCTTTTCTTTAGTTGCAACTATACTTTCTACACTGGCATGGCCTCTTTTTCCACCTGGCAATCATGCCCTAGTTTTGTCTTGAGCATTTAATGTACTGTAATTACTTCAACTCTCAAATTAGGGTAGTTGCCAGACTAAATTGTTTAACTTTATACACCCACAAACCTGTTTTTTAAATGCAAGCTGGTCTCCCAATAATAATAATTATCCTAACCACTTTTTCTGTTAATGGCCGTAGGAGTGCTGGAGCCAATCCCAGCTGTCATTGGGTGAGATGCAGGTTACAGGACAGGTTGTCACTCTATCACAGGGAAGGCCTACAGAGACAGACAACCATTCACACTCACATTCACATCTATGGGCAATTTAGAGGCACCAATTAACCTAATTGCATGTCTTTGGACTGTAGGAGGAAGCCAGAGTACCTGGAGAAAACCCACACAGACACAGGGAGGACATGTACACAGAAAGACACTCCGAGAACCGGTGGATTCCATTAGTGACTGCTGTAGTTACTTAAAATAAGAAGGTATAAATATAGATGCAGCAGCTTATGACTAAAATATAATTTTTTTCTTATTTACTATTATGACAAAACTCAGGGTACACCCCCAGAAGCCTTCCTCAGAACGTCAGTTTTGCAGTTCCTGTCAGGTTAGTCAAGGTTTGTCCATCATCAAGGTTGTAATCTGGCACCACCTGCTGCCAGAAAATAGATACAAGAATTAATAAAATGCTCACATTTTTCAGCCAAAGGTGGGTAGTAACGACTATACTTTACTTAGCAGACGCTTTTATCCAAAGCGACTTACAAGGAGCTAGCGCTGAGTGTCTTGCTCAAGGACATGCTGATGCTTATCCCATTGAGCTACCAGGCGCCAGGAGTTACATTCATTCCGTTACATTTACTTAAGTAACTTTTTGAAAAACTATACTTCTAAGAGCAGTTTTACTGCACCATACTTTTTACTTGAGTAGATCTGTGAAGAATTAATGTTACTTTTACTCCGCTACATTGGACGACACTCGACTCGTTACTTTTATTTTTTTTTAATTATTTATGCTACCAGATAGATGCTGGCTAGAGGACAAGAGAACAAATTAAAACCATGTAGGACCGTATTTTAATCATAACAAGCTAAATATAAGCAGACTTTTGTCTAACTTAACACCTTGTTTTTATCTCCTTTACCGTTTCTCCCTTGTTTA
>JAUMHL010000025.1:20592459-20603549 GCA_032362345.1 Sandelia bainsii
ATAGTGCATTTTAGGTTCATCCTGAAATTTCACCTGAAAGCCAAATATCCCTAACTTTTTGTGAGTAGTGTATATACTTCCGTGTGTGATTCAGTTCATTTGAATCCTTTTTTATCTTAAAAACAAAAATATTTTCTGTGTTTTCACTCACAAACTTAACTGTATGTTGTAAATACAGTATAAGGAAATGTTGATTTTGATGCGTATCATGTGTTATGTTTACCACTGTGGTAGAAGACTTTGTCTTTTAATGATTGTTTTTAATGGGTTGGGAAATGAATATCGGAGTTGTTTCAGTTTTGCAAGTGGAATATTTACCTATTCTTGCAGAATACAAGGTTGCTTAACGTTTTCATTTTCAACATCTTGGTGAAAAAATCAATCCATGCCATGCATTTTCAATAAGAGACAGATCTGATTAGATCAGATCGGACAGTCAAGCACACACACTCCGTGTCTACGAATCCACGCTGTTGTAGCACACGAAGAATGAACCCAGGCTTTACATACAGATCACATGGATTCAACAGTGGTTTCTGCCCTTGCTGTCAATTATTTTTTGAGTGCATAGCAGGCATCAAATTTGCTTATATTTACAAAATACAATTAACAAATTAAAAAAAATGTCTTTGTTTTTTGTGGGATGAAGGTTGAAGCAAACTGACAATTAACAGATTTACAATTTCAGTTTTATTTTAGAAAACGTCCCAAATTTTAAGGAATAGGGTTGGTGTATAAACATCACACAATAACAAAACACCTAAAAAAACTCATTCTTTTTTTACCTCGGGCTTTTGGGTCCTTGTTTGTGTCTGAACACATTGTGGCGTTGATTGTCAGATGAGTTGTGATCACTGTTTCTGAAACACAAAGAAAATCTATCAAAGGCGCACAGTATGTGATTCTTTGAGAAATAAATACAATCACTTAACACGTTATTGCATCTATGTTGACTGTTGACATTTTTCTCAAGGTTGAAACTTCACAAACCAAAAATACATTTTTAAAGCAAATTAATCAGATGGATACAGTGTGAAAGACCAAACTATCTGATATAATGTTATGGTCAAGTATACAGTATCTCTGTCAGCATGTTTGCTAAAGAAATTAAAGTCATAATGATTAATCAATTATGACTGTAATCATAATCATAATGATTAATCAATTATGACTGTAGTTCATTCATCAATACATTTTCTGTTAAACAGCTCATAGATTAATTGACCAATCATTTCAGCATGTTTTTTTGTAGTTCAGTTGGAGCTCCCTGCAGAGTAACACGTGTACTCAAAATCACTTGACTCAACTTGATCATTCTGTAACAACTGGAGTCAATAGAAACTAGGAGACATAAAAATGGGGCCATGGGTTAGAAAAGGTTGAGAAGCCTTGCCTTGTAGGTGGTTCTTATATATTATCTATGATGCTTTATGACATCAGCCTGTCATTGAGGGATGCCTTGACATCTGCGTGATTAGTGCAGACAGTTGGCGACGTGCTGGTACACTGTAAATGGGGAATGTGAAATCCCACCTAATGGCTGACTCTGCGTAACTGCCTGTGGAGTCAGATGGCTGTGTGAGAAAACTGCTCAACATCCAAATATAGACAGGAGCAGAATGTCTTTACATTAAACTGTTAAGCTGTGTCACATATCTGTAAGTCTTTGCCACCAACTTAAACAGTATATTTTGCATGGTGAGTCTCACTGTGGTCATGTTGTTAACTACTAGCAAAAGATTAAATATAAACTCAAACTGTTTGTCATTTAGATTTGTTCCGTTTTAAATTGAAAAAGCAATAACTGTGTACATTATTTAGTAATTTGAAAGTAAAACTCCTCCAGAGAGTTAATATAATATACTGGATCTGTTTTAGCCAAGAGATCAAAAAGTGTATTTGACTTTGAACATCAATAACCCACCAAAAGTATTATATTAAGCTTTGGTGTGTCAAATATTCTGTAGTGCAAACTGATCATACACCCCTGCTAAATCCTTTGTTAGTCATGGGAAGCCATTTGGGAAGGTCACATTCCTCACTGAAATATCGCACAGTGTTGAGCTCTTTATTGTTAGTATTAAGGATAATCCTGTGATCCAGTCAGTTTTTCTCTGCTTACAGGGTGTTACATCCCTGGACAGAATGGTTTAGAAATTGCTTTCCAACTTCACAGCATTATTGTTTGTAAAATAAAATAAAAAGTAATTTTTTTTAGGTTGAGATAACTTTTTAGACAGCAATCCTGTGACTGTGATGGTACATAGAGTACACAATATATTGTGTGCTTTATTATTACTGTTATTATTATTGTCTATTACCATTTTACACAGTACAGTACGTATAGGTCAAAAATATTTTAAAAAAGTGTAATCTGATTGTATTTTTTTTCTTCTTTTCTTGTCATAGTTAGTAGAGTCCTGCTGGAAGAGAATATAGTATAATGTATATAAATACTGACAGCTTTTTAATCAAACCTATGCTAAAGAAATCCCCAAACTTGTCAGTCTTAGTGTTGAACTCTCTTGATCAATCAATCAATAATGCCTTTTGCCAGTTGTTCCACCATTTAAATGTTGTGGTTTTTGTAAAAAAACAAAAAACAAAAACAGAATTAGACTTACTTTCAGTTGGTCGCCATCTATGTTCAGTCATCCATCTTCATCTTGTACTTGCTTTCTCTCTCTTTCCAATATTTCAGTGATGACACCCCTTTTTGTTTGGTGATAAAAGTTTGGAGCGCATAGAAACCCATAAATGGATGAAACGTATTCGGCAAAAACCCAAATTACATGGTAGTGTGACGGGTGGAGGTTCCTCTTACCCATCCCTATGAAAGTGATCACTTTGCAGTTGCTACTTTAAAATACATTATGACTCTCCATTCAATCTGGTATTAAATGTATCCAGTCAACAGTTTTCCACCTTTATTGCTGACAATGTTAAAACTCAAGCAGCATCATATACGGTACTTACAGTATATCAAGATTCACATTCCATCAGATTTAAATAAAACTTTGAGGAATTCTAGCATAATATCATTAATGTCAATCACATTAGTGATGGGTATTACTGCACATGCTGTTCATAGTCAGGGATTTATGATTTATGGATCCACAATAGCCATGCACTGTAATTTCCCACATGTAAAAAGCAAAGCATCTAGCCAGATTTTGAATGGCAGCTTAGCAAGGTCTCTAGTAATATGATCATTCTACAGTGGATGTTACTGGTCAGTAAACATTCATCTGAGACCTTTTATTTGGTTTGGCTGTTCCAATTAGCCTCCACAAGTCTCAGTGGAAATTCTCACAGCACGCCGGTGGTATTTAGTGAGTCACATTAGATCTGTGGTGACATTATAAAAAGATGGTTGCTTGTGGTGGTGTGTTGGACTCAATGTACTGAGCATGCTTTTAGATTCACATTGTCAAAGGTTAAACATGCATGACTCATCCAGACAGTTTGAATCATCACCTAGACCTCATAAAAGAGACATAATAGCAAGAAAGGACTGATGACACGAGTGGGGAATAAACACAAATATCACCTCTGACCTGGCAGAGGCAATGAGGCAAACAGTCTTACATAAAGCAAGTACATTAGCAACTGTACTTGCCTTATGTAAGTAAATAAATATTATCAGAAGAACACTGCTGCCTGATTTCTCTCTTACCTTTGCGTGTGCCCTCATGTATAATCATAAGTTACAACAGACCTCTTTGCTGTGTGTGAAAGGTTATATCCATCAGCAATCCTGCGTTTTGTAGATGTCACAGTATGTTCAATATGAATTTATTTTGGCCTGTGTGTGTAATATTACATGTAGTATAGCAGTCTTTCTTTCTTTCTTTCAGGTATATACTGTACATACAAACAATTAAATGTAGTTGTCTTTCAGAAAGATGTTATTTTAATGTTGTTTTTTTTACTATATGACAGTAATGCAGCTAGTTTAAGGTTTATACCCATCTACTATTGGGGAACTCGGGTGGCTTTATATGGAAATGCAATGAAATTGTGCTCTCAGTCTGGGAGGGCTTAATGTAGTACTGTGATGTGCATGACGTTGTAGGCTCAGATTTTAGAGCCACGTGCTGCTGAAAGCACATGCTCGAAACATTTAATGCTTGTGAATATGTTTCTATCAGTGAAGTTGGCAAAGAATATCTAAAGTCATTAGAACTGAATCCGGTGACAGAACAAGTCAACAAAGCACATTACACATGTCATCAGTTTGTTGATTTATTGCAGTTGAACAGAGCTAGAACACTTGATAGGTGTTTCTGTGTAACAGTTTGTTTATTTCACCTATACTGACCAAGTTCAGTTGAAAGAGTAACAGTTGTAATGTACCTTACACTGTAAAGTGCCTTGAGATGACTTATGTTGGGATTTGGCGCTATATAAATATTTAACAATTTTAGTGGAACACTGTGCCTTTCCAAAAGAGTTGACTGCAACCACCTTATATTCACCACTATCCTTTGGTCGGACTCTACGAATATACAGGGAGCACACACCAAACGAGTTGGTGATGTAATAGTTGTTATCTGAGTTGATGCAGATGTTGTTCAGGTACCAGGATACAGTGGGTGTAGGGCATCCTCGAACTGCGCATGTCATGAAGAGTTGGTAACCTTTAGGTGGTGTGTGCACTTTCAGAGGGACCAAGATGGATGGAGGCCTCTCAAAGCAGACTGTTGTTGCATGAACTCCATTTGAAGTTATTTGAACCTAATTGGGAAAAAATAAAAAGTGTGATATTATTTTGTAGCACCCAGATTTCATATAGTAGGTTCCAGCTAACACCCAGACAATAGTTTTTTTTATTTTTAAATGTAAGAGTAAATCTACAGTATGCAAGTTCTGGAAATCAAGCTAGTGATACCACGAGACTCCTTTCCATATTGAGAGACAATTTGACATCAGTTAAAACTTTTAAAACACAAAATTATAAGTTGAAACCCGATTTTAAGCATACAAAAAATTATGACTCCCATGAAAATATAAACGTCTGGTGTTGTGGATAATTGGTTTTGTTTGGTCTGTTTGCGCCCCAGGTAGGTGACTGGGATGGGTCTGAGAGGCCCACATCATTCTTGGCATAGATACGGAAATGGTACTCTATCCCAGGAAAGATGTTGTTGGCCGTGTATGTGTTAGTTAAGAGGCGGTCAGCTATAGTCTTGTCTTCCACATCCTGGTGTTGGAGTCATGTTGAGACACCATGTAGTACAGGCAGTAGTCAAGCTCCTCGTCAGGAGATGGAGCCCATGATATCTTTGCCATGGACTGTTTGCTCCAGCTCCACTGGCCCTGGAACATTGGGCTCATCTAGAAAAAATATAGTAAGACTGTGTTACTCAGAGAGGGAAAGAAGTGTTGCTTTTCAGTTTCCACTTATTTCTTCAAAATTTGGTTGCTGGGAAATGTTATATAATCTTACTATACTTAAGGCATTTCACTCTGTGGATTTTTGTTAGGATTACATTTGCATTTAATGGCTATTGTATATTAATTATATGCTATTACTGCATATCACCCAGTAAGAAGTGCACCAGAAGTGTTCAGTGTTAATGGCAGTTTAACAAGGGGTTGTCAAAAAAGGGTGTTATTGAGATTTAATTGGCTTAATATTACTAAGTTAATGTTGTGTGTTGATACACCCCTGTTCCACAGCCATAGGAATCCAAATGAAGGCAAATTAGTTTGTCATTCTTAATTAATGAATACCTCATTTAAAGACCTGGGAGCTGTGAACATAAAGTCAACATCAGCACAAGATAATTGCCATAAGTTTCTGAAATTTTAAAAATATTACTTTTTTGCATAAATTAATAAAGTCTGTTACTTGTCCTTACCTGTGACTCTGACCTCTACGTTGAATGAGCCCTCACCCACAGAGTTTTTGGCTTTGATAGTGTATATGGCTGAATCTGAGCACTTTGATGAGGGGATAACAAGCTGAGACATTCTCTCTATATTGATGATATTAATCCAAGAAGATACTGGCTCATCATTCTTCAGCCAAGTGATCTGAGGTTCAGCCTGGAAATGTCAATATCAAATAAATGAGAGGACGTATAAGGTATATGTAGCCATGTAACACTGTGGTGAACTCAAACATTTGACATTGCTGGAATGGCAGAATAAAATCTGAAATGCAGAAATGATAGATTTAGGATTTATACCAAGGAAGAAGAAACCAGATTTTTAGTTATATTCATACCTCATAGCAAATTTTGACACAAGCAGAATTTCCTGCTCTGACAACAATGAAGTCCTCTGGGTCTTTAAAACATGGTCTCACTGTATGGAAAACACACAAAACATGAAATGCGGACAGGAAACAAACAATGGATACAAGTTCATTCATATACACTACACAGCCAAGGAAATTGCAACTTACTGTTGGGATTCTTTGCACACACCAGGGTAGATGAAGGGCTTGGCTCTCCTGATCCTGACTCATTTATTGCCGAAACCCTGAACTCATACTCTGCTCCCTCTGTAATATCTTTAACTGCACATTTCACATCTGAAAGATGAATGGAAATTAAAGGGAGACAATAACAAACTGATACAGTGAGATACTACTTAGTTGTCTGCTTACATGGGGAAAAAGCCAATTGCCACTTTAATGAAATAATAAGACATACTTTTATTTTGACAAACCTTTAATAGGTTCACTAAGTGCATTCAGGGCTATCCATTGATTTGTGTGCTTCTTTCGTTTTTCTACTTGATAACCAATGATTGGTACTCCTCTGTCATCATCAGGGGGGGACCAGGTCAAGTTGATGCAGTTTTTAGATGCGTTAACCACTTTGGGGGCACCAGGTGGACCGGAGAGCACTAAGGAATTACAAGTAACACAATTAGTAAAGTAAGCTCATTATTAATGATTAAGAAATAATCAATGACATGGAACAGATTAATACCTCTACACTTTATTACTTCAGTATACTGCAGACAACTCCGCTTGGAGATACAGCAACTATTATAGCGATGACAAAGGTGGGCTTTCTACAGTAACTAAATGGTGTTGGTGATAAATGATTTGAAGCTACCACAAAACCTATCCAAAGGCATTTTCCTTTATTGCAGCCTGTGGGAGATTAACATGGGATTTGCTGAGGAATGCTAAACGAGGCTTCTTTTTTCTGTACTCAGTCATTATGCCAGCCATAATGCTATCAGCTGTCTCCAGGGCGTCACTGAGGCCCTCAGGGTTTACTGCATAGATGCGGTAGTTGTATTTCTTTCCATGAGTCACATTTCTGTCTCTGAATGAGGTCCTGTCAGCTGAGACATCCCCAAGTTTTGTCCACAGACGCTGTCCCGTCTGCTGTCGTTCTATAATATAGTTGGTGACAGCTGAGCCACCGTCGTCTTGGGGAGGGTTCCATTTGATCTCAATTATAGATGAAGTGGTTTCAACAGTCTGCACTGGACCCTCTGGTGGACCTGGACAATCTGTTAGGAAAAACATGGTGTTACATTTTAAACAGAGTCACACAATTGCAGTGCTTAGTTCAGTACATGTTTGTTTATGTTTGAACATCACCGTTGATAGAGGAATAAATTAACACTACAAAGTTCATCTTTTTAATTTCTCTGTTTTTCAAACTTTTCTTTGTTAGATTATTCTATTTGTACCAAGCACAATAAGCTGAGATGTAGCCTCCACAGCCCCAAATGGGTTTTTGAGTTGGATCTTTATTTTCCCCGTGTCTGTCCGCAAGCAGTCTCTGTGCAGCAGCCGACTGTGGGTGGGTTCCCTCACTCTTACTATCACAGGTTTAGAGAATTATTGAAGGTCCTCTGGATCAAATTCAGGTATGTCTATGAAACACAAAATTTAATTTAGTTTAATGCACAAGAACTGATTTATCATCTCATGCATGGTGTGCAATAAGGGGACACTTATACCTCCAACACTGATCGTCCCTTGTGTTCTGTGTTCTCCTGATATAAAACGATAAAGTCCAGAGCTGTCATCTCTGCAGCTTTGAATAGTCAGATTGTGAGAAATTCCATTTTTAGTTATGGTGACCCCAGCATCTGAGTTCAAATGGAAAGTAAAAAAAGCAGTGAGGAGAAGAATGTTTTATATTATTTTACTAAAATTAAAAAAGACAAACTACTTGTCATGACCACTCTACCCACTCTACAGATACAACACTGTAATGTGTGCATTGATTAGCTTGTACTAAGGCTATGTTCACATTACAGGCCTTAATGTGCAAATCTGATTTAAAAAAAAAAAGTCAGATCTGATTGTTTTGTTGATGGTTTGCTTTTATGTTTGTAAGTAAAATTTATCCATCTATGGTGGGAACACTTTTCTAAGCAGCCACACAAATGTGAGCCACATCTGTACAGTACCAATATCATTTGTCTGGCAGTCAAATTGTGCTAATTTGTCAAACGTTCACTTACAGCACATTCCTTCTAGTTTGGCTCGAACAGAAACTTCTACATAAAAGTCCAAATAATCTGATAATTTATCATCTCCTTCTCTGTTGTTGCTCTCATTTTTCCCAGATTGTGAGGTGCAGACACTGACTGATAACGACAGTCAAACATGAGATCTTAAAACAAAACAAAAATTACCACATTGCGGTTGTATGTTTCTGCTAACCACTGACGTTGTTTACACGCATGTCTGTCCAGACTCACATTCTAATAAGTTATTGCATGAGTCCAAGCAGATGTTTGTGCCAGATGTAATGAAATTCCTTTTAGGTGTTTCTGAGATATAGCATTGATGCAACTGGGACATACATGAGGTCGCAGTGACCTTGACCTTTGACTGCCAAAATCTAATCAGTTCATCCTTGAACCAAGTGACAATATGTGCCAAATTTAAAGAAATTCCTCAAAGTGTTCTTGAAAGATCACATTCATGCTCAGAAAGTGGCATGATATGAAAAAATGTGATTTGGATCAGATTTGGGCTTTGGGAAAACTTCAGCATATAATATATTTTAAGCAACTCTTAATGAATGGCAGAAAGATTTATTAAATTTAAGCTGTGTATTTTATTTATGGAGTTCACCTGCTCTCTATCTTTGAACCAGATACCATCACAATCCATATTCATCTTCACAGTTAATTCGGCTGGCTTTTCATGAAGGGCATAAATATCAGAGAGTCCACAGGTAATTCCAGGTTCTGGACAAGAAAAAACAAATTTGCTCTCCCCTTTGCATATTCATTTGATGCAGCTTTCACTTTAGGACTGTATGCAAAATGAATACATGTAGTTTACTAGCAATACATATTTATTCCTTTCCTACTCATTAATATGCTTAAGATAAAGTGGTTAAGTGGTTCATAAATATATATAGTTATGCTTTACATAAAAATCAAGGTTAATGTTAGGGTATGTTTTGAAAAGTTGGTGAATTCTACCATTGTGTGAAAAGTGAAGAAAGGAATTAAGAGCATAATTATGACTTCCAGTTTTATGTAATGCATATTCCAGTAAGGGTTATTAAGGGTTGAATAGCTTATGATAAACAGTTGTAATACTAAGTCAGTTAATGACATTAAAAGTAATCACTGAAGCAGTAAACGTATAGAAGAGAACATGTTGTTCTAATCAGAAATCCGGTGAATTTAAAAAACTTTGTGAAACCATATTTGTTCAGAGTGGGTCAGTAATTTACTTTATTAAGAATAGCTTCCATGTTTACTGTAGAGGAATTATGTGATGTGTTATTCAACAGCTTCATATTTATCTGTTAATATGTTACAGAGAACACAATCAATTCATTAGATTCTTAAGAAACCATGCAAACAGATTAGTTATTTGTTAATTTTAAAAACTCCTTTGCATTTAAAAAGCAAGCTTACATTGTGACTTGATCTATAATGTTACTTCTTCAGTAAAGTTACAGACATAGTGCTTTGAGTTGCTGCATTATAAAGTTACAAACAATGTCACTTTATACTGCCAACAGAGCCGAGTCATGGTTTTGGCCACCAAGGTGACAGGAGTATTAACTGGACTGTAGAAATACTGAAAAATGATTATCTCATATTCTGTAGCTATGTAGGAATAATCGGCAGCAAAGTTTTCTTTTGACTTCTTTGTTTTACCTGTGGATTTTGCATAAGCTAATTCTTAGTTTGTATTCAGGAACTATTATTGTGACTGGTTATAGTCTCATTTATCTATGAAAAACACATTGTTTAGACTATGTTCTGTTAATAACATTTTCTGCTGAAGTGTAAAAAATATCTAAAGTGGCTCAGTAGAAGTTATAGCAGTCTGCTAATGTACAGCCTACTATCACTTGCTTTTAAAATCACAATTCTTTTGCAGTTCATTATGATCAGCTCTGAATGTACACGCCTTGAGTGAGAACCTCTTCTAACCATCCGGAGGTCAAATGTATTTTCCATTGCACGACAAAATGGTTTTGAGTCGTTTCTTTGGGTCAGCTTCTTTGTTTTGATTCGGAGACGGAGTCACAACATGGAAAACGCGTGAAAATAATTTTAACACTCCGTGGACAAAGACTTCAAAAGTGCCAGATCATTAGAAGGGTCTTTGGAGATTAATAAAATGCCTGTAGAACAAAGGTAAATGTTTTCAAGCGACGGTGTCGGTTTTTCAAACAACGCTGGTCCGTTAAGTTTCAGAGAAGCTGATCGTTGCCTCCATGACCTGAATGTGACGCTCAGCTAATTCACAAAGGAGACAAACTGTTCGTGTTTATTGGGAAATCAAACAAACTGGATGAGCTGTTATCTTAAATAATCTCACTGTGTTGATTTCTTCTCCTAACAATTAACTTTGTCCATGTGATAATTCAAACTCTGCTGCCATAACAGTATTTGTGTGCTCGGACTGCTGCTTGAAGACTGAGCCTGTGCAGTGTTGCCAACTCCTCAGTAAGGAAAATCGCTATTGGCTGTCCTGAAACTCGCTAGAAGTCGCCAAATGACGTCATCGCCTAGTTTGCATAATCGACTATGTGTATGTAATTGTAATGGACGCTGTGAGAAAATAACGAGAGCAAGGGAGCGAGGAATAGTGAGTAAAAAGCACCCTAAAGGTGTTTAGAACCACAAAT
>JAUMHL010000025.1:20607956-20623446 GCA_032362345.1 Sandelia bainsii
TAACATGTTGGGCGTTTGTTCTGCCTGGGTCACGTCAGCTAGACGGATTTTAATATCAGAATTGGGTGATAATTTTAGTTTTACAACCAGTCAAACCACACAGGGAACAGTGAACTGAAAAGTAACGATAGAAAACTAGAAGAACTACTAGAAAACACAGTGAACTGAAAGAGTGAGTTTGTATTTGACTTTGTATTTAAAAGCCTCTAGGCTGTAGTTTTATACATATTTTGAACCTCATATTGTTTTTAGGTGTAGGGTAGATATCATGGCACTTTTCAAGCAGTTCAAGCCCCCCCACCCCCATACTGAAGCCAGTTGTGTCCCCCCCAGCTCTGAAATCAAAATTTCATCCATGGTAGTCAGGTTCTTAAGTAATGGAACAAAGATGAATATTTTGGAATTTGTCCTCTGAACACCACCACATTGACTTTGAAATGAAACACTCAAGACTTTCAGCTTTAATTCAAGACATCTGACAAAAGTCTAGCATTAACACAGCCACTTCCATACACATACACCCATTTTTAGGGGTTCATAAATAATGGAAAAAGATGGTGACAAGCAGTTGCATGGCAAAGTGTGGCTTGTTCCTTTGTTACTCCATGATTAATGCCTGGAGGTTATTTTAAGTGTTTTTGCATTTGGTAGCTCTTCACAGGAACTCTCAACATGAGGTCCAAAGAAGTGTCTAAACAACTATAAGAGGCCATCATAAGGCTGCATAAAAAAAAATAAAAAATAAAAAATTAGGAGTGGCCAGTATGAAAGTTTGGAACATTCTTAAAAAAAAGGAATTAAGTGGCAAGTTCAGCAACAGCAAAAGTCCTGGAAGGCCATGAAAGACAGCAAAATGGATGACCACAAATTTATCTTGTGGACCATGGCAATGCCTACAGTCTTAGTGTTAGCTGTCCTAATGTGGGAGCTAATAGGCTACATGCTGCTGCTGTCTAACTCCATGAGGAGGAAACAACGGTTGGCTTTCATAAGGCAAGCATGTGACCTATGTGTTGTCTTCTGTATTCTGCTCACAATGTGACTATGCCACTTCTGTTTTCTATGATTTTTTTTTTTTTAACTCATGCGCAAATGTAAAAAAAGAAGAAGAAGAAGAAATGAGATTAACGGGTATATATGCACAAAAACATCGGAGTAGTGGGGAGAAATCCAGGTGTCTTTATCCAGTTTCTCATAATCAGATAACTGTTATCTGATAAAGTCTATCAGATTATGCTGTTTACATTTAATAATTTAATAATCTGATAACTCCAAAAATCGGATAATGATGAGATTTTTAATGTGCATGTAAACGGGCCCACTGACTGCAAAAGATTGTCATCTAAGTATTGGAGGCAGTCCTTATGTTTGTAATTATTTTACTTTGTTCCATTATTTATGATTATTTGTGAAAATGCTTGTAATATCTGAATGGTTAATGTCACACTTTTGTCAAACAACTTGAACTAAAGCTAAAAGTATTCACGTCACTCACATCTTGAGTGTTTCATTTCCAAATCAATGTGGTGGTTTACAGAAGACCAAAAAATAAAATGCTTTGTTCTGTTATGAACCTGACTGTATATACTGTGGACCAGGCATGCCCATAGTCCGGCCTGTGGGCCGCCAGATTTTATACAGCTTGTGGCTTCGGTTTTAAAATGGACACCCCTGCTGTACACTGATGGATATTTACAGATGTTACTAGTAGAGGGGCCCAAGGATGGATGTGTCAGCTGGTTTTAGTGGTCACATTGCAATTAAACTAGTTGTGGCAATTCATTGTCCCTAAAGGATGGGTGTAATTTGGTCCACTTAATAGGGTTGTAGGATTTAGACACTAAACTTGTAAAGGAACATTGAGCTGCTTTGATCAAAAAGGTCCATGTCAATCTCAAAGGATGCAGTACCATCTGCATTAACCTGAATAGGTCTCAGGTTAGAAAGGCTTCTGACAAACTGAGACCAAAACAGAATGAGAAATAAGTATCAAGCAGAAAAAAGGTAAGGAAAGCTAAACAACATTGTTTTATAGAATACATAATTATAAAATTATGTTCTTCTAGCACAGTGTATTTTTTAGAAATTGTCTAAGCAAAACATCAAGCCAATATGCAAATATCACAAACCTCACGTTGTTCTTCCTCCCTATCTTTCTTGATTTCATTTAGTTTCTTGAGCATCCAGCGAAAGTCAGTCACCCCAAACTCTGCAGAAACTTTCTCATAGTCCTTCTTGTCAGCACTAAGTAAAAGCTCCCAAAATGTAGGATCTATCTCTCCCTCTCTTTCCTGAGGTTGCTTAGATTTGGAACAGACCTTACTAGAAAATTGAAACAAATGGAGCAATTAGTTAACTGATCTTGTAAATCTATAGAAGACACATGTTCATCAACATAGTGATTCAAACCCACCTTCTCCTTTTTTAACACGCTTGTAAATTTCCCATCAGTGGCTTCTGCTTGTTGCTGGGCTTTAGATTTTTTGAAACCAACTGAAAGCAGAAAAGAAGGTATTTACAATATTCATCTCATGTAATTAAACAGCATACAAGAGGAATTGCCGAGTAGTAAGTACTGGAAGATGTGTAATTCAGTCAAAGTGTCAAACTCGCATGCTGGAGTATACCTAATTTTAATAATTTTGGGATATTCACTATACATGCTTTGTCAGATTATATGAATTCATAATTTTATGTGGATGCATTTGTCAAATACACTGACTGGCCACTGCATTAAGAGGTGTTTCAAATGTTTGGGCCATCTTATTTATTTACATCAACTAACGTGCCAACACATTAGATAACAACAACATTATTTAATATAATGCGCTACAATACGACTCCACCACCGACTATGGCCTCAGTTATAAATATATAATAGAATTGTCACTTTTATGGCAGTTTGAACATAAACTGAGAAAAGTAGAATTCATGGCAGAGCTGCTGTATTGGATTGCATTAGACTGTACAGGTGTACCTAATAAAGTGGCCAATGAGTGTAGTAAGCAAACTTCTATCCTTACCTTCAATAACATTCAGAACAACTGTGACCATAGCTTGTCCATATTCATTTGTGGCAAAGCATTTATAGGTGTCAGCTTGATCTGGCATAACATTTGGCATCTGTAAGATTCGGTAAATACAATTCAATTCAATTCAGCTTTATTTATATAGCGCCAAATCAAAACATAATTCATCTCAAGGCGCTTTACGGTAGGTTTAAGGTTTAAGACCTTACACAGAATATAAATATATACAAAATATTGTAGAAAACCCAACAGTCTCACTTGAGCAAGCACTAAGCAACAGTGGAGAGGAAAAACTCCCCTTAACGGAAGAAACCTCCAGCAGGACCAGGCTCAGGGTGGGTGGCCATCTGCCTCGACCGGTTGGAATGAGTGGAAAGAGTATGGGATCAAATTAACGTTACAATGATTTCGTGCTCGTAGTTTAGGTTTGTACTTGTAGAGAGGATTTGTACTCGTAAAACATTGTTTGTCTGTCCGTAAATCCGATTTGTACTTGCAATGAACATGTGTGTGCGTCTGTAAAACAGATTTGTGCTCGTACAAAAGATTTATACTCATTGTAAAACAGCTTGTGCGTGTGTAGAATAGATTTGTGATTGTACAGATCAGTGCTTCACTTTCCTACAGAGTGTACAACCCCGAAGTTACAGCACGGAATTCTGACCCTGTTTTGACGCTTGAATCTGATTGGTCAGTCATGGTCAGTCATACCCAATCACAGGGCAAACTGTCCCTGTTGCACGGCAGGTCCTGAAAGGTACAACGGCATTTTAGTGTTTATTTAAAGCAAATAAATAAAGTAATATAGTAATATAATATAATAGTAATATAATAATATGCTTTGTCTGGTAATTAGAATCTTAAAGTTCACCTCGGCAGTTCCACACTCTGAGTGCTAGCCTCGGAGAACTAATGCTAGCAGCTAGTAATGGAACACTAGTAGTAGTAGCCGGGTCAGCAGCATGTCCACTAAGCTGCAGAGCTGAGAATGTGATCCGATTGTTTCAGAACATTAATAAATCACAAAAGTTTAGTTTGTAGCTTCCAGCTGGATGTAGAATTATTTCCTGTGAGTTTGTAGACATCTCTCAGTAAAATATCCATATGAAACATCTCCACGGTGAGAACGTCTGTGCGCATTTCTACAGGTGTTTATTAATGTTCTGAAACAATCAGATTATACGTGGAATGAGGAGGTGAGTCTCATCTGACAGACAGAGTCTGACATGCAGACTAATCTCAGTTTGTAACAGATGTGAAAACGTAGAAAAATGTGAATGGGGCAAAGCTCAACATATAGGAAGGTGTTCTGTGATTATGGTGAATGCTGATCTTTCTTTTGTTCTCTCATGTTTATGGATCAATATTGTTGCTCTAATGTGGAGAAAGGTTGTTCTTCAGATGTCGTCCTGTGTGTAGATAAAGTTTGGCTGTATTTATATTTTTATGAAGGAGGCTCTGAGGCTTCCTCTTATTTTGCTGAGATCTTAATAATAAGGTCAGACTGTAGAAATGTTATTTAATGTCAGGAATTAAGAAACACTAATAATGAGGAAAATGTACTAACAGCATATATATATGCTTTAATTTCCTTAATATCAGCTTATCACTCTTCTGTAGAGTGGAAATATTACACAAACTAATTAACTAAAAAATCGCACCGCTGCCGGTGTGTGTGGGTCTTCATTCTCAGCTCTGCAGCCCAGTGGACATGCTGCTGACCCGGCTACTACTACTAGTGTTCCATTACTAGCTGCTAGCATTAGCTCTCCGAGGCTAGCACTCAGAGTGTGGAACTGCCAAGGTGAACTTTAAGATTCTAATTACCAGACAACAAATATTAAAGTTCACCTCAGCAATTCTTTTCAAAGCTACATAGTCTTCCCCAGAAAAATCCGATTTATTAGCAATATTCTGGCTTTATTTATTTGCTTTAAATAAACACTAAAATGCCGTTGTACCTTTCAGGACCTGCCGTGCGACAGGGACAGTCTGCCCTGTGATTGGGTATGACTGACCATGACTGACCAATCAGATTCAAGCGTCAAAACAGGGTCAGAATTCCGTGCTGTAACTTCGGGGTTGTACACTCTGTAGGAAAGTGAAGCACTGATCTGTACGAACACAAATCTATTCTACACATGCACAAGCTGTTTTACATTGAGTACAAATCTTTTGTACGAGCACAAGTCTGTTTTACAGACGCACACACATGTTCATTACAAGTACAAATCGGATTTACGGACAGACAAACAATGTTTTACAAGTACAAATCCTCTCTACAAGTACTTCATTGTGATGTTGATTTGGTCCCATAAAAGAGGAGAGAGAAACAAATGAACCCAATGAGTGACACAGTTGGGATTGTCAGTAAGTTTTATGCTAAAGCAATGGGTATTTTATAGTATATAAATTGACATAGTTACTGTTTAGATTAGTCTGTTTTTTTCCACTTTGTAAGAATTTGTTCTATAACATTACTTCTAAAAATGTATACGACTACAGTATAGTTGATGAGAGGCCTTTTTAGTCAGGCTATCATAGTTAGTTTATTGGTTATTGGAGCAATGTAGGGGAGATAAGCCTAACATCAACACGCACCTCTATTTGTGTATAGTTTTTTTCCTATAAATGAATTTATAGTGTTGACATTTTTTCCATTACCAAATCATTTTTTATTTTTTTTTTTCCAGATTTGAGTTACTCATCACTCTTTCCTTATACCCCCTGATAACTGCAGAAGAACCTACTACAGTAGGATACAAGTACCCTTGGTTAGCCCTGACTGCTATATAGTATCTAATATACAGTAACAGAAATAGATATATATTCTTTAGGGCCATCTTGCACATGATGCACCAATTTGACTAAAAGGCTCTAGGCCAGTGATTCTCAAACTATGGTACACGTACCACTTGTGGTACGCAGGTTCCCTCTAGTGATACGCAGGAACTTTTTACGAAAATTAAATAATAACATTAAAGACATAATACTACTAAAGTTTACAGGTGAACTGTCTTCCGCTCACTGGACAACGTCAGACTTTTACACACTTTACATCTACATAAACATTACTAACAGCTTTAGAGGCACAACACCGCATCCCGAATTACAAGTGTTAGTTTAAACAATAGTGTTCTCATTCACATGATGTTGTAGCGGAAATCTGGTATCTGGATGTCTGTCATAAATTGGAACCATGTCCATTTTTGTTGGGGATGTTTAATTCAGACACATGTGAGCAGACAAAACACAGTTTGGTAATAACATTGCTAAGGCAGACAGCTGTGTTCAGATGCGCACACTTTACCCGTTTGATTCAATTCAGTTCATAGTTTACAGCTGAACTGTTTCTGCTCATTGGACAACATCTGACCGTCAGACTTTTATACCCTTTACATCTCCATAAACATTAACAGCATCAGAGTCACAACACGGCATCCTGAATTACAAGTGTTAGCCTAAATTAATTATACAGTGTATTCATTTACATGATGTTGTAGCAGGAATCTGATATCTGAATGTCCGGTCTTGTCCAGTTTTGTTGGGGATGTTTAATTCAGACACATGAGCAGACAATCCCAAAACACAGGTCGATAATAACAACGCTAAATTGATTGAAATTGGTTCCCGCTGACACGCAGAAGGCAGACAGCTGGGTGTGCACACTTCACCCGTTTGATCTCTCAGGATGTTTTTACGCAGTCACATGGACAGAAACAGCCTTATTCACAGACATCGCTGAAGTCTAGTCGCTGAAGTCTGTTGGTTGATCAGGATGTAATTGTAAATCACACCTATTTCTGAATCCAGAGTGAGCTAACGGGTGATCTCGGGGGTGAAATGTGCGCATTTGCGCACAGCTGTCTGCCTTCTGCGTGTCAGTGGGACCCAACTTCAATCAATTTAGCGACCTTACTACCGGTGGTGAAACGGAGTCATGTGATCATTGTTTTACTTTGTCTGATTGCCGAAACTAATGTGTAGAATAAATGGTAAAAAAAAAGTAACGAGTCGAGTGTTGTCCAATGTAACTACTCAAGTAAAAATAAAATGTATGGTACAGTAAAACTACTCCTAGAAGTAATTTTTTTTTCAAAAAGTTACTTAAGTAAATGTAACAGAGTAAATGTAACTTGTTACAACCCACCTCTGGTCATAATGGTGGTACTTGGAGAGCCAAATATTTTTTGAGGTGGTACCCAGTGTAAAAAGTTTGAAAAAGTTTTTTCAAACCGATGGGTCAGAAGACCAAATTATTTAATTCAGTGTTATCAAATTGCTGCTTTATCTGTCTTTCCCTCTGATGTTTCTGTGTTCCCTGTGATGTTTTTATAGCTCCTTTATATGCATGTTGCCATGTAGTATCACTGCAATTTGATAGCCTGTATTGCTTGCCTCAAATGTATGCTCATTGGAATTAGGATCGTATCTGGCCTGGTATCTTGACGTATCAGACACATCTCCATTATTTCTGCTCCATGTTACAGTCAGCTTTGGATCTCCAGTGACAATGGCTTTAAAAAAAGCAAATTTGCCTGTAACAGAAAAAAGGAGTGGATGTTGATGTCACCTGATATTATTAATCTTTTTGGAAACCTAGAGAACAGATTAAAATAAATATTCAAATATTTCTTTTTTTAGTATGAGGAAACATAATTAGATACTGTGGTGGTATTTGTGTAGCAACATGTGTTTTGTAAATAACACTAGAGAACTTGTCTTATGCAAAATAATAACAAAATGATAAGACCATAGTTTACTCACATTTCCTTGTTTTAAATGAAAGTCAGTGTTTTATTTTGTCAGACTGACACAAAATTTTGTGTGGTCTGTGGCAGGGCTCTATTCTCGCAAAAAAAATAAATTGGTGGAATCATGGATCTAATCTATTATGCAAAATCATGTAAATTCTACCGTGGAATATTTGGTGACATAAATATTTAAAGTGATTGTGACATAAATATTTAAAATGATTGTTATGCTATCAGTCCTACCCTCTTGGATGGTCAGAGCAATCGGATTGCGGGTGAAGTCTGGATGGCTCATTCCCTCTGGCAGTGTCTCGACAAACTGTGTAATCATCACCCCAGGGACCTTAGATTTTTTCTTGATCCCCACTGACAGCATTGGAAAATGAAATGTCAGTGACAACACATTTGACATTTAAAAAAAAATAAAAGGAAGGAATGAAAAATGTGATAGTGATCACATCCAGACTTCAAAATTGGTAGTTTTGTAATCAAATAATCATTTGTAATATTGAAAAACATTCCAATACATGACATAATAGAATGTTTAATGTTAATCAACATTTGGAGCCACAGCAAAATGTAATGTATATGACAATACAAACAAAATTTTTTGGTAAGGCTTCTTTAAACCCTTTTCATTAGGAGTCAATGCCTGAAATTCAACCTGAGAACAGATATGTAATAATGCGCCTACATATCTACGCACAAAGTATGTGCAATCATACTGTGTATTAATAAATGAATTGCGTATCAGTTCTTCATGCCTCTTCTGAGCAGTAGAGAGACAAAGAAGACAGCAGATGACAGGCTTCTCTGTTGTCCCCTAATCCTACCTTCTTTACTACTGTAATTCTCTGCATCAGGACCTGATAAAGCACACGTCAAAGAGCATGTACAGTACATCAGCGTGGTATTAGCAATGGATTATGAGTAAGACATAATTAACTGATTAACAGAAAATGTGAGATTTGGCAGATGAAAAACTTACATGCAGCAAATGTTGGCAGAGCAGAGACAATCGTTACGCAC
The DNA here is from genome assembly GCA_032362345.1 of Sandelia bainsii. NCBI lineage: Eukaryota > Metazoa > Chordata > Actinopteri > Anabantiformes > Anabantidae > Sandelia > Sandelia bainsii. Next base: position 20,616,769 of record JAUMHL010000025.1, read on the forward strand.
TGTAACAGTTGTGATGTTTGGTCAAATAAGTTAAGATGTGGTGTACTGTGTGGCCGTCTACAGCACACAAATTAACTCGTTTATGCTGATGTGTATGCATCCGTCATGCGCTCTGCTCTGAACAGACAGTGGCCTACTGATCATTAAACAAGAAACACATGAACGTCAAGATTCCTTTAGGTGTTTGTTGATGCAGCAAATCACCCAAACACCGACATAGTGTGTATTACATTTAAGTCAGACTCTTAAGTTCTCCGGTAATAGGAAAATTCAACTTTGAAGTGGTTACAAATAACTGTGGTTCAACTCCGCCATGTGGAAGAGATTTAAAATGAAAATGTCCTTGTAAAATTTTGGTAAATCTCATCTGTATGTGTATTCAGACCCAGTGAGCAACAGACTTTCATCATCATAATCATAATAAGACCGCATTAACGCGCGATAAAATAATTGTCTGCGTTGATTAAATAATGCGTTAACGCAATAATAACACGTTAACGTGCCCAGCCCTAGTAATTTGCCAAAAACAGAAATGTGGCCAGTGAAATTACTGAGTGGCTAGTAGACACAACCATAGTAGCTGATGAGCAAAAAAGTTAACGTCCAGCCCTGTATATAATTTTTTTTTCATGTATCAGAACTATTGCATGTAGCCTATCTTGGTTAGCTTTACTAACCATTAAATCAACTACAAGTTTTGAGATTCCAAGTTGACTTGATACTGTAATTACCTAGTGTACTGGAAATAAGGAAATGTAGCTGAAAATTCTGCCATCAAGATTCAAGTTATTGGTTGTATTTTGTTACTTACCAAAGTAAAATATTAGATATTGGATGAAATTCTTTTCTGCAGAAAATAAGATCACACTTAATGCTTACCTTGGGCAGTGGCTGTCCCCTCTGTCGCTTTTGATCTTCTACTCATCCTGACCATTGATTCTTGGTGGATTCAGCAAGAATTCCCCAACTGCAAAAAAAATGGGATTTAAGTACAGTAATTGTAGCTCTACTTACATGTAGAGTTGTTTATTGTTCTTTCTTTTGAGTCTTTTACTGCACACGGTACATTCACCAGCATCTTTCAAGTTTTATTATGCATGGAATTTGTGACATCATTGTTTGTTTAAGGATTCAGTTCAGGCAGAATACACACCTGAGACCTTAAATTGATGGCAAGTAAGTTCCTTTGGCGCACAAGTTTAGTTTAGAGATATGATGTGATTCAGCCTTGGCATATTCTTTATTGGATTATTTAATCACAGTGCTTGGCTGAACGTACTTTTCCAGTATGAAAATTTTATGTTGAGATGTGTGAAAAATCCAAAATGCCCTGGAGCAAAACAAGGATTAATTAACTTCAAGTGTTAGGTTCTTGGAATTGATGAATACGTGTATATGAATTGAAGAGGAAGAAAGTTGAAGCATCTCCAAAAACAGGCAGATACATTCCAAAACGCAACAAAAGTAAATCCTGTTATATAAGTTGTTCTGACTGTTGAAATGCTTTCTGTTAAACAGGCTCTATTAAGTGTCATCTTTGTGTACAGTAAAAGACATTATGATCTGTGGCTACGTGCCATGCAGCAGCTTACTGCATGTTACCACATTCCCCAAAAAGAAAATTAGAACTCAAGTGTAGAATTTCATATGAACTTCATGATGCAATTTCCTGACATGTTTTTGTCAAGTTTTTGTTGTAATTTTAAGCTGTAGCATGCAGGCTTGATGTTCAAATGATTACATGGTTATCACATTGTCACATTTCTTTTATGCTTTTTTGGTTCCTTTGCAGCAGGGAAAGCTGCATAGCAAACTTTCATTACCCACATGGTTACTAAACTTAGAATGACAAATGTCACTTCACGGAAATGGACTGATGGAACATTAATTGTAATTGATTCAGTGTTGTTTGAGCTTAAAGGGATTTGAAAAAATGCTACTGTTTGTTTATAAAATGACGTTAGGCGTATATTAGCTTTACATGGCTTAGATCCAACTGCAAATTCAGTGATTTCATTTCCGGTTTCTCCCGGCTACATGCTGAAGTGTCCATAAGAATCTGACAAGTGACTAAATGTGATGTAAATGTAACATTGTAGGAACGTTTGAAGTAGACATGACCATGCCAGTAACATCAATACTGATTCTAATGAAACTGGCCACGATACTGTCTGAAATTAAAAAAACAAAAACAATCTCCGAATAGTGTGGCTAGATTGCCTTTAGTACAGCATTTGACTTAGTCCCTGTTAACGTACAACAAACAAGGAATTTCCTGGACCAAGAAAATATTTTGTGGAAAGTGTTGCTGAATGATTTCTGTGATATTTCCTGTACTGCTGTCAACCAAGGTATTTCATTTATAACTTAGTGGGAAGATCATCATATTGATTGAAATCTACACCCACCAACATCAACACTACATACAAACTGTATATGTTATGTATACTGTATATTTTTAACTGTTTGATTTGGAATTGATTAATCTAGAAGGAAGGTATCCATAAAGAAATTGTCAGCCCATTGCAGATGGGGTAGAATGGTATCTTTAAATATATATTTAGGAAAATCGGCTTTCCGTGGACATTCACAATATTTACCTAAATTAACAATGAGCTTTATCAGCATTATTATGTGTTCGAAAAGAACATTTAAAAACGGTTGCTGCAGTATTGTGATAAACTAGACTATGTTTCAGACATGTTTGGTTACTCATAAGCTTTTTTGCACAAACCTACTGTAGCATATAGGTTCGTGATATTCATGTGTCCATGTTCATAGCTGTTGGAAGATGAGAAAACTAGATTGACATACGCTAGGTCACATGCTATATAAAACTGTGAACATTGCATGTTGAACATATTAATGTGCTTGTAAATCACTGTTGACATAATGATTGAGTCGTAATATGGTGGAACCTACTCAGTATAGCAAGTTCAATCACTGTACATCACCTGATACTGGTGCACTTAAGTAGAAAAAAGATGTAACTGATCTCTGCTAGTATTACACCCCAATTCTTAAAACCACATAGTTTGAATTTGCACCTACTTGGTTTGCCAATACAGAAACAAATCAGCATCTAAATTGTTTCCATGTTTTAAAACAGTTCTGTATATGTTCGCTAAATATTTCCTACATGGGTAGTGCTAAAATAGTGTTTGCAAGACATGAATTCTTTGCTCAACAAGTATTTTAGCTTTACTCTTTAGTTTTATGACAGATTAAAACTTATTCTGTGTACTTGGCTTCTGACCTGCCCTATACTAACAGTCTGTTTGATTTGAAAATCTGACCCTAAATGGTCTGTCTTACATGCTGCCACTAACACTAACAGCTGCTTATGTGACCATTGCTGAAATACAGCATGGGACAGTTTACCTATAGACTGAGGGCACAATAAATATGATTAAGGTCTGTAAGGTCTTGAGCTTACTTTGTGAAGTGCCTTGAGATGACTTTGTTGTGATTTGGCATTATATAAATATAATTTATATCAATATAAATTACGTTAGGCGTAATTTGAATGACGCCTAACATTTTCATAGGTTAACTAAACTGAATATTGTCTTTGGATTAGGTATGAATCAGACTGTAACCATATCTCAATACTTAACACATGGTGCTGTATGTAAAATGAATGATGAACTTACTTCAGTATTCCTGCGATCCTCCCAGCTTACCTGTCTGATATGTGAGTGTTGCCTCCCTGGTCTACAATCAATTAAATCCATACAGGAAAGCCAGTGACTATGCAACAAGAACCACTGTTGTCGGACAGGGTGAGTGCCAAGAAAGGGAATTGCTTTTTTTTTAGGCATAAATCAGAACCTCTAGTAAGGGGGGTGGAGGTAAGCCAAGGTTGGCTTTAAGCCACAGGTTGGGTTCAAGCCTCATGCTGGTATAGCTTCTTGTTGACAAATGCAAGAAATTCTTCAGCACACTTAGTCTAAATGAGATTTAGGTTTCTGTCTGAAAAATAGAATAAAGCCAATTTGAACCCTGATGTTAATGCATATACTACTTATATGAAAATTGACTTTTGAAGTGATTTTATTTTGTAATCAATTAGTAGGGCAGAGAGCTAAGTGTCGACAGCTCATGCTGATGTTGACACACAATTAGGAAATTATGACAACATCAAAATGTTATAATAACGTTAAGATGCACTAATGACGCCTCATAACACCACCTAAAAACAATGTGTTTATCGGGTGTCATTAAGGAGCCTTGAAAGGTGATTGTAAACATATGGTTAAAAGTGTGAAGTCAGGATCCTTTGAGAAGTATGATCTGAATTATTAAGTGGCAGCCAAATTGTCTTTGGAAATACAATATTCTATTGTTACAAGATATCTCGTTATCTTGGAATTAGTGTGCTACTTTAAAGTAGTGGGATATGTATTTAGGGAACATGTAGTCCCTAATAATAGTAATAATCTAACTCTGAGTACTGTGTAAGATTATCAGCACATATAACTTTGTTATATTGTGTAATTTGAACCTTCACAAGTAACATCACCTTATTTGAATTTATAGTATATAGTGAAGTGATAACATTTTGCAGGTGTGATTCACAGGTAATGTGATTTTGTTCATTTTACAATTTGTTTGCACCTGCAATCATTCTGAGTATAAATATTATAATGACACCATGATACCAATGTTTAATTTAACACCAGCTTCCATGGTGGTGAGCTTCCATGAAAATGGAGCTCAATTTTTATCAGAATTTTGGGAAAATCTGCAAAACAAAATACAAATGAAAATACATTGACATTCTTTAATCCCACCAGTACTACTACTTACTGCCTCTACTACTATGAAAATGATAGGAGATGAAGTTGACTTGTTGATAAACAGCTGGTAGCGCTATTTCAGTTTTCAGCAATTAAACCATTACTGAAGAACAGGACACAACAGGATGAAATAATTAATAGTGCCTGCCAATCTTCAAATGGTATCTAATATGAAGAACAGTCATTTCAGGCTTTTAAATGTCACAAAAAAAAAAAAAAAAAAAACTTTTTAACATTGAGAAATGTCCTAAATATCTTTTGAACACTGATAACCTTGGGGTATCTACTTACAGTACATGTTAGGAGTCATTCAGATTCCTCATGGAGCCTGTGTTTCTCACACTTTAAATCACAACGTTATTATGGTCTTAGTAATAATAGAGCTATGCTCAGTTTGAGCACGATTGTGTGTTGTGTGAGTATTTCAAGCAGGGTAATAAAAGTGAATGCATGGCACAGGAACTGACTGGTCTCAGGCATGGGGAGCTGATTGAGAGCTTTGAAGTTCTTTAAGGTATTTATTGCAAGAGGTCATTGAAGTCAGGAGCTGTGCATTCTACCATGAAACAAAACAATGACAAAACACTGTTACATAACATAACCCAATGCAACACGGACAAAGGTAACATCATCTGCATGTTACAGACCTTTAATACACAGCACCTAGTTGTTTTAATTAATCTACACCAAAATGGCAATTTGGCACAAATGTGACCTCAAGGATGTGAATGCAATTCCACTAAATGGGAAGGCAATTGTGTAGTGTGAATGGGTGAATTAAAAACAACATTGTAAAGTTCTCTGGGTACTGATCAGGTAGAAAACCTGAACAAAACAATGCTCTCCAGAAGCGTTTGACCACCACATGGATGGAGCAGACCATCACACGTTGAGTCCATGGTGAGGACATTCATGGGTGAGGGTAATATGGCCAGAAAGTACAGACGACACAGCCATGGGAGGACATGGAGCATTGGTAATGAGCTACTGCCAGAAGGCAGTTGGGTCGCATCCAAATTTCGCTTAATCTAATTGGGTCGGGTCAAGTCTTCTTTTACTCTATTGGGTCTCGGGTCTGTGTCTCAACATGTGCAGGGCCAGAATGGATGCAAATGGACCCGAAACTGTCAGTGGTTTGTTACCATCATCATGGAAGAGTCTAAAGTGAAGTGAAGAGCATGGGAAAGAGAAGTAGAGGGTTTTGTAGGCCATATCCCCCAAATTCCTTACCAAAGAACCTTTTATCAAATACTTTGGAGATTCTACTGGACTATACAGCACTTCCTCGTGTGTTAACATTTGGCACATTTACAGCAAAATGCCAGAATTCCTCACTCTGACAAACAAACTTTTGGACCATAGACACGCAGTGCTCTACAAAGAAAGTTTGGTTCAGCTGGCGGTTAAAAGCTATATTTTTAATTCAATTTCCAGTGCCAACCTATGATGTTCTACTGACACGCACAGTGTAGTTTGGAGTCTTGCAGTGCGAGAGAAGATGTGTATAGCCAGAGGAAAATGTGAAAACACATGCTTGCAGTAAAAGAAAAATTTAAAGCCATGTGAAAGGTGGAAAATGGAAGTAGCATACATCACTTTACAAGATGGACAAACACAATAAATGCCATACCACATAGGCTATGTGGTAAACAGTTACAATGATGAAAGCTTGGATGATCCCGGAATGCAGCAGTCAATTTAAGCAGGGACAAGGTCACTGCCTGGTGTTGCTGTTATTGTGTTTTGTTTTTCAGACATGGTAGAAGTGCGGGAATATGTAAAATAGACTGTTGTCCTCAGATGTGGGTAGAGTAGCCAAAAATTGTACTCGAGTAAGAGTAGCGTTACTTCAAAATAATATTACTCAAGTAGAAGTAAA
>JAUMHL010000025.1:20623546-20645882 GCA_032362345.1 Sandelia bainsii
GACTAGATTTTAATGTCTGAATTCATATAAACATTTCACAAGGTCTGCTTTGACAGTGAGATCACTATTTTGGATTTCCCCTTTGAATAATAATAATAATAATAATACACTGTGTGAGCAATATGTAACTTGTTTAAGGTTTTTCCTTAGATAACTTAGGTAATTGCTTTTATTTTGTAATTTCCTGTTAAAACTGAAGTTTTATTTTGAAAGGACGCCAACAATCGCGGTACAGGGAACTTGACACTAAAAAGTAAACAAGGGAGAAACGTAAAGGAGATAAAGAGGTGTTAAGTTAGACAAAACTCTGCTTATATTTAGCTTGTTATGATTTAAATAAGGTCCTACATGGTTTTAATTTGTTCTCTTGTCCTTTATTTGCTTTCTTGTAGCTCTTACATTGGTTGGTTGGTTTGATAGCAAGTTAAGTTAACTACTCAAGTAAAAGTAAAAAGTAGATGTAACGGAGTAAATGTAACCTCTGGTTGTCCTACACTTTAGTCTATACTGAGGTGTCAGTGAATTCCTATGAAATCTGGTACACACATCCCCTCATTTATGGTGCATGTTAGATGAATCCTTAAAACTTTAGTGCTTCCCAGACTTTTTATCTAGGGTGACTAACAAGTCAAAAGATTTTTCAGTTGTCTTGTAAAATATCATAATGTCTAAAAAATTTAATATTGTAGTAAATGCATCAACTAGATGTTCAGCTCCTACTTTGATTTATGATTAAACTAATGGGATTACCATCAGTGTTTGTGTGTTTGTGGAAGGGAAACTAACTATACACACAACTTAGGGACAAATGAGCAATGAATAACCATTTTTGGGTGCAAGATTAGCAGATCACTAATGTTGAATCTGCAATATCTCTAGTCAGACGACTGTTTGCATCCAGATTATAAATGGAGTAGAAATTGTGCTAAAGTACAATAGAATCCAGTTTGAATCTTTGAAATTTGCAATTAGGACTGTATAACATTTGTGGAAAGTTACCAAGAATTATTTTTATCTTTATCTGTTTCAGCCTTTTTCTTAATCAGAAAACCAATAAACACAGCTAACAGTGGGTTTTAAATAGGCAAGTCTTTTTATTTTATCCAGTTAAATTGATTGGGTGTCTTCAGGAGCTCAGAACCACTGCTTCATCCTAATGCTTTTTCTTAATCTGTAGGAGGAGGAGAAAAATATGGAAATTGTTAAAACATATAACCAGGAAAACAGAATTTAAGATTTAACAAAAACTGAAGGGGTTTTATACCTTTAACAATGAGTTTAGTTGAACACTCTACTCTGCCTAGGGGGTTTTCTGCTACAACTGTGTAATCACCACTGTCCTTTGACCCAACCTTGAGTATCTTCATGGAGCAGACCCCAATGGTATTGATGATGTAGTAGTTAGTGTTTGTGCTAAGGCTGATGTTGTTTCTGTACCAGGTAACACGGGGTCTGGGATTTCCTTTGACTGCACAAGTCATGTAGCACTCATAGCTTTCTGGAGTGTTGTGCAGCTTAAGTGGAACAGAGAAAGATGGAGGTGTCTCAAAGTTGCAGTCCTTAGAGGCAGGAAGATTAAAAGAAAATGTTTCTAGAAAGTAAAAAAAAAAAAGAAGTTAAAACGACACCTTAACACTGTACATACTGATTCATTGTGAACTACCCTTGCAGTACAGTATGCTCTACATGCATAAAAAGCTAGTACCTCTTACAGACCCATTAGTCTTTAACTGTCCTTTCGGAGGAAGGAATGGACAAAAAGTGAAATATGCTCATCATAGGTTTTGAGAGTCCAGGGCAACATCTTTACATATCTCATTGTGTCTGACAGATAGCCAGACAAACAAGACATCTAAATTTGTGTCTAAAACTCAAATACATTCAAATTAAATTAATATAAAACCCAGAGCAGCAATTCACGCATTTAAGAAGCTAAACCAGCTCCACCATGTTTGGAATTTTTGCTTTACAAGCACCAGTTTCACTTGGTCAGCTATCAGAATTGTTGACATTTAATTTTCAACTAATGAATTAATTGTTTCACTTTACTAAGGGTGGTTTCATTTGAATTTTATAATATACAATTCAAATTCTGCTTATCAATCCCCAGTTTCGATTCCAGAATGGTTAAAAAAAAGCTATTATGTTCAGAACCTATACAAAGCAGTGTGTCTGCTAAAACAGCAGCAGTAGAGTTCCCTTGAAGACAGGCAACATTATAAATCTTTAACTATAGAAGTACCCTACCATCATCATGTTTTTTCTACAAACTTTTTTTCTACCTCGCCTAATGTTACATAAATGATGGGAGATTTGACAACTAAGAAAAGACGCATGCTTTCACCACAAATGCCCTTACTGCTCTGTCACATTCCTTAGTTTTCCCTTCAGTCAGGTTTTCCTTATTGCCAAAGAGAACGGTGTGTCACAACTAACTGTCCCTGGCTCTACTGGAGGTGCTTGTAAGGTGCTACTACCACTGGCTGATGAGACACTCAGGCTCGGAGGTCATAAGACACTGAACACTGTATAGGCTTTCACATAGATTCCTTGCCTTAAATGTTTGGTCAGATTTCATGTGCAGCAACACTTACACGGAAATTTTCTTGTCATTGTCTTCTTTTCTAAAGTTAAGTCATGCTTTTGACCATTTACTGCACTCCATCTTTTATACACTGTTGTAGCTTGTAACGTTAGCCACATGACATGCGCAGCATTGGTTGCGTGTTTCAGAACCTATAAGCAGAACCGAAATTGGGGTTTTTGCTACAGGTACCTGGTACTTTACAGTTTGGATTTGGTTCTGATTTGCAACTTTCAAGTTTCAGTTCCCAACCCTACACTACACAGTTATGAATCACTGTTGTTGAACCTGCCTTTCTTTTTCTTCACTTCCCAGGTTGCTGACTCGGAAGATTTGGAAAGCCCCATGTCATTCTTGGCATAGACACGGAATTGATATTGCCTTCCTGGCATGATGTTCGTGATGGTGAACTTATTATTGAAGAGGTGGTCAGCCATGGTTTGCCAAGTACGCTTAACAGAATCGTGCTTGGTGACCATGTAGTGCAACCTATCATCTTTCTTTTCATCTGGAGAAGGCGTCCAGGAGACTGTAACTGTTCCTGACACATTCTCATCCAGCTCCACAGGGCCTGGAGGCTTGGGGTCATCTAGAAACAGGTAGGAATAGGTTTTTAATATGTTGATGTTTTATACTGGCTATAGAGCTAATGTCTGATGTTTTTTACCCTACCTGTGATTCTTATTTCAACACTAGAGGTCTCCTGGCCAACAAGGTTCTTCACAATGATTGTGTAGATCCCTGTGTCATGGCGCTCAGATGAGGGGATGATTAACTGTGATGATGTGTCCGTGTTGCTCACTGTCACATGCTTGGCTATAGGGAGGCCATCCTTTAGCCATGTAATTGTTGGTATTGGAGAGGCCTGTCAATAACAAGAGAAACGGGGCTAAGGTTTTGGTAGAGCAGCAGAGAAGTACTGAATCTACAATTTTAGACGTTACATTAAATTAAACTACTTGATATGTTTATGCTCATACAATTTTCTATGGATATTATAGTAAACCTTAAAGTTGAAGTTGACTCGGGCAGAGTTCCCAGCTCTTATCACCATGAAGTTGTTCATTTTTCTGTCAGTGAATTGGGGTCTCACTTTGACAATATGGGAAAAGTTTTAGACAAAAAAAAAGATGATTTAAGGTACACTGTATTGCATTTTGAATGTAGACTTCCTACAAATTTCACTGACTCACCTGGAGGAGGCATTGCAATAATGTAGTTGTCCAACTCTTGCGGCTCACCATCTCCACCTTCATTGGTGGCTATAACTTGCACCCAGTACATGGCCATAGACTTAAGACCAATAATATTATAGGAGGTCATAGAAATAGGACTGGAGTTACAGCGACCCCATTCTGGGTTTTCTGCTGGTCTGAGCTCCACAAAGTATCCTTTGGCTTCATCGTGGACCCCTTCCTCTTCCATCGGTTTTGTCCAACCTAGTGATAAGGTGGTGTATGTGGAGTCTGTCACCTTCAGGTCAGTAACTTTACCAGGTGGCTCTGAAAGCGTAACCATAAAGCATTTAAGCGCTGACACATGAGGAGTTAACACTGAGATGATAAAAAAAAAAATTCTGCCCAGTACTCACTCTTTGGATCTCTTGCTATGACAAATTCAGAAGGTACACTTGGCTCGCCTGCACCAGAAATGTTGATAGCTGATACACGGAATTCATACTCGATGCCTTCAACAACATCTTTCACTGCATACTTTTTATCTGTAGGTAAAATGTATGGATAATGGAAATAATGTCATTACTTCTGTGCTTTAACAGCTCATCTTACTTTACAAGTAATGCATCTGAGGTCAAAGATTTAAAAAGTACACAAATTTGCATGAAGTGCCTCCACTGTACCTCTAACAGGCTCATCGGGTGGGTTGACAAGGCCCCACAGATTACTGCCATTCTTTCGTTTCTCTACATTGTATCCCAAAATCTTTGTGCCTCCAGTATTGGTAGGTGCAGACCAAGCAAGATTTATACAGTCTTTGAAAGCACTGACAATTTTTGGGGCAGAAGGAGGTCCAGGGTATGCTGAAAACATGATAAAATACAGGAAACTGTCACTTTTTAACTGACTGATATTAAGCCTTTTTACAACACCTACTGTGTAACTTAGACATTTGAGAAGGCTCACCCTTTGTCCCTGCTTGAATGTCATCTGTCTCCATTATTTCACTGATGCCTTGATCGGTTTCAGCCCTAATGTGGTAGCTGTACTTTCTGCCATGATCCACATCAGTGTCCCTAAATTTAGCTTCTGGACCAATCTTGCCTAATTTCTTCCAGCTTTTTCGCCCAATTTGCTGGCGCTCCAGGATGTAGTTAGTGATAGGTGATCCTCCACTGTCTTTGGGAGGCCTCCATTTGAAGTCAATGCAAGTTGCTGAACTTTCAATAATATCCACAGGGCCTAGGGGTGGTGTAGGTTTATCTGTAACAAGGCAAAAAAAACAAAGAACAAATGTGCTCATATCTGCGTCTTATATTTTGTAAGTTTTTTTCAACAGGTCTTAACATGCAGTGCACAAATCATACCTAATACAATAAGGTGTGTAATGGCTTCGGTTGTTCCACATTCATTTTTATTCTTAATCTTAATTTCTCCTGAGTTTTTGCGTTGACACTTGGTTAGCAGCAGGCGGCTGTGTGTGCAAGACCTCTCAATCCTGATATGTGTATCCTCCAACAGTTCTTCGCCCTCATTGTACCACTGGATCTTCATTGGTTCCCGGCCAACAAAAGACAACTTGAAGACTGCATCTCTCCCGGTTTTGATTATAACAGGTTTTATGAACTCTGCAAGGTCGTCAGGGTTTATTCTTGGGGGATCTAGTAGAAAAAACACACACCTCTTCAAACTAAGATTTACAATTGTTGACCTGAAAAGAATTTTGTTCCACATTAAAATTTTACTGTGCGTATGCCTTTTTTTGTTGTTGCTTGAGTTAAGGTACCTGAAATTGATCCTGATAACAGTACCTTCAACAGTTAGTACAGCTTCTGTTTTACGTCCATCAGCTTCACATCTGTACTTTCCAGCATCCTCTTCTTTGCAGTTTTTGATAATTAGTTTTTGATAAGTCCCATCTTTGACAATACATATATCGTCTGTAGCTGTTATCTAAAGTGAACACCCACACATATATTAATACATTTACATATATTGATTTTTAAAAATGCTGTTAATTTATCAACTGCTGTTCTCCCAACCTCTTTCCCATCTTTGCACCAGACTGCGTCACAGTCTTCACTGCTCAGCTTGCAAACCAGTTCTGTGTCAGTACCAATTATAGCAGTTACATTTGACAGTCCGCTGGTGAAGAAAACTCCTTGTTCTAAAGGAAAAATGATTTCACTGTTAACTTGGAACAGAAGTATTTAAACAGTGTAGATGTACTTAAAATTGAGTTACTGTGTTCTTATGTAACTCACCAATGACTGTATCAGGGACAAGTGGGCCCATTCTTACTCTCTTTGTTTTTTCTTGATGAGGATCTTCTTCTTGAGCAACTGCGACTTGAACAGGAGTCTCTTCCTCCTTTACTTGTAATACCTGCTTTGCTTCTGATGGTGTTGGTTTAGCTTGTTCAGATACTTCTTCCTCCTGTACACCCTCTTCCTCCTCCTCTCCTACATCATGTACTTCTTTTTCCTCTTTGACATTAGTAGTCTCTTCTGCTTTGTCTGCATCTTCTCCCACTCCTGGCTTTTGCTTTTCTTCTGCTTTTACCTTTGCTTTTGTCTCTGTTTTTGCTTTAGCTTCAGCTTCTTGTTTCTCCACTTTAGCTGCTGCTGCCTTTGCCACCAACTCTTCTCTCTCTTTCTGTAACATAGCATTTTGTTCCTGAGCAACCTTCAGAATATTGGCTCCACCACCACCTGCTCGGGTTGTTTTACGAACTTTCTTCTTTCCATGTGAGTTTAGATCATTGCCAACTAATAAAGAATACATAGTAGCAGAACATTTTGTAATACTTTATCATACATTTTCAGTGTTTGTTAAACTTGTGTGAACAGTCTAGATACGATATAATTTTAAATGTTTAAACTGTACCTTCCACAATTAGCCAGGCACTGCAGGATTTAAGTCCAGCCACAGCAGCATAAATTCCTTTATCTAAAGGCAGGCAGTCCTTTACCACCAGTGTGTGAATCAACATGTCTTCTGACACAGTGATGTCATATTTTTCCCCTTGCTGCAGTGGGGTATTTTTCCCCATCCACGTTATCTTTTTCAGCGGATGTGAGAGGACACACTCGAACACTGCATCCTCTCTTTCTTGTGCCTTAACATCTTGAATCTTGACCAAGAAGTCTACGGTGGGAACTGTAGATGAAATAAATAATGAGATCTGAACACAGTATCTGGTATTTTCTGTCACAAACCATTGATGTTAGGTTATTAACTCTATATGACAGTTTATGGCTTTACATGTGCATGGATGTGGTAGAAACACACATGATAGGTAGATAGAATATTAATTTGATTTGTCATCTTACGTTTTAAGTCAGTTGAAAAGATCTTAACTCCATCAACCTCCACTTGGTATAGTCCTGCATCCTCAGGGTTAACACCATTGATGCTAAACACAAACTTCTTTCCCACTTGCTTCAGTGCATGCTTTTCATTTGTGTCAACATCAAAAGGAATCATAACTCCATCCTGATTTTAAAAAAAAATCCATTAGTCTGAGTGTATATTACTTTTAATTCTTTCAATAATTAATAATAATAACTATCAAGAAAATAGAAATATTGAAATATCTCACCTTGTATAAGAACATTTTGCTGCTGAGGTCCCTTAGTGACATTTCAAGCTCAAACTCTGCTGTACCATCAGCTCTCATTTCAATGGGCTTCAGGTTGCAGAGTCTTTCAACAACCTGTAGCAATTGAAATTGAGTTAATTTACCAGTTAACCAGTTGAGTAATTTTTTTAAGTATTCTATTATTCATATAGATGTTAAGCCGTGGCTGTAGGGGCTTTATATCCCCGGGCGCCTCCTGTGGTTGCCCACTGCTCCCCCCAAGGGGGATGGGTTATATGCAGAAGTCAAATTTTGTTGTAACATGTAAAAATGTGATCAATGCCAATAAAGCCTGATGATGATTATTATTATATTTAGACAAAGCAGAAAGGTACCTTTTGTTGCTCTTGCTCCCTTTCAGTCTTTATCTCATTTAGTTTCTTCAGCATCCAACGAAAATCAGTTATACCGTACTGTGCACATATGGTCTCATAGTCTTTCTTGTCTGCACTCAACAACAATTCCCAAAACGTGTCATCAATTTCTGGTTTTGTCTCTTCTTTTGGTTCAGTCTCAACCCTCCATAAGGAAAATAAACACTTGTTAAACACTTAAAGATAATGATCACACATGGCTAGGACACTGCAAAAACACACTGTTATGTACAATTTGTAAATATACTACTTACGTATTTTTTAAGGCCTTTTTGAAATCCTCAGGTGTTTCTCTGATAGCTATACAACCAATAACATGGTTACACTTTGATTCAATTAATAACTCAATGTATAATTATAAATTAAATGTAAAATCTGTACCTGTTCTTGATTCGTGCATGGCTTTGCTCTTTTTAAATCCAACTAAATAGAAATGTAAAGTAAGATTCACATAATCTATCTTTTTTTTATTTAATATATAGGCCGAATGACATAAAAGTAAGTTACTCACCTTCAATAACATTTAAGGCAGCAGTTACAACTGCTTTTCCATATTCATTTCTGGCAAAACACTTGTAGGTATCAGTTTGATCCACAGATACATCAGGTATCTATTAATCAAGACACAAGTTT
Source organism: Sandelia bainsii (assembly GCA_032362345.1). Taxonomy (NCBI): domain Eukaryota; kingdom Metazoa; phylum Chordata; class Actinopteri; order Anabantiformes; family Anabantidae; genus Sandelia; species Sandelia bainsii. The sequence goes on from JAUMHL010000025.1 coordinate 20,631,953, forward strand.
TAACATTTTTGTAGTATCAGGATAGTATAAGATGGCATACTGTTTATCTGCAATTGATTTATTGATCAGTTGAAGTTATGTGAATAAACATCCCTTATCACACATGATCATGGACCTCACCTGTAGCTGATGTTCACCAGAACTTGTATCATAGACTATTTTGTACTTTTCTTCATTCATTTCACCATTATTTCTCACCCAAGTCACAGTTGGTGTTGGTGTACCAATTACTATTGCTCTAAAGATAGCCACTTTTCCTACAGAAACACACAACAATGTAGAGCTGTGTTATTATCATATAAAGCTGTGTTATTATCATATAAACTATCACAATCAAACCATTGCCTTGTATAGCTATGCATGTGACAAATAAAGAATCTTGAATCTTGAAAATTACATTGTGCAGGTTATGACTGATTTTTTTCCTTACCCTCTTGAATAGTCAGAGCAATGGGTTTCCGAGTGAAATCTGGTGTGGTCATGCCTTCAGGTAGTTCTTCCACATACTGGGTAATCATAACTCCAGGCACTCTTGACTTCTTTTTAATTTTCACTATAATTAAATGAGATGAATTATTTACAGATTTATTCAGAACTTAAAGTATTTTATTAAAATTAAATAGCTTTATTAAAATTTAATTTCATATTATGTATCATTAAAGGACAAATGTATACAATTAGTTTTCATCACATACTTGCTGCTTGGCAGTAATATACACTAAAAGGCAAGTTTTTAACATCTGTCATAGCTTACCTTGTCCTGGAGCAGTTGTCTCCTCATTCTTTGCTTTACGTATCTTAAACATCTTGACAACTGCTTCTCTGTTAGTGGAAAAATATTACAATGCACTTTTAAAACACCCAGAGTTTACAGAAGGAATAAGTCAAAGATTCAGTGAAAAGTTTGCCCCATTCTTTTTTCTATAGTTGTGATTAAATCACAAAACACTAAAACTATAAAAGGTAATGATGATGATTTAATATGCTCTTAATCACAAAAAATCAGTTAGGTTTTGCAAAAATGCACAATTATTAATAATTTTTAGGATAAACTAAATATTTAACATCCATCCATCCTTATTTACCATTAAAATCTAATGTATTTAATTAAATATGTAATACTTAATCTGAAAGACTAAAGGAATAATATCTTCCCTGCTGAATTTGAATAGACTTCATGTACCCCTCTACACACTCATCTTATTTTGTCTTGAATGATCAAGTATAAATCAGTGAGAGCACTTTCACTGTGTTTATGTGAATCTTCCCTCATTTTTATGTGCTCAGGCTTTTTTCATTTGTTATGCAAATAAATTAATAATAAAACATTTAATTAAAATATATTATGATAGAGGAGGTGTCTGGAGAGAGGGAGGTCTGAGCTTCCCTGCTTAGGCTGCTGCCCCCCAAATAAGCGGAGGAAAGAGGATGGATGGATGGATATAATGCTGAGTTGTGTATTTAACAATTTTGCACACATTGCTGTGAAGTTATATTTGACTGAGAGAATAAATAGGTGTTATGAATTGACTAAATTATGAATAACTTACATTCTTACATAAGACATTACTGTCCTACATTTCTGGGCTACATTTAATAGCAGAGCATGTGTTTTCCATATTGCTGTCTCCTGTGATAAAATGCTATTATAGTTTTTGTACATACATTTCTTGTTTCTATGTTTGTATGTAAAGTGCCCTTTCCAGCAGATACATTGTCACTACTGTCTTGCATCTGCACAGGTCTTTATCAATAATGTAGTATTTGTATTATCAGAAAATTGTGCTTTGCACATGTTACTAAACTATATAAATAACATTACTTATGATATTCAGCACATCAAACTTTAGAGGAGAGGATCACTAAATATACAGTAAAATGCAAACTACTGTCAAATAAACACTGAAAACATATTTCAATAAACTGACTTAAAAAGTACAGAAGAGTTTTATGAAATGTCCAACCTCATGTTAATAATAATTGTACTTACTATTTTTTTCAAGTAAAGCACTATTCCCTGCTGCCTGTTGCCAGCCAGGTTCCAGCTGACTCTTGAGTGTGGGCTCTCCTTTTTGAAAGGCAATAAAGCCTTTCAGAGACACTTAAGAGCAACCTAACCCACTGCTTTTTTATTGTGGCTCCTGGGGATAGGTTTACGGACATGCACGTTGGCTCTAAAATGCTATAGGTTCTTTTTAAATGGGGCACCAGTGAAAATGCAACAGTGAAGCATTTTAATCCCTCCCTCAAAACTGGAAATACAGCTTTAGTACTGCAAGGGAGTGCTTTTAAAAAGGGGAGAAAAGGGAACTCTCATGGGAAATGCCATAGAGGTGCCATGGTCTGAGTTGCCTCTCTCTGTTAGCTTAATTTTACATGTAGGCTGCCCTATCCTCATCCCAGCATTTAACAAGAGGTAAGTGATTCAATCCTGATTCTTAAAAAAAAAAAGAAGCTCTCTACATCAGTTTATTGTGCATGTCTAGCAATGCCGGAATTAATGAACCATGGTTTTCAAATACTGACAGCTTATCCCAAAAATATGACAATTTCAAGATTCAAATAACTTAATTAATCCCAGGGGATTAATTTGTAGGAATATTCTTATTTACTCTGACTTTTTACATTGACATATGATAAAAACAAAAAACAAAAAACGAATTAAAGTTCATTCTTATACTAATTAGCCACTGTTACTTTTAATGTCTCATTATTCAGAATCAGAATATAAATACATTTGCATATATTTCAGCATTGTAACAAGCACTTCTCTTTGAAACTAAATAGTGTCATCCTGCACTGGTCCATCACATTTTCACTCTGGGTACAACTGTTAACCCTTCCTTTTTCAATGACTCTAAACTTGGCCTAATGTCTGACGCCACAAAAAATTGAGCTCAGAGAAGTAATACAAGAAGACTGGACATAAATTATCAACATAAACCTTTATGGAGGTCAACAAGTGGCATGACTTTTGAAGCTTGCTATGTCAAGCCTTCGCTACAATTAAGCTTAGTTGTATCATCATGTCTATAGATTTTTTGTGTAAGTTTTTGTATTTTTTTGACAAACACTTTCTTGCAAATGTTAACTCTTTTTTCAAGTAGAATGCAGGTTGGATTAATTATTCCAAATCACAGCAATATTTTGAAATATTTATTTACACCAAACCACATTTTCAGAGGTAAAATGTACTATAACAAACAATATTATTACTATACATGTGAACAGAATACTGCATTTAAAAATGAATTGAAAGACATGCAGGTAGTTGCTTTAGGCAAACACCTATAAAATGCACTACAATCGATAAACTACTACTCTAATGCCTTGTACTGTAAATCCTTGTGCTGTTCAACATGCATGATAATAAAACATACAAGATTGCACATTAGTATTGTAAGCTTCCATTTTATTAATATTGCACAATCAAATAAACAAACAATTTGTGTCTTGTATTTCAGCAACATAGGATCCTACTGTTATTTTACTTTTGAATAACTGCCAGTCTTTGTAGGACTTTGTTTATCAAATGGCAAACATAATATAAATTATCTCCAAATTACTAATAACCTGGTTTCTGGCTTTAGAGCAGTTTTACCATTTTCAGTGTTCTTGTTTATTCTGGGGAAAAAAGACAAAGGTAGTTATTAGTCTTAGGTTCTAAAGATCACAATCAATACATAGGCATAGCTAAAAGTGTTGGTAATCTTCCACAAAGAAAACTATTTTCTCTGAACAAGAATCAGTGCATCCATTAATTTCTTTTGCATATTTAACAGAAAAAGACATCACTTTTGATATCTTATGTAACATATTATTTTAAATAATACAACTACTAAAAATGGCTTTACCTATATTTTGTGGCCCACTCTTTTGAGGCAATCACTTTTTGTAGCTCTTAATAAGACTACTAGTATTCTTGACTGGTAGTTCAGCCACTGTTCTTCAGAAAATTGCTCTAATTTTCTAGGGTTTGATGGTTGCCTACTCTCAACTGTGAGTTTCAGGTCATTTGATCGTGACTAATAGTAAGCCACGTCACTTTTTCTCAAGTGCTTTTAGATGTCATGACCTGAGACTGAGACAGAGCTCTCTCTGACACTGGCCAGCATATTTCTCTCTGCAATAAATTATTTCATAGTGCCCTACACAGATTCAAGATCCAAGGTACCCTGTGCCACGTGCAGCTTAGCACCTTGTAATGGAGTCTCCACAATGTTTCACAAAGGGGACTGTGTTGTTTTCTTAGAAAACACCATTATTTCTTCTATGAAGACTATGAATTACCTAACAGATGTCTTTTTTTTTATCTGTCCAAAGGACATTTCACAGGAGCATTGTAGCTGATGAATATGCATTTTAGCCATTATACTTTCTGGGTGAATGATGGTGTGACTGAATGCTTTCAGGTTGTATTTGTTTTATAGTTCCATTTTTTCAGCAATTCAAACCAGTTGTAAGGGTATAACCAACACATTTAACCATGTCTGTAGAGCACTGTGCCAACATATGTAAAACAGATTCTGGTGAGGATTTACCTCTGACTGTCAATTTAGTGGAGCACTCCGCCCTTCCCAGAATATTTTCTGCTACAATCTTGTACTCTCCGGTGTCTTTAGGTCCAACCGTCAATATAAGCATAGAACACACTCCACAGGTGTTGGAGATGAAGTAGTTAGTGTTGGTATTCAGACTGATGTTGTTGCGGAGCCATGTCACATGAGGCGTTGGATCACCTTTTATAGCACAGGTCATGTAGCATTCATACCCTTGTGGAGCAGCGTGCAATTTCAAAGGGACAATGAATTTAGGAGGACACTGTAGATTACAGGGCTTTGAGTCTGGCACGTTCACAGTGAACTTTTCTGGAAGAAATTAGATGGGCAATGGATCAAATTAGTTTATTCATTTAACAGAAGAACATCTTTCAGCATTGGCCTGATGGTGGTCACACAAGTATGATGAGGATTACAGGTACAGTATATTCTGCTTTTACGCATAAAAGTGTTTATAGAAATAATGCTTTTCTGTGCTTTCTGTGTTTTTGATGTGCTAATTGAACATGTAATGACCAAATGGTTTGGAGTATCAAATGAATACTTTATCTATGAATAGCCTTGCAAAAGTACATGTTAAAGACTCTCCATTATGTATGATTGGATGTGCAGGTCAAAATTACTGGCTGAATATCAATAGAGTAACACAAGCAGAACAGAAGTGTGTTCATCCATGAAAGACTAAAATGAGGACTGAACTTGAATGATGGTAAGCCTTAAACAGTTGTATTAGTCTCAATTGTGTACCTGCTTTTTTGCAGTGAGCTATTTTGTTTAAAAAAAAACCTTTACTATATGTTTCTGTGGGCTGCACAAAAATCTATGTCAGAAAAGCAAATACAAAACTAAATGTGCCAGCAGTTGCATTCTCAACAATATATGGTACTTACTGAAACCAATGGTACCAAATGTTTCTTTTCAAATGAAATTTATTACAATGGCTTCTGTAATCTTTGAACACTGTTATGCAGCTCCACCATCACTGGTGTGTGTGAATGGCAAAAATGAAAGGCTGATTGTAAAGCGCTTTATCCGGTAAGCTAGAAAAAGTGCTATGCAAGTGTGATATCTAAGTGCAGTCCATTATCATAGATGTGTAAGAAAGGATACAGGCAATTCAAAAACTGTTTGTAGCCTTAGTGCTTAATAGAAGCAATGTCTTTTTTTATATTTCTATATATTTAAAGTATTTGCTTATTGTAATATTTATTCAATTTCAGATTATTAAACATGGAAAGGACAATTTTTCACATACCTTTCTTGAGAGGAATCAGCCACTTTGGTGATTCAGAGGGTTTTGAAGAGCCCATGTCATTCTTTGCAGAAACTCTAAATTGGTATTCTCGGCCCGGCATTATGTTGCAGGCTGTGACTTTATTGTTGAAGATGCGATCTGCAATGGTGTTCCATGTTCGATTGTGTGAGTCACGCATGGTCACTTCGTAGTGCAGCCTGTCGTCACGTTTCTCATCTGGGGATGCGGTCCATGAGATAGTGACTGTACCAGGTACGTTTTCATCAATCTCCACAGGACCTGGTGGCTTAGGCTCATCTGGTGGTCAAATACAAGTGTTTTTTTTATTTTTATCTATAGTATATGGAAATATATGGAAGTTAATTACTTAAACAAAAAGAAGGTTTATTACTTTACAAAACTCACCTGTGACTCTAATTTCAACACTGATTGTTTCTTGGCCAACAACGTTCTTGACAATAATAGTATAAATTCCAGTATCTGAGCGCTCAGAAGAAGGAATTAGAAGCTGGGATGTACCCTCTGCATTGCTTATGGTCACTTTTTTGGATACTGGCACTCCATCTTTCAACCAGATAACCTCAGGCCAAGGGGAGGCCTACAAAAGGAAAAAAATGATAAGTATATATACATTGTCATGGATATAAGTGATCTTATTTAAGTCCTGGATTACCTCAAAGTTGATAGTGAATCGTGCCGAATTTCCTGCTCTCACAATCATAAAACTCTTGATTTTGGCGTCCGTGAATCGTGGCCTTACTAGGGGAACAGCAGGGTGAAAGTTAGTTACAATGTTCTTGTCTGATGATAAACAATTGCTTTTTGTAAGGATAAAGGTGAAACCAGAAAACGTGTTACCGAGCACAACTACAGAAAAATATATGTTTTTATTATGTGCTATAACACAGTGTACTGTACTGCTGCAATCCACTTGACTAGAACTGGAACTTATTACTGACTCAAGTGTAGCCTCAACAATCACAATCATATTTTTTAGTGATGATCTAAATGGTGAATTTAAAGTGAAAGATTTACTTGATTCTCTTATCGTTCAACAGTGGTGATAAAAAGCCAACAGTCCTCTCAGAATACCAGCTGACCAATGCAATTCTCCAGGTTATTTAAATTATTCAGTTATCCTGGTCTGGTTACCCTCAAGTTAGGATTATGGGTATCTTAAACCTGATTTATCTCATTGGGTTAACTAAAGTTTGTTAATATTTAATACAATTATTTGCTATAAATATTTTCAAGTAATTCTCTTACCAGGAGGAGGCATAGCAAGGATGTAATTATGCAGTTCTTGTGGTGCTCCCTCTCCTCCATCATTAGTAGCAATGACTCTCACCCAGTACATGGCCATTGACTTCATGCCTTTCACTGTATAGGAAGTCATCGTTATTGCGTTTGAGTTGCAGCGGTCCCACTCTGTGTTTTCTGCCAGTCTTATCTCCACAAAATATGCTTTAGCTTCATCCTCAACCCTCTCAATCTCCTTGGGTTTGGTCCAAGACAGGGACAAGGCTGTGTAGGTGGAATCTGTCACTTTCAAGTCAATGACCTTACCAGGAGGCTCTGTAGCACATGATTCATAGTGAGTGCTTCAGTTTACAGGCTGTGTGTCGTAGTATGATAAAATAATAACTGTCATAAAGCATTTTTAAATATCCACCTACTTTTAGGATCTCTGGCAAACACAAACTCAGATGGTGCACTGAATTCACCCGCTCCTGAATTATTGATTGCTGACACTCGAAATTCGTACTCCATACCCTCAACCACGTCTTTAACAGCGAATTCTTTAGCTATGTAGGAAACATACAAACAGGATCATACATATGCAGTACATGACAGCAATAAACAATCATATATTCAGCCATGAAATGAAATAATGTTAATAATTGCTAGAACAACTGATAAAAACCTCTGATCATCTCATGGTCGAGGTTAACTGCACCCCACAAGTTGCTGCCCTTCTTGCGTTTCTCAAGGTTGTATCCCAGAATACTGGTTCCTCCAGTGTTGGCAGGAGGAGCCCAAGAGAGAGTGATGCAGTTCTTGAAGGCACTCACAACCTTTGGTGTTGAAGGAGATCCAGGGTATGCTGTATGAAGAAAAGATAGTACTACTCAGTCACAACTCTAAGTTTTGATACGTTTCTTTCAGTTTTTGTCAGTGCTAGCAGGAGATATGGTGTCTTAAATGCTGGTGTGATTGGATCTTGAAATGTGGCAATTAACACAATTAAATCCATTTGATCTGAGTTTACCTTTTGTACCGGCTTGAATGTCCTCTGTTTCCATTAGCTCACTGATGTCCATTTCAGTCTCTACTCTAATGCGATAGCAGTACCTTCTGCCATGGTCTACATCAGTGTCCCTGTATTTGGGCTCTGGACCAATTGGCCCCAACTTCTTCCATGTGTTACGACCAACTTGTTGTCTTTCAAGAATATAGTTTCCTATCTTGCAGCCACCACTGTCTTTCGGGGCTCTCCACTTGAATTCAATTGTAGAGGAAGTTGCCTCAACAATCTCCAAAGGTCCCATTGGAGGAGTGGGTTTATCTATAAAAATATAGTAGCATTAGTCTGTGCTAAACATATAAAATAAATTTAGCTAAACAAAATGATTATGGTAGACATTTCTAGTATTGAGAACAGTATGCTAGTTACTGTAAGTACATGGAAAACTGTATTGATATAATTTGAGGTTTTACAGCATATACATACCCAGTACAACAAGCTGGCTGATGGCTTCAACAGTCCCAAACTCATTTTTGAGTTTTATCTTGACTTCACCACTGTCCTTGCGCTGCAGCTTGTTTAGAACAAGGTAGCTGCAACCCTCAGTGAGCTCTATTTTGATATTTCCTTCATCTGAAAGCTCTTCACCTTCAAGGTACCACTGGACTTTTATAGGTTCTCGTCCAATATGATGCAATTTATAGGCAGCTTTGTGTCCTTTTTTTACAGTTACAGGCGTTTTAAATGCTTCTAGTTCCTCTGCATCAAATCTGGGTGGATCTAAAATGATTGGTAAACCACAAATATTTCAAGCAGTGTCATGTTATGTTGTTATGTACTTTAGATAAACTTTAGCATACTATACATTACTCTCAAAAATGATGATTACACAGGGGCATATAATAAATATTCAATTAAATAATTTTTATGAGGAAAATGTTTTACCTTCAACAACAATCAAAGCCTCTGTCTTCCTTCCATCTGCTTCAAATTTGTATTTTCCAGCAAATTCCTCTGTGACTTTATGAATTTTCAGCTTGTGAAAGCTTCCATCTTTTGAAATGGTTATAGATTCAGATGATTTAATCTGGAAAAAATATATATTACTGTAACTCTACAAAAATATAATGTCTAATCTGAAGCTCTAATGTATAAGAATACATAATGTTATTACGAAAATGATCACTAATTCCTGTCTGGCTTTATTAACATAATAACATCTAGGCCTGTATTCTTCAAAATGACCACATTTAAACCCTGGACTTACTTCATTTCCATCTTTGTACCAGGTTCCCACACAGTCTTCACTACTCAGTTTACACTCCATCTCTGCTGCTTCTCCAATAATGGCTTTGCAGTCAGAAAGCCCAGCATGAAAGTGAACTCCTGGGTCTAAGGATTTATCAACCAGCACGTTAGTTGAATGCATAAGTTGTGCTGCTTAAGTATGAATACGCAGTGTTGTTTAGCTGTGTCAAGTTTTTGTTTATGAAATGACATTTACAATGAATTCATGCCTTAATATATGGATCAGTGCATAGTCTTGGATTTCATTTTTGTACACACTTACCTCACTTTCTAAACAAACACAATTTTGAAACCTGCTTCTCCATTTCTATTGATTTAAATTAAACAAAACAAAAAACAAAAAAAACCTGTGCAGGTAAAGATGCAGATTTGATGTGAAAAGATCCAAGTTTTTAAGGGATGTAAAGGAGAACATTTTGCATTTATTTAAAATCTGATAAAGATGTCTTCTTGGTTAAAGTGTATCTTTTTCTTTCTTCGACCTCGAAGTTTGCAGACCTTGGCAAAGCTCATAAGAATTTAATCAAGGCATTCATTTGCTCCTGTTGCGTTAGTCACTTTTGAAAGAATTACACACTTTTAAAACATAAAATATCCCACTCAGGACTGACAGCTCCTTGGTCAGTGGACGAAATCAGTATTTTGTCTGTTTGACCTGATTTTTGTCTTCATTGTGCAGAAATTGATTTACATGGTAATCCTGGTGATCCTCCAAAGTCAGATCATGTTGTATTCCATCTTCACTTAATGTAAGTGTATGGCAACACACAAGTATTGCAGTGTTTGTTTCAAGAACATGATTGCTTCTGCAATTTAAATAATTAACTCAGTGCACCGCCTCATCCTGAAATAACTTTTGAAAAGGCAAGCAAGATTATTAACACTGATGCACAGAGAGCACAGAAGCATTTAAGCATAACTTTCTCACAGACAGACACACATGTACAGTTTTGAACACAAAACATAAGATATGGAAATGAACATATAAATATTGAGCAAAAAGTGTCTTCTAATATCTAAACCGTAGGTCATGTAACTTAAATTATATTATATAGCTAATGCTTGTGTATTGTCTGCAAAACATAACTAGTATGCTTTTATTAATTTCACAATCTCACTGATATTTGTAATAATGAATGAAATAATTATATAGATAAAAAAATATTAGTGCATTAATTTTGATTATAAATTTCCAAAGGTAATCTGAAGGTTAAATCTACTCTTGTCAAACCCTAAAGAAAATTTAACCAATTAGAGATCAAATGTAGCATTCTGCTTGGTGGCCACGCAGCTTTTTCTGTTAACCCTTAAACCACTGAAAAGTCATCTGCTCATCAAATGACTTTCTTCAGTGACAGTGCTTACCATGCAGCAGCTAAAGAAATGCCCATAATCTTACCACTAACTGTCTCCTTGATCAGTGGGCCTTGTCGTGCATGACCTGAACACTTGCCAGCTGCTGCTGGCTCACCGCCGCCTGCGTGCTCACCATGGCCCGTTGCCATTATCACCATCACTTGCTTCTCTGTTTTTGGCTTTTCAGTTTTAGGGGATATCATCGTAATAACCATCATTCCAATGTTTCTCATTTGCTGTTGGATATGCCTTACAAATGACATTCATGAAAACAGTATAATATATAATTCAAATGTCAACATGGAAAAAAAGATCAGCAGCAGCAAGATAAATAAAAACATTAACTTCAGTACAAAAGAGGAGGGTGGTAGAAAAGGTGATATACAACTATCTATTCAAAGTCTTTTCTATAATGGTGTCATTCTGAAGTGACTTGATTAAATTAAGGCTTTGTGTATCGTGTCATGTGTTATATACATGGACATAAAATGGATTCAGAAAGTATTCAAACACCCTTCACTTTTTTCAATTTTGTTATGTTGCAGCACTGATATTACAATTGTTCAATTTTTTTTTCTTTAATCTACCCTCATTACACCATAATGAAAAAGTAAAAACATAATGTTCGAAATGTTTGCAATTGTATGAAAGAGGAAAACCAACAACACTTGGAAGTAGCTCAAGTGCCTCCCATTCTTCCATTTTTCTTGATCGTTGCTGAAATGAAACGTTGTAACTGAGAACCCAATGCTTACTCCTGTGTGAAGATGGGACAAAGTTCTAGGACAACCTTCACTGCTGCCCTCCACCAATCTGGGCTTTATGGCAGAGTGGCTAGACAGAAGACTGCTTGGAGATTTCAAAGAAGCACCTGGTGGTCTCTCACACTCTGAGGAACAAGATTCTCAAGTATGATAAAACCAAGATTGAACTGTTTTGCCTCAATTCTAAATGTTATGTCTGGAGGAAACCAAGCACTGCTCATCACAGTCCCCATATCCTCACAACAGTGAAGCATGGTGGTGGCAGCATCATGGCCCAGCCAGAGCTTTGAGTTGAACCCTATTGAATATCTCTGAGACCTGAAATTGGCTGTCCACTGACAGTCCCCATCCAAACTGACTGAGCTTGAGATGATTTGCAAAGAAGAATGGCAGAATATTCCCATGTCCAGGTGTGCAAAGCTTGTTGCGTCATCCCCTAAAAGATTTGAGACTGTAATTGCTCCCAAAGGTACTTCAACAATGAACTGAGTAAAGGCTCTAAATAATTAAGTACATGTGCTGTTTGAGTTTTTTTCTTTTTAATACATTTACAGACATTTCTGAAATTCTGTTTTCACTTTGTCAATATGGGGTACTGAGTGTAGATTAATGAGAAAAATTTTTGTTTAGTATCTACAGTTTGAATAACTGTAGTATCAGGCTCTAACATAACAAACTTGAAGGGGGGTCTTAATATTTTTTGCATGCACTGTAGATAAATAGTGTTATATAATTTTAACACAAGTAAACAAGTGATTTATTTTAATTTACTTATTTTTAACTTAATTTTCAAACTACAAATACAGTAGTCATCCACATATCACCTTTTCCATTTTTTACCCTCTAGATAGCTAATTAATAAATTAATTGATATTCAAAATAATTTAATAATTTAGACAAACATGTCTACAAACATGAAGGCACACATTTTATGCACAAAATACAATTATAGACAAATATTAATTTATTAATGTAGGATAATATTAGATATATAAGAATTTAGCATAGCATATTCATGCTATACTACATTACTTCTCAGAAGGGACAAACATTGAAACAGACATAAATTGTTCACTGTTTAATGTTGGCTAAGTTATTAACTATCTGCTATATTAGGAAAAAGTTTAGTAGATCAGGGCTTTAAGTTAATGCTTAAAGCAGAGGTTTTCATTTAAGTGAAACCTAGTGCTGCACGATTAATCTAATTGCAATTGCAATGTCAGCCTGTATGATTATATAACTGCAAATGGCTATGATTTAATTAAACAAATAAGAATGTGTGTGAACATGACAACCTATTTTCTGTTTGTGTGAAATATGTTCTTCATCCACACCTCTAATAAAGAGATGACCAGTCAATCCCTGTTTAGGCACTGGTGCGCATGGTCATATGTATGGTGACACGACTTTTCTGACCTCAGGATAGTTGTGTGCTTTATGTTCATTTGTTCTAGTTGAGAAATACACTATTTAAAATTATCTGTTTATTTTCCTTGATAACCAAGCACATAGACTCATCATACCATTTTGTTTATGATATCACAATTGCAAAATGCAATATTGTTCACAATAATTGCCATGTGACTTTTTCACCAAATCGTGCAGCCCTAGTGAAAACCATGTGAGCAATCATTACATTGTGTGGCACACATGAAAACTACTACTGTTAATGCAGCTACAACTAAGTTGGGAAGTTTTGATGTCAAAGTCATTTTCATTCCCAAATGACTTAATGATAGTCAGTAGATTGTCAACAGCATGCAGCCTTTGACATCTCTTACCAACAAGAGGTTCTTCAACCTCCACATTTTTCTTTTTGGGACGCTTTTCTTTTTTCACAGATTTTTCACCTTGTTGATTTGTGGTTTCCTCATCAATATTACCTCCTATTAGTAATAATAAATAGGAAATTTATAGAAAAGAAAAACTTTCTATTTATTTTGAAAATTTATTTTTAAAGCCTTTATTTTTTAATTGATCTTAATTTGTATTCTCAAGACAGACAGAGAGATATAGAAACTTGTATTCAATATACATATTTTTTTTCTGTTGATAAACTGATTAAAGCTCATTGTAGTTTTATAAGGAATGTAACTTAAAGCAAAATACTAACAATAGGAACTTACTGTAAAAAACATATTTTCAAATTGTACACAAAACATAACTAGGATATAATAGCAAAACACAAACAACAAAATGAACTACTAATAACATCATATACACATACACTACCAGTCAAAAGTTTGGACACACATAGAAATGACCATGTCTGTGAAAGAAAAGCTGATTTCATAACATCAAATTGATCAGAAAGAATGTGTAGACATTGCTCATATTGTAAATGACTATTGTAGCTGAAAACAACAGTTTTTTAAAGGGAATATTTACATAAACATACAGAGGCCTAAATTCTGCAAACATTAGTACTGTCTTCCAATAGCAT
>JAUMHL010000025.1:20649061-20675471 GCA_032362345.1 Sandelia bainsii
ACTGCCCTGCTTGTTTTCCAGCTATCCCTGCCATACACACTGCTTCCAGCTGTCTCCCAGCTTCTGATTGACTGAACTCACCTGGTCCAGGTAATCAGCAGTGTGTAGGGATAGCTGGAAAACAAGCAGGGAAGTGAGTGAAGACCGAGTTTGAGAACCACTGCTCTAGGGAATATACAGTATATACAGTACAGTGAAAAAGTATTTACCCCCTTACTCAATTTTGTTGCATATTTGTCACACTTAAATGATTAAGATCATTAAACAAATTTTAATATTACACAAAATAACCAGAGTAAATACAAAATGCAATTTTTAAATAATTTCATTTATTAAGGAAAGCCCAAATCTGCCTTGGCCCTATGTGAAAAAGTAAATGCTCCCCTAAACTGGCCATGAATGTTTCACATTTCTGTGGAGTTATTTTGGCCCACTCTTCTATGCAGAATTGTTTCAATTTAGCCACATTGGAGGGTTTCCGAGCATGAACTGCCTGATTAAGGTTATGCCACATGATCTCAATCGGATTTAAGTCCAGACTTTGACTAGGCCACTCTGAAACCTTAAAGGTGGACTTGCTGGTGTGTTTTGGATTATTGTCCTAATCACCACTGTTCCAAGTTTTTTTTCCATTTGTGGATAAAGGCTCTTACCATGGTTCACTGGAGTCACAAAGCCTTAGAGTGCTTTCATACCTACAAACCTCTGGGTGTGGTTTGTTTTGTCTGGTATGAACACAGTAATCACACTTGGGTGCAGACTAAAAGAACTGCATCGGTACCCCAAAAAAGAGGTGGTCTCGATATGAATCATCTAGCGAACTCTGGTGCAGTCCACCTGACGAGATAGCTTACCAACCAAAACAGGACCAAGAAACGGACAGAAACTCAAAAATGGACAAGAGGGACAAAGAAGCGCATGATTTGAGGGCATTGGGCTATATGTAGATTTTAATTTCTTTAGTTTGTACTTTCAAAACATGCTGCAGGATGAATCGCGGACAACCTACGTTAACATTCATAGTCTAATTGTCTCTCTCACGTCACAGAAACATGTCCACAACACAGGATCTTCTTTTTGTATTTACTTTTTTTTAATCCCATGGCAGACACATCTGAGCAATAAACAGAGATGACGCTCTCTTGGTGTTTCAAGTGACACACTTTGGTATGATTGGATTTTTCTCTGTGGCAGATTTGGACGACTTTTTTCCTTTAATAAAAAAATCATCATTTATGAACTGCTTTTTGTATTTAGTCATGTTATCTTTGTGTAATATTGAAATTTGTTTGGTGATCTGAATCACATAAGGGTGACAAATACGCAAATTTCACAGCGTTGTAATAGAATGTAACAGACTTGAAGGAGCGTACCCTCAATAACATTCAAGACAACAGTGCAAACAGCTCTTCCATACTCATTTGTTGCAAAACACTTGTAGGTGTCAGCATCCTCTGGAGCAACCTTAGGAAACTAATGAAATGCAAAGACATGAATAATCACATTTTTATTATCACTGAAAGAAGTTTAAGTCTTAAGATTAAGAACTTACTGTACTGTAAAACTTACCTCAAGGGTATGTTCCTGGGATGCCTCATCATACTTTTGCAGGCACACATCAGGGTGAAAATGTATTTCTCCATTTGCTCTGCTCCATGTTACAGTTGGTGTTGGAGTGCCCACTACTTTGGCTTTTAAGACTGCTAATTTACCTTTAAAAAGAAATAATGTAGGTTTCCTTATTACAACAGATTTTTTTATGGCTTAATTTTTAATAAAATGGCTGTGTTGCAGATACATGGACCCTATTCCTATTGTCCCTTACCCAAATGTAAGTAATCAAATGAAGTGGGTTAGGGTTAGGGTTAAAGATGTCAAAGATGATTTTGACATGTTCTATAACTGTAAGGATATTCTTAACTTGGTGTTGTGTCTGTGAAGATTCTCAGTCATCCAGGTCATGGTTATTCCAAAAAAGGTTATTCAGTGGCAACTGGACTTGTTTTAGTTCCTTGAAGATGTTTCACCTTCCATTCCAGAAGACTCAATTCTGACTGACTGGTAGCAGGTTTATAAACCCTGTGGAGTCCTCAACTTGACTTGATGTTCACCTTTGGGTTTTTGTTCCCCCTGGCTTTCATGGATGTCACTGTGACCACCTGAGCCAGGGTGTGAACGACTGTGAAACTGCCTGGGTAGAGTTGAAAGAACTGCATTTTAAGTGGGTGATAAATTATGCCTAAGGCCACCTCCTCTATTTAACGAGGGTTGTTCAATCTTCTAGTAAACTGCTTCTCTCACACCTCGTTTGAACCAGTCGGCTCAACTGGTGTTGGCAACTCTACAATCCCATCACTGTTTCCCCTTACATTAATGCACTGGTTCTATACGCATGAGCTGTGGCATGGCGGTTGCATATGAGGGCTAGAAGATCATGCACATTAAGTGTATTTTGCCCTCAACCTTTATGCACAAGAATTCCCTGGAGTTCCTGAGACTCGCAAAGGAGCACTACAATGTGCAAATATTTAGAGGAAGGCAGCAGAAGTAGTACTATTATTATGCTTGACCCAGACCCCAGTCTTAATCCTAACTTTATTCAGTAACTTTTTTGTACTCCAGAGCTGCATGTCGTAGCATTCAGAGAATTTCTCGGTTTCTCTTTCAGCTTCTCCTCACCCACACATTGCTGCAAGAACTGAGCCTGTGACCATAATCCTTATCCTCATGTCTTAATTGTGCAAAACTAGTAAAAGCACATCACGGTTCATATTCTGTTTGAATATTCAGTTTCAGTTCTCAAATTAAAAGTTTGGCACAAAGTGTTGAACTATGTCTCATGGCTGAGTCCTTTGGTGGATGCTCCTTTTATACCCAAATGTGAGACCCTCACCATTCATCCACAATGGTGTTACCGAAATATTTTATAAACTCCCAAGCTCTCAACTTTTCAGGAAATGAGGTTTGTATGTTTTTGGACTCTATTCATTACAGGCTATAGATAGATGACCGTAATGAGTGAATGGCGTGAAAGGTCCCTGCCCAGACATGAAACAGTGATGCTGTGGTGCTTTAACCTTTGTATTACTAGTTCATCACATTATGTTACATTTTTTATTTGTTATTTATTTGTCGTTCAGTCACATACATTGAGTGATCTGCATAACCAAGCTACAACATCTCTGTTTGCAGAGTAAATGTATGTGTGAGTGCACTACATTTCAAATATCCCAAAAAAGGGTTTTAAAAAAAATACATATGTCTAAATCTGAGAATTTTTGGATTTTGTTTTTAATGGATTTCTTCAATTGGATCTCTTTCTCTGAGGTCTACATGTTTCTTATTGTCATTCACACATGTTTATTCACAAGTAATGTGATGAGAAGTTAAAAGATAATTTCAGAGATATGAAGACTTACCCTCTTGAATAGTCAGAGCAATTGGCTTGCGGGTGAAATCTGGAGCTGACATTCCCTCTGGAAGTTCCTCAATAAACTGCGTTATCATGACACCGGGCACTTTGGACTTCTTCTTGATGACTGATGAAATCAAAAAAGTATTAAAATTAGGATGTTTTTTATGTATATACGATAAATTCTAATAAATGAATGCTATCCTGAGACATAAATGGAGGAAAGAAATGTAGGAAAACACTAAAAATCATAGTATCTTGATTAAAACATGAAAGTACTAATTACTTATTTTGAAGAACCTCTATATATAATAAAATTAATAAAGACATAAAAATCAAAATCCCAGACAAGTTACTTAGTAAACATTTGTCAGTGTAAATGTTACACAGTGTTAAACAATGTTTATCTAAAGGAAGCATTGTCTTTGTCTTTGGGGATAAAATGCCACAATGATGAATAAGACTACTAAAAACAAGACAAAATAACAACCTGAAAGCTGAACCTTGTGTGATCATTTTTAAAAGCTTAGTCATCTGATATTTAAAGTATTCAAGCATGGAAGAGTGACATCTTGAGGGTCATGTCTCTACCAAAGGTTGTGGGTGTTCTTGTATTTTGCAAAAAAAAAAAATCAGTTGCTGCTTTTGCAAAAACATAATGCAACTGAGTTATTTTATCTCCACCTACTGCTGTGTGTGCTAACATGATGCACTCCCACCAGATTAAAAGTTCTTATAATGATCAGTAGATAGAGCAAGACCAACAGCAGGGTCAAATATCTCAAATAGTCCTACAGTGACTAAGTCGGTCTAATTTATCATATTTTTAATTGTCTAAAAACACATTTTAAGTTTACTTTGTAAATGGAAAAATTCTACAATAATGTACTTTTGATTGTCCCACTTTATTTAAAATATATAAACATTCATCCAAAGCGGTTTATGTAAGCAGGCTGAATTATATCCTGTTAAAAGTGTCAATGAAAACTTTGTGTTGAAAGCAAAATGAATATGAGGCAATTCATAATTATGTTTTACATAAATGTTTTGTATAGGTCTCATCTGGCTTATTTGAAACATTTCTTCATCAGCAAACTATTACAATATTAGTTGTAACTCAGTGACAGTTATTTTAATATTAACTACACAACTGAGCACTTTACATTCTGAAGTGCTTTAAAGGTAACTTACTTGCAGCAGGTGCTTACAGAATATGTTCCGCTATGTAGCAGACTTCTGATAACCTTACATAAGTTTTGCTGCTGTTAACAAGCTGAACGTTCACATAGTGGGATGTGCAAGGATGACACGTACATCATTAAAAACATTATGTTTGCATGGGAATATTGATCAGCATAGTAATGTACATCAATTAAAGCTGTATGATTAAGCCAGGCATTGATTTCATAGGTCAGTCAGCAGAAATGTAACTGGCATAACTTTAGTACAAAAAAATCATAGGCATCCTGTCACTCCTGAGAAGATTAACAGTTTTTGCTGTTTTAAAACCTGTCATTTTATTTTGTATATGAGTCATATGAGAACTACTCTTGCAGTAATTGCCAGATAATTTGAAGATAAAATCATCTTTTTTTTTAGAGAAATCTTGGTAGCTGTCAGATGAATAAATATGTACCATACCAGTTACAGGAAAAGTTTGGACGCACCTACTCATTCACTGTTCTTTTTTCTGTTGGGTTTGCTTCTATTATTTATACGCTGCAGATTGATACTGTAGGTCAGTTAATCTAGAATATCATCATTACAAGTGCAGTCATACAAGTCCTCAAACAGTATGATGAAACTGACCATCATTTATGAGCACTGGCCCAGGAAAGGATAGTGACCCAATTCTACAACACACCTCCAACCTATGCACAGGTTATTTGACCAAGAAGGAGAGTGATGGACTGGTGATTATCTGGGCTCCACAATTACCCAGCTGAGTTGGTTTGGAATGAGTTGAACTGCAGAGAGAAGGAAAGGCAGCCAACAAGTGCACAGCATATGTGGGAGCTCATTCAAGACTGTTGGAAAAGCATTACAGGTGACTACCTCATGAAGCAAATCAAACGATGGCTCTTATCATGAATCTAAAATTGAAAATATATTTTGCTCTGCCATTGAATTAGAAGGTGTGTCC
Organism: Sandelia bainsii; assembly: GCA_032362345.1. Taxonomy (NCBI): domain Eukaryota; kingdom Metazoa; phylum Chordata; class Actinopteri; order Anabantiformes; family Anabantidae; genus Sandelia; species Sandelia bainsii. The sequence continues at coordinate 20,654,617 of JAUMHL010000025.1, forward strand.
AGACTTTTCACTAGTACTGTACATGGGCTGCTATGACTAAAAAGCTGAAGGTTTTCCTTTCGCTCCACACAATGCTTGTGGCTAGAAATAACTCAACTGCTCTTATCACATTTCTAACACAATTTCAAGCAGTGCATAGAAAGTTTTTTTTATTTGTTGCCAAAGATTTTCTCCAATCCTTTTTCTTGTTACTCGTTTATCCATTAGTTTTTTGTCATTTGTTATGTCATACAATGCTAACCACAAAGTTCAAACAAGCTTACAGAGGACATAACAGTTTTCTGACCCCCCTCTACATCCTGCACTTTCTATTATTGAAAAGGGCATTCATCCTTATAATTTTCTCAGCTTTTTTAAACGAGTTTTTTCGTATTTCATTTCTTTGATGTCTTCTAAAGAACTCTAAAAAACCTTTGTGAACTAAACCTCTGTTGTTGTTGTGTGTGTTGTTGCGTTTGTTCTCATCAGTGCAGCTTTTGCCTGTTGTCTTTGTCGGCTGTTTGGACTCACACAGTGACTTCTACTGAACTCTTTCATTTGTTCACAGCCCAGTGAAATCGGATTCAGTCACTGGTCTAAATTTTCTTCTTTACATTTATACTACATTAGCAACCGTTTTCTCTTGAGGCGAGGATATAATCAGTTTTCTTTTTGTAGATGCAAACTAGTAACTGGTTGCCTTACACTTCTAATTTCCTTTATGAACATGTTATAAATGAAAGTTTCAGCTGTGATTATGTTAAGTAATTGCATACTTGTTTTGGCTCAAATCCCCTCAGTGTGTTACCCACTTGGATCAGTGATATAAGAATTCAAAAGATACTGACTAGAGCTGGGAGAGGTGAAAGGGCTATCAGAAGTCATGGGTTCCATTCCAGCTGATTACCTCAAGACCTCCATGTTATGTGTTAACTTGAAAGCACACAGTTCTTGTAGACTTGCTTTGGACCTCTAGCTTCATAAAGACGGCAATTTGGTATCTGTGACAGTTGTGGTTGTCACAGTGAAGCCAAAGAAATAAATAAACTGCCTGAAACATGATTTACTGATACTAGATTCATGCTATGTGACATTCATTTAAATATAGAAGTTATTTGCTTTATGTTTAATTAATTATCACTATGTGGACATATGTTTGAACAGTGGCATTTTACCTTTAAATTACAAGATGAGGTAGACACATGACAATGAACCTCAGTGCCCTCTAGCAACAGCTTGCTGCTAGTATTCATATTGAGGTTGTTTAAAATGTCACAATGAAATGCATGTGTTGTGACACAGAAAGCTGAATCATCCAGATTGGATGACACCTTTCAAGGAGTGAAGAAGACCACGTCATGCATGCACTTCACACAACACAGAGTCATGCACTTACAGAAGGTCAATCATGTGTAATTTTTTCCTTTTTTTTTGCTTGCATACCTTTGTCGTCCGGATGAACTCCATCAGAACCGTCAACTTAACACGCAACGTGACAGCAGGAGAAGGAACAGGACAGGTAAAAATTAATCCTGACAAAAGCACCATGGCGGGTTGGAACTTCGACAGGATTACGGACATATAATAAACACAAAACACCACAATATACAGTATTTATCCCAGAAATGGGAAGCACAAACATAGACGCAACTTCAGCAGCACAAAACCTTCACACACCTCAGACACGCCACACAACAGGAAATTGTTAGTCTTAGACAAAATATAATTCAGTATGTTAGCAGTATGTAGCAGCATGTAATTGTGCTGTGTAACTGCTGATTAGACTTAACTTCAAGCTCGCTGAGTCATTTCTCATGGTTGACATCACAGGATGATTCTTGTGCAGTGCTTGAGAGAATTTATGTGCTGATACTTTGTGGAGAAGCAATTTGTAGAGAATGAATTTTAAATAAACCTTGATTATGTCTTCTATCAGAGAAGGACACAATTCATTTCCAATTTTCTCTTCAAATGTGGCAACGGCCATGGCATTGATTGTCAGTGTTGATTTTGTTGATCTTGTTCATGTTCTTACCATCAGCTGCGTGTCAGTATTGTTCTTCAGATTAAACATAATGAAGAATCTTTGTATTGATATTTTGTCTTCAAAATCATTTTTAAATGCTCAGTTATTACAGCGTCTCTTTGTAGCATCACATCCTGAGAAGCAAACGTTGATGAGTGGTATGTTCGATCATACAGTCAGACTTGTTGCTTCTTCTTCATATACTGTGCAGAGATTTAAGAAACTCTTCTGCTTCCTCTTAAGCAAAAGCTGTGGTGCTTATCTTCATTTTCTCTTAGAAATGCTTAGAAGTCAGCAGTAATACAGCATTATTCAGATATTCCTTGTCTTCAAAAAAGTTGCAAGATGTTTCTTGACATGACATCGACATTATGTAATCTTTGATGTGGTGGTCTTCTCATGCCATTTCTCTGCCTTGTAGTCAGCTTTTTCTCCAATGTATTATCACAAGAGTTTTAATTTTGCATGAAAATGAGCTGTCAAAAGGATCTTGTTCATCATCATTTCTTGAATAAGAGAAAATACAGGTGGAGACAGTTGCAATACCAACCCTTGCCTGAATGAACCGGGGATGGCGTCCATCATTCTGCACTTACCCGCCTGCCCTGTGGCAGTTTGATCAGTCACCTTTGACTTCTTCCACATCTTGCTATCCTCTTCAGCTCTGCTGCTTCAGAAGGTTCTGTAGGAAACACAAAAGAAGATAAAAGAGGACATTTTCATCCGAGTATACATGCATACCTCAGAAGCAAATTTGTGTCACTGACTGACATTCTCCCCAGAGTTTGCGGTGTCTCTTTCTTTTAACTTTGCAGTCATTGCTGTGTTTATTAGTGCTGTTGTAATAAGTGTTGTCATGAATTGATTTAAAACTTTTGGAGAAATTCAGCTTCTCCAAACTTCCGAGGGGAAGCACAGTGCTCCTCAGTGTACAACTGCAATTGCTGTAACCAGTCAGTAAGAGGCAGCAACCAGTGTCACTTACATGTACCTTTACTGTTTCCCTTTACAGTGGCAAATGTGTGTTTCAGGAATCTTTTGTAGGCATATAAACTTATAAACTTATTGAGACAGATTGAAAAGTCAAACCAAATCCATTGGTGGTTAGACTTTTCACTCAAGATACTAAAGAGTTTTACATGAAAGTGTCAGGTGTCTTGCATCACTTTATACCATTACTATATTTTGTTCTTGTAAAATTTGACCTAATGTCTAGTCAAGAGGTCTTAACCTTCTCATTGGACAGGGACTTAAAGTAGGAGTGGTTACGAATGGCCATTTTATATTGTTGTCGATATTACTGTGCAGTTGAACAGATTTTCAGAAAGCATTGTTGACATCAAGGGGTGAGTTGTTTGAGTTCTGCTTTCAAAGCTCAGAGTCACTAACTGCACGGTTGTGTTTTTTTGAATTACTTAATATATTATTTTCAATATTGCTGTTTGTGTGGAGTTTGTTTTGCATGAAAAAGCTATAATCACTATGAACTCCTTAATATTCGGAGTTACGTTGTCTTCCTGTTGTAGCAGATATGTGCCTAGTGTAATACTTTATGCTTTAGAATAAGTTTTGCATTTGTTTTCAACTATTCAAACAGAATGAGAAGTGAAGAGCACTCTATGCTCTTCTCTAATATACCTGAAAAGTTATTTTTTAAGCCATTAGCACTCACAAATTCACCCCATTGATAATGGGAAAAAGAAAATAATTGAGAAAATATGTTGTCGGCCCTTAAACCTTTTCTATAAGCTGTAATTTGAACCAGGGATCTGAGTTTTCTTTCTTACTTACTTTTTTTCACTTGCAGCATAATTTTACAAAATATTAAATCTTCAATATTTCATATCACATAATAAATATTTACAGTCTGCCCTAATTTCCCACAGAAGATACAACCTGCTTTCTTGGAAAGTAAGTGTTTTATTTTTAGTTGTACACATGCTTCAGCATGTGTTCTGAAATGTTCTGGGCTCCAGCAGCAATCTTGGCTCTTGGTGTATCTTGAACATGAACCACACAACACATATGGTAAAAGCAAAACAGCCTGCGACAGGAGATACTCTGGCAGGAGGCCCTTTGCATTAAAGGAAACTCACCCTTCTTCCCTCCCACTGAATAGTTTTGCCATTTTAGCATAATATATTTATAGGTTAATGTTTGGCTAAGGCTGTTATCTGTTTTAGTGAAACCTGACTCGTGGGCATGGAAACACTGTAGATAAAGTAACTCAATAGATCCTGAACATCTGTACCAGCCAATGTCCCAGAGATTTTAAAGATTTGAGCCACAGGCCACATTTCAGTAAAGTGTTCTCTAGATGCATGCTTTTTACAGCATCATTACATATAACCACTGTTGTGACAGGCTGGCTGACACTGCAGGCAACATATGACAAGTCACCAAGCTTAAAATTAGAGATGGGCTATCTGAAATGTTGGACCACTGTAGAAGAATGAAAATCCACATAAGCTTTTCACCTTCAGTCAACTTCAGAGTTTTTATCTTCCCAATTATTCTGTTATGTTTATATAGATTAAGTTGTTTTCTGAAAAAAAATGTTAAGATCATTTTAAAAGATTTTTGTGCAAATTATTTGCAACTTTACTGATTTTGCTTCATTCTTGATTGAAATTACCATAATAATAACACAACATAATAATTGTGTGTTTGATTTCTAATCTGTCCATGCATGGTTAAAACCGTGGCATTGTAATTTCAATTTTGAATGTGTGCAACACTCCATACACTTAAAGGTGTCTTATTAACAACCTTAGATCATGTAAGAAGACCCCTGTGGAGTCCTCAAAAATTTTAAACCAAAAAAAATATGCTAAATTGCCTGCCTTTGCAGATTACTGCAGCACTGACCATGTACTTCTTGAATGTCCCTCACTGCATTTCTCTGACTGCAGCTGACAGTAGGTGGCTTCAGCTGTGTAACTCACACAAAACTTGCCCTGATGACAAGGCCTTTTGGTGTCAAATGAGTGCTAATGGTGCTATTTGAACTTCCCAGGGGATTTGCTAATTTGTTCAGTTGCTGTAAGAGAGCTGACAAGTTAATGCACATATGTTGTTCTAAGCATGTAATATGTGTATATATACACACACATATATATAATATTTTGAGACCAGTCTGAGTTAATTTTCTTAATTTTCTGTTTTCAGTCTTGTTTTTTTTTATTAATTATGTTGTTCCTCGACTATGAAGCACAAAAAAAGTTGCTTTCTACAAAAAATACTTTTTGCATGTGAACAATGTGAGAAAGAAGTCTAAAGAAAACAACTGCAGTGTGAAAAGTATAAACTACAATCCTGTGTATTTCTTTAATGTAAAAATAATTCCTATTTTCTGCCAAAATACAACCTACTCCCACCATGCAGCTCTCTGAATCTCAGGCTACGTATTGATTTGAAACCTCCATCTAAAGTTAGTCATCAGCAAGCAACCTCACAGCTCTGACCTCACTGCTGTGATCCAGCTTCCCAGAGTTAAAACCATGAAATTCAAACTGAGAAGCTTGCACTCCTACTAAAGTGATTTTATGCACCAACACCAAATCTGTGTATTGTCTACTACATATAACGCAATCTTCTACAATTTTTACTATATATATTTAAATAATTTTTGGGGTGATATTCTCTGTAATTTGAGCAACTGGAATTAGCACATAAAATTCTTTATACTCCAAGTCACCTTAATGCTCTTTAAATATAGCATGTTCAGTTTTTCCTAGAGGAAAACAAACATGTTTCATCATACATTATACGCGTGCAAGTACAATTTAAGCTTTTTACGACACCAGTTTATGCACCTGCTCACAAAATGCTGACGTCTTTATGATGCAAGCAGCAGGAGCTGACTTACAAGAAAAAGAGGGACTGTAGTCCATTTCTCCTCTCTGTTCAGTACTTTTTCTTATCCAGCCTTCATTTTGAGGGCCACCTACCTGCTCACTCCTCCGTGTTCTCTGCTCTCTTCTCTTTCAGGCAGCAATCTGGTCACACTATGCCTTCTCCCAGTTTATTCAGTGTAATAGATCCTTCCAGCAGACTGCAGGTCTTTGCCTGATGCTCCTCTACTGCCTAGTGACTGCCAAAAGCTATTTAGGCTTTTTTGTATTTGTGGTGATTCCAAACACTGGAGGTTGTGGGCGGTGAAGTTGGAAGAGGGGGGTGCAGCATGAAGGACAGGTCAAAGAGCAGGTTAAATACCTCTTAAAGAATAATTTGTTACAATATACTAGAGGTATGAATATGTAGTTTGTTTATCAGTTTAGGACTTGATGAAGTTTACTGTGTGCATGTTGTTACTTTAACTTTTAAAGTTTAATGTACTCATAAGTTTTTCCAGAGATATTCCTTGTCAAAATAAAGAGGGAAACTAAAGTCAACTTTTTTCTTTCTGAGACATATTATAGGGCAACATGGTCAGTTCAGTAGAGTTTTATTGCACCATTGCATCAACACTGGATGAAATCTATAAAACAATAAACATTCATCAACATCAAACCCATAAAATGGATAAATTCAGCACTTGTGTTTGTATGCATGAATTTTTGTCGCAATGCTGTCCAGTGAATTGTAGATTCCCAAATTGACAATATATTCAACTGAAGTAATGCATTCTTTAATGAACAAAATAAGTAATTTCTGACACCTTGCCATCATAACCAGCATAAAATTTTTCAGCAATTTGTGCTACACTAGCTCTACTATGGGAACAGCTAATTGATGAGTTGATGATTGATTGACAGGCAGCAATAAGCTTTGGGCACCCATGACCCTGTCACCAGTTGTCACCTAATAATTTTTGGTAGGTACTGACCACTGCATACTGGGAACATCCCACAAGACCTCCCATATTGGAGATGCTATGAGCCAGTTGTTTAACCGTCACAATATGGCCGAGGTTGCTCAAATCCAACACATCAACTTCAAGATGTGGTATTTATTAGGTGCACCTGACAATCGAGTTCAATCCAATGCAACAGTTCTGCCATGAATTCTACTTTTAGAAGTTTAGAAAGTTTCATTTTTACTGTCAGAAACATATTTGTTTATTATTGAGTTCATAGTGGGTGGCGGAGTCATACTTGAGTGCATTATATTAAGAGGTACTTCTAGTTTTGGACACCCTATGATTAGGCCAGTGAGTGTATATCTGACCCTTTTACAGGTGTCATTAAAACAAAGATAATTAGTGCATTTCGTCTGTCAGTGGCTTATCAGTAAATAGTTCTTGCAAATTGTCTTCTATAAGGCAGAACTATCAATGTTGTCACAAGAGACACATTACAATGGAAGTTATTTAAAATATGATATTTAACAATAGTTCAGCGTAGAACCTAGTATTCTGTATTTGGCTTTTAATCAAACTTACAAATGGATACAGCTCTAAATCAAAGTTCAAGGCTATAGCCCTTGAACGCTTTTGTTCTGTGTCTTTTTTTACAAACTGGTATTCTAGTTGCATGTCATGTTGACAGTTGTACTATTTTAAGACAGGTGGTAAATGTTGCCAGCCAATAAAGAAGTGATGTGTGCAGTTGATGTGTCAAATTGTCTCCTCCCATCGTTTCTCATGTCAAACAAGGGGCAGCTGTTTATGTTTATATATGTTTATGTTCCTATGAACATCTGAAACCTGATCAAGATTCTCTAGAAGTGTTAATAACTCCAACAAACCATCCTTTACAGCAATACACGTACTATAAATGATACTGGAGAATAAAAGCACTCATTCCCATACAAAGTGATCCAGTTTTTTATGTATAAACATCATACTCATATGTTTGTTGTTTTTCCTCATTGTTTAAAATTTAGTTTCCAGTATTTACACTCCTGAATCACTGGGAGGTACCATAGAGCAGACTGCCTTTCCGTGTTGACATAACAACTCAAATTATGAAGAACAAAATGAAATGTTAGACAGATCTCCCTGAGATATATATTTTTTACTACATGCCAGTCCTATAGACTTCCCAAACCTTTCTTCCTCCAAGAGGAAAACCAGTTAACTTCAGCAAACAACCATGGATCTGTCACAAGTAAAGAAATATGCCAGCAAGTATCATCTTCTAGGCGACTGTCAAAGGTCTGTTTTAAGTCATATACTACGTATGTGTAGTAAATGTATACTTAAGGTCATTGCAAATATTACTGCTGATTTGCCGTCATGTTTTATGTCCAAATTAAATTATAACAAAGTATTTGTCCAATAAAGCTTTATTTATCCTACTTTGATGTTGATAATGTTTAATTACTCAAACAATATCTAATATGGCATTTCAGAATCTAATACATTAAGACAACAGTAGCTGACAAGTTTCTAGATGTCAGGCAATCGTAAGCCCTTAATGCTTAAGCATACATACGTTTTTGCCAGCTACTTAACTGGCTTACTGGTTTACTTACATGGTAAGACTACACCACAGGCATGTTCTGGTTTATCGGCCAGTGAGTTAGCCATACCATCTGCGTAAAAGTTGGATGCTTGTGACTATAACAAACCATGAATAATGTTAGTGTTATTAATAGTTAACACACTGTAATAAAGAAATGCTAAACATAATTAATTTATAACTCCTTAAGTAACTAATTTTTAAAATGACTGTGTTCATTTTGTTTTGCATTATATATCAGCACACATAGTTGATTTCAAGCTTTATTAGCTACTAAACTAGTGCCCATATGAACATTAATGTATAGCCTTGAACTGTGAAACTGACTCCAATTGTATTTCTGTAAATGTAGACTTGTTGTATTATTGTTGTTAGAAATTATACATGTATGTAACATTCTGGATTTGATTAATACAGATTTGAGGTGTCTTGGAAACCCATGCAGACTGGGTGAAGTTAAAATGTAAAAATTATACAATAATAATGTCTTACATTCATTCATAATATATGGTTTTAATATATTTTCATATTGGTGCAAGAACAACAGAATAATGGTATGAAGAGAGGATTTATCTGCACAAAAAAATCCTACGCCAGTTGATATAACTCTTTAAATTTAGAACTCATCCTTACTTATCTTATGATTATTTATCACTTTTATTGACCTTCTTTGTGAGATATCTGCAGCAAATCTTGTGCCATGTTGATTTCATCATATTTGGTCAATGTTGCATAAAAATATGCACAGTTGCAAGTCTGCGATATCATATTTGTGCAAGTTTTCCCTCATTCTTTTACTTCCTTTTCCATTTTTCTGTTAATTGATTTTTCCAACTAAAGCTTTTAGGCATGTTCATACAATGATGACTTAGTGTTCTCCATATTTCTTGACCTACATGCTAACTGGCACCTTACACTGCCTTCATCTGTTTCAAATGACCTGTCTCATAATTCACATTCTGCCTCCTCTGGCTCTCTGTTGCCTCCCTTCCACTTCATTTACTGTCAATATCTCCCTATTCTTTGATATTCTAGTCCTTTCTTTGAATCTGCCCCCTCAAGCGATGTCTTATCTTGTGCTTTCATTTTGATCCGTCTCAGTCGATGTACGATTTTGCCGCTACATTACTGCCAAATGTAGGTAGCTGTATTTGAGCAAGTCTCTGAAGCTTTCATTGGTTTGTTAGTTTGTATCTTTTTGACATGGAACTGCTTCATAAGTAGTCAAATGTAATTGCTGTGTTTGCTTTCTTATAAAAAATAATGTTATAATAAAGTTTATTTTGCATTGAGAGCAGCTAGACAGTGCTTGCAACCCACTCTGCTCTTTAAATGTCCTTGGCTGTACTATTTTTATCTGGACAATTTGAATAGTATCAGAATCAGACAGACATTTTATCAACTGTGGATAAAGTTTTTGAGCTTCAGAGAGTGTATCCTCTGGGAAAAGGAAAGGTAATGCCCCCAGTCCTTGTAAGAGGCAAGTGGTTGATCCCCGTTTGTCTGATTTACTCTTCTGCTAACTTTGCTATGCTGATACACCCTGATCAAAATTCTGTATTGAGCCCACAGCAGCATATATAGATCAGGAGATATTTTTGATACTGTTGGCTGTAAAAGTAGCTGTAAAAATGAAAGGCTGTTTCAGTTTTGATCTCTTTTCTCCATGCATTTGCTGGGTTCATACTGAGTGCTGAGTCCATAGCTTTGCACAGGCCTGTCAGGGAGCTTGCTCTTTTCTAAGGGAATGCATTCATTTGGTATAGTTGAATGATAACAGTCACACACACATATATATATATATATATATATTTATTTATTTTTTTAATCTCTGGCTGCAGGTGCAGCAGTTGAATGCTGTTGAAATTTGGCCTCTACCTGACCTCTGAACCAGGCTGTTTAAGTAAATAAACCCTTTTCACACTTTCTGCATCCTTAAAGCACATACACATCAAACCAATGAGCTATGAGAAGCAGCCAAACCTGTTACTTTACTTGCAGTGTAATTGAATGCTTACTTTTCGAACTCTCTAGACTCTAAAGTCGCATTCATCATGTCCCTGTCATGGACTCAACAGCGTGTATAACTCTTTCATTATGGCAGGATTACACTTAAAAAGAAAACTTGACTGAAAATGAGACATTGACCAGAGTCAATCTCATAGTGAAATCCTTGTGGCACTTTGAAGACCTATGATCTGATATGAATCAAGTGGAAGCAATAGGCTATACATACATATACACAAACTCAGCAAGTTAGTAGGGCAAGTTACAGTTCCCATTTTAATATAGCCTTATATATCATCATCATCATATAATATCAGCCTTAAATAGTTTTATCATTATGATAAATTGTACAGTGGATGCAGTTGTGATGTGGAATCAAAATGGTTTGAATGGAGCAATAACTATAGAAGTCACATTGCTTTTTTTTCTTTGGTTCACCTATAAAACTAACAGTGATGGAAGAAGTACTCAGATCCTTGACCTTGAAGTAAAAGAAGAAACAAATCATTGTAAAAAATACTCAGACACAAATCTGTCTGCTTTTTCATCTCGCGTGTCTCTATATCATTCACCCAAACATGCAAGTCATTTGCTCTAATGAGGAGACAAGTGTGTAAGTGTAGAAACTGAATTCTCTCTAGCTGTATGGTCCTACACAGCCATGGTGAGGCACAGTTAACAGATGGTTGAACAGATGTGTGTAGTACTTCAATATGAGAGATGATACCATCTTCATACATGTTAATTGACAATTTAGAAAGGATGTGAAATGGCTACATCCTGGCGTGTTGCCATCACGGGAGTGGGAGCTGGTGTCAACCTGTCAGCACAGAGCATTGAGCTAAATTGGTTTTCACAGGGCTCTTAGCTCGAAGATGAAGTTTAACATAGCCAAAATCAGGTATTCATTAGGTAGGTGTAAACAATGTTATGGTAATTAGATATTCCTTGAGGAATCAGTCACTACGTCGAGCTTTAAGCTCTATACGCATACTTTTAGAGGCTGATTCAAAAATAAAGTTTTTTTTTATATGGGGTGTCACTGGATGTTTGTGCCTTACACATTGCAAATTGCAACTTCAACCAAGCAAGTTTTTTTAACTTGAGTGACTTACTGACAGTGGAAAAGTATATGAGTGTGTGGATATGGGTTACCTTGGACTTTAGGGTCAGGGGTAGTTGAATTTGACTTCTTACATGGTTTTGTTATAGAAAAGAATATATTCAAGTGGGTATGGCCTCATTCATTACAACATGAAATCAAAGCTCCTGTGCTGTTAGAATGAAGTGACTTCAGTTGTTTTGTTCAACTATACAACTTAATACTGAATAATTGTGGCTGGTACACTGAGCAGTTTTAGCACATTTCATTACAGGGCATAACATGTCAGAATCATGACTGGTTAGAGATTCTTTGGGTCACCTAACTTGCCTTTGTCACGATCAGAAGTTGTTTTCTTTTCAAGAGAGTTAGGGGTCGAATGTAGCATGTCCTCCCTGGAATTTTAGCCCATCATGTGGTTCAGCTGCTGAGTGAGGCTTTGGGATAACTGAGATGTCTCTATTTCCAGCCAAGGAATGATCTGCTTCATCACACTGTAATGAAAAAGAGAAAGTGCTTGATAAAACTCTCACCACCATCATCTGTTATCTATCAGATTTTTTCCCAATATACCATTTCTCTCTCACTGTTTTGCTGTTTCATTCACTGACATTGAACTCCCTCCCCCTTCTATTTGACCATGGTGAAAAACCCAAAGCTGCCACTGTCATGCAACACTCAGGGCCCTCATAAAGGCACCACCTGTTGCTGGTGCATGCCGGGACGCTCAACTTGGAATACAGCACTAAGTCATTCACCCTCACACCCCAGTATCCTTTTACGAGCGACATGTGCCCAAATAATGCTTCTCAGTCCTCTGCTAAAAGAAGGTAGATATAATACAGAAAAAGGGAAGGTGGCAGATCACATGCTATATCCTATGCTGAACATAGCGTTACCTTCTACTTCCCATTGTGCTGTCTTAGTAATCCTAGTGGTGTAGTAGCAGATTGCATGCAAAGTCTAAGGTAGACAAGTAGAACTTTACAGCTGCTTTACCACCAAAATAGACTGTTAAATGCAGATTCTTCAGCAATTTTAGCCAAAGATACACATTTTTTATGTTTATCATCATCACCCAGAAATTCTAGAGAATCCCAGGTATTTTGTACTATTAAAGGTTGCCTGATGACATTAGTCAATGAGGCATTTGTTGTTTGTTCAAATGCTTAATATGAGCTATGTTTACTTTTATCTCACCAGGACACAACCACAAGTATTACTTTTAACCTGACTATTTCTGTTTCTTAACCATAACCTAGTAGTTTTTAGGCTTAAACCTAACCAAACCTTTCCCATTGTGCTAGCAGATGTGGGAGTAATAATTTTATTTATTAATTATTATTTGATCATTTCAGTCCAAAATCTTTTCGAACTATTTCAAATCTTATACTATCACGTTTCACACAGTTGTGGAGTTTGTTGGAAGTGTCACCAGCTTCCTGCTGTCCCACTGTGCACAGCAGATGATGGATGATGCACTGGTCTAAAGTGCCTGACCCGTTTCAGTCCTACTCTTCTACAACACTAAACAGGGGTGCCATTCACTGTTTAAGCCAGCAGCACATTCTCACATGAAGAGTGTCCATTCTTTTGAATCAATAATATTTCTTTGAAATATTGCCAGAATGTTTCTAGAATGCCTCTGAGGTAATTTGATAATCCTCAACATTGTACATGTGTCAATTTAAATAAATTGACAGATGGTCCAGATGGTAGATGAGATGTTCAGTTCAGTGTTGTCCTACCGTTAGGATACATGAAAGATCTTTTGCACACAGAAAGAACACAGAATGTTTATACGTACATTTCTGCCAGAAACAACAAGATTTTTAATTATTATCAGGATGACATAAGCCAGTTTTGTTGAACAGATAAATTATTGGAACTAATACTGTAACATCCAAAACACCATAAAGAGAAACTCATCATCAACAGCACTGACCACACAGTGATAATCGTCTCTGGGAAGTGCTGTTTAAAACAGAATTGCAAAGATCATGTACTTCCTGTTGATTTACATACTGTATAAAGTAAAGTAAATAACCAAAATCAAAACAAAACCTAATGCACTTATGAGTTCAAACAATTTTATTCTTAGCATAATATATTAAACCATATTCATAAATGATTAGATAATTGGGGAACATTGCATAATGTTGCAACCTGTGGTCCAAATGTAAAAAGTAGTGATTTTAAAACTCACCATACAACATTAAATCACAAAATTTGCTAACTAGCTAGACAGTCTTGTCCTACAGGCTACTGAGAGTAACAGCAAAAGGTGTATGCTGCCATTTGTTTGCTTGTTTGTTTATATCAGTAATATGATTCTCTGAGAACCATATATAATGCTTTTTGTTCACTTGGAGAGGTTTGCTGCCACCAATTCGCTGTTCAAATAACATCATTATAATTCTTATTAGTGTTTAAGAATATCCTTCCCTTTAATTCTCTTCAGTCTCCATGGCTACTTGGCAGTTCAAACTGATTGTTCCCTTATCTCATAGTCTTAATTAGGCAGATATACTGACAAAAGTATACATATAGACAGGTCGACAGAGATGTAGACAAAAAGATGCCGTAGCATCTGCTGGAGGTTTTTTTCTACTGTTTGTCCTAATTAAGGAAACAGTGCTATCATAAATGTTTGTGTGTTGCATAAATAGCGCAGATAAACTGGAGGAGACTGTTTTTGAACTTTTGTGACTTAATTTAACATTTGGAAATGTAAGAGTTGTTCTTCAATAAACTGGGTGAATGAAACGGTATTTCAGAGATTATACTCATTTGCGGATATTTCATGAAAGCTAAAGATTTCAGTTCTGATGTTAAGTAAAATTTTTAAAGAATATTGTTTTTATCTTGACTCGATCACTTTAACCTGCAAGGCAACACTCTATTAGCACCAGACTAGGGTCAGCGGCGTGTTCTGGTGTCTGTACAGCAAGGTTTAAAATAGCTCCCTGGAAACTGATCATCAGTGCTGAGCAGCAGTGAAAACAACATCATCAGATTTCCACTCAGCGTTAGAATAAGCACTACATATAAAGGGCCTTGTCAGCATTATTCAGCAACATTGGTGGACAGCTAAGATACTTGAAGATGATATATTTCTGTTACTTCCAAGGTGAATCTTAGTAACAGTCTTGATTCTTTGCTGCACTGTACTCAGTTGTGTCATGTGCTGCCACTAGATGGCATTGTCACACTTTATTGTGTTGCGCCTATAATCAGCCTACAGACTTCCCTCATAGCAGGAGATGAACTTAATACAGTTGTGGAGTCATCTGGAGCACACTGGTCAGAATTTATAGACCCTAAATTACGATGCGGCTTTGAGGCAGGGCTCCCATTGTGTTGATGCAGTTGGTCTGACCATGAAGTATTGATTATATTATGAAATTCACTTAGCTGATAAGTGGAATATGTTTATTTATAAACAGAAAGGCCTCTATTTCTTAATGGCATCCATTTCTTAGCAGACAAACAACAGTGTATTGAAGGCAGAGGTAAAATTAGATTGAAATGCCAAAGGGAAAGAAGTTTTCTTCTACTTCCTTCATAGAGGGAAACTAACACATTGCTCTGCAGTTTTATACCAAGTTAACCATTTCTCATTTGAATAACTCACTTAAGGTGGCATTGTATGACAATTTAAGAATTATGTTTGTATAAAATGAAAAGATGTTAATCAACAGCTAAGAACCTATACTTGACTTAACAGGACAAAACCTTTTATTTACTGATATATTACACTGTGAGTTTTATATATAGTTCTGTTTCTGATGTGTATGTTATATAGTTATACAGTAAGAGCCCTTGGATGAAATCATTTTCTGGATTCTTGAGGCAGTATTTTGTAGCATGAAGCTTCAAAGCAGGGGGTCGTCCAGAGACATGATAGAGGCACTGTTAGAGCTACTCAAGTGTAGTCACGCGTTCACCCTAATGTGTGATCGTACAATAGGATGATTCATGATCACATCAGAAATTATCCAACAGTCACTTTTAAGAGGATTACCATATTATTCTTCTCTAAGGAAATCATTTTAAGCAAAATACCAAAACCCAAAATTGCCTCTCCTTAATAGTGAGTAGAAATACGGAGGGTGTGTTATAACACCCAAGAAATTACTTCATTATAACCTGTTCTATAATCTGTTGAATCCCCACCTATCACTACATATACAACTATTGCCATTTTGTGTGACTGTTTGCAAAATTATCCTGTACAGAACAAGAGATATACACCATATAATGTGCACAATGTAGACTTGAGTAAATACAGACTACAGTATGCATTATTTAACACTTATGTCAATGTATTTTCAGTCCTCTTAAAGATTATATTGCATATCATTGTGCGCATATTCATTATCTCACTTCAACTGATTAGGGCAGTGTAATATTACAGCATACCAAAACAGTCAGTGTAGATTTACTTCAGTCATGACCTGTCACATTCTGATATGGTGAGATATGGGAAATACATTGTGATGCATTTGAAGTTGTCAATAATTGGTGTTGATGGAAATGTGTATTAAATCTTTCTAGATTAGATCCTCTGGATATTTACACTGCATTTGGGTATATTCTGTGATACTGTATATTGCAAATATTGTAGGCTGTTGGTCAGTATATCCGATCTAAAATATATACCCTAACCATATATCTATTTTCTACACTTCTGCTTATTCTGTGTATGGCTGCAAGAAAGTCTACATATATGGAGTGACTGATTTACAATTAAAGCACAGTTGGAATATGATTTAATAGAATGAATCTCTCCTAAAGGGTTGTATGTTCTTTACATTCTGTTGTGATGACAGGATAATAAAATAGAGGACAACTTAACTATTAGCACCAAAAATAATCTCAACATTATGGTCTGTTTCACTCAATCTCCTTTGCCTTAGCTTGTTGACCTAATCTAATACCAAAATACTTTGACAAACCACCTCAAAACACCTCTGTATCTTGCCACAGAATTTTGATATATATCACAACCGACCCTAAGTACCAACAAATAAGCCAAGGCGAAGCAATAATTTATTATGTGATGCTTGGCTATTATACATCTCTCTGTCCCGGTCACCATAACTCTTCCCTATAGTAGCCATTTGAGCACTGCAGTGTTACCAGGGACAGGAGTGATAACTCAGGTGTAATAATGGACCTCTGCACAGCCATGATGATAGACGAGCCCCCCATGTAGGAATATATTCTTAATAAAAACACACTTTCTTTAATAAAGGTCCATTTTGTTGCCAGTGTCTGATGGAAACTCATGAGACTAAAATTCCACACACCTCCTGTGTATGACTGAGCTGCCCAAGGTTGAAACTATGCAGAATAATTTGTTGTTCAGTAGTGATGGAACAAACTCTGTAAATATATTTCATTCGCTAGTGGTAAGCACATAGTGCCACAGTTTCACAGTGCCAGACGTCAACTTTGTGAATCAGAGCCATTTCTAAAGCCTTGCTAGCAGCTCTAGGGATGGAATAGCTGGTCTGCCAATTGGTTAGTCCAACACTTTCACCCAAAATAAAAAAAAATATCTATTATTTGACAGATTGACATGAAAATTGGTACAGATATACATGGTGTCCTGAACTTTTGTGATTGACTGACTTTTCTTCTAGTGTATATACCTTATGAAGCAAGAGGCTATTCTATGTTCAGTGTCAACCCTTTTACAATCACTCACGATTCCTCTACAGTACGGTGTGTGGGCATCATGTTACCAGTCTTCAGCGCATGAACTTCCCATAACTGAAACATTTCTTATGTAGAGAATGGCATCAGACAGCACATGTGAATTATGAGCTCACAGCTTTTTGTCTGAGGAAACGTTTAGCATGTTATTATTAAAGATTTATTTATTTCACTTAATTGGAATGATAAAATAAATTAGCTTTATGCCAATTTTTATATTTGCTTCATCAATTGTCCAAGCTCAATTTTTGGCAAAGCATAGGGTTACCACTTATGATGCTGATTAGCCAACAGCAAACAATGTAGGTCATCTGTGTTTTTAAAGCCCTCAACCCCAAAAACACAAAAACAAAACAAAAATCGATGTCTGGGCTGAGCTTTTGATTTGGAGAATCGTTACACCCCTAACAGATAAAAAAAAAAACAATTAAATGAGGGAATAATCATACAGTATATGTGCAATTAGTATTGAATTCATATATCACATATACTCATCCACAGCAGTGTTTTTCTAATACTCAGAGGAAGATTTTGGTTCAGAAGAGTGAGGCCTGTGTTACCCCAGATAATCAGACAAGAAAGAAATGAAGAAATACCAACAAAACACATAGGTTATGTAGAAAGGACGTTTGTGAATTTAGTTTTTTTTTCATATTGCTTAGTCAGTATTTGATCTAACACCTTGTCATCAGTGATTATTTAGCATCATGTTTCTTTTTCTTTTTTTATAAATTAAACTCCCTATGCTGTGCACCACCAATTACCACCACATTGAGACTAATCAGAAAGGAATAATTTATTTTTCAACAAGGTATTTTTTTATTTTACAATACAAGCAAATAATATCCTACCACGACAGCTAACACTGTGTACTGTCCCCCCACTAAATAAGAACATCATCAAGGGAAATTTGACAGTAATTTTCAAGGAAAGGGACAGTATTACTCATTTGCTTCACCCACCTATGTCTGTAGATGTGTGAATCATACGTCCACCTGATGAGGTTTATTCATTTGACTGTACATGCAAAATGAAGGTGCACCTTCATCTTGTGCTGTTTGTTGCCTTGTCAGTGTCTTTAGTCATTAGAGCAGGATGAAAGCAATTTGTCAGCTTCAGGGACTCATGATTGCTCTAAAACAAAAGTAGCAGGGAGGCTCTCCAAAGAGCTGACAGGCAGTGCATTGAATTTCACAAGCACCTGCAGGCTGTTAACGTGATATACTCCACCCAAAACCTACAGGTTTTTTTTTAGTATGAAACACTTAAACCCTGTAAACCACAGAGGTGGCTGTAATTGTGTTTTTCAGTTTGCTTTTTTATGGAGAAGAGAAGCTGTGATCAGCTTAAAAAGTTTTCACAATATAAAAAAAATGTTTCAAAACACTCCTATTCTCAATATGTTTGCAAAAACTCACATTTTCACTGAAATATGTAGGCATTTGCTTCAATCTTAATTCTCACGTACAACCCTGCTGAACTTATAAACAGGCATGAACATTAGTTTGTACATGGATTGACGTTGCCCTGCAGCAAACATGATCTACAATCTCCTGTTTCTTCACTCTATGTGCAATATTTATGTAACCCAGTCAGCTTAAGTGCTTATTATTTATTGTGCACAAAGCAGATTAAACACAATAGCTTAATTATATTTTGCACAGAGCCACAAATACCAACCGTCCTCCGTTGCTCAAAAACCTCACATGCTTCCAGGTTTGCTTTGGGTCAAATTGCATTGCTATGAATGGGTTAAAAAAAAGTTTAGGATATAAATACAGGATTAATGTACTTATCTAACAAACTTACTTCAATACTGGGTTTAGCTGCACTAAACACACCTAGACCTGTGACTGCAAGCCTTGTTCATTTTACACACAATTTCAATAGAATGTTTTTAACAATGTGACATTGGTTTAAAAGTTTCAGCAAGCTGCACACTAAACCACAATCAGAAGAAATTCCAAAACTGATGAGGAAGGAAGTGATTGAAATAAGCACTAGTCTGTGAAGGATGACAAAGAATGGCTCAGTGAGAGCTGTTATCTCCAAATTAAGAACACTTTGCACCAGTGAACCTTTGTAGGAGTGACTGCCCTTTCAAAATTCCTCCAAAAACAGAGCGACAACTCATCCAGAAAGTCAAACGAGAGCCAAGTAAAACATCATCTTCATGACTTGACTTTTAGAAAAAATACTGGTCAAAAACTACCTCCAAACAAAAACAGAGATGAAAACCAACATTATTATTATGATCTTCAAATATTTTGGGAGAGTGTTCTATGGACAGATGAGTCAAAAGAGGAAGTATTTGAAAGACAGGGGTCTCCTTGGCCAAAACCAACAATACCCAATAATGATGTTGGTTCTATACCTGTGCTTGGCATCATACCTATGGCAAAGCATGGTGGAGTTTGTTCTAAGGGGACCATATCAAATCAAAAAAAAATTCAGGTTTCCCAAACAAAAAGATTGGAGAAGGTGTCAGCATGGCTATTTTAATAGTCAGTGGATTCTATCTTGCATTTACAATTAGTTTTATGCCACTTCTATTACTGTTTTTTAATGTTTTTGACTTTTTTTATTCTAAAATAAAGAAAAATCTGTCAGACATAAAGCTATATGCAGTTTCTGTGTAGGCATATTACAGTGATTGGTAGTAGAATTGGCTGCAATGCAAAGGCCACCAGCTAAAATCATGACTAGGACACCAAACTGGTCAGAGCTGGCTCTGATAGAGGGTAATGTGAATTCAGCTCTCTACCAGAATATATTCCTATATTTCATATGAAACTAAATTGTGGTTTTGGAATGGAATAGTCAAAGTTCTGATTTAAATCCCATTGAGATGTTGCTGTAGGACTTTAAACTTCCACCACAGTGAGAATAAAGACCAACCAGTTATTTGAAGCATTTGTTTGAAGTTGTGGCTGATAAAAGGTTACACAGCTACAGGTAACTGTTAAGTTAAGTGCTGTTAAGTGTATAGGCTAATTCCGTTGGCTAACCTACAGTATTTGCTTGGGTTGCCTTTCTTTTGTTGTTTTGTTTGATGATCTATGAGATATATGCAAAATCTGAGGAAATCAAGGCGACAAACATGTTTGCATGTAGCACATAGCAGCTATACTTCGCTTTGTCAAGACTGGTCATTGCTCACTCATTACTGGATATGTACTTACATTTAAATTTACATTTCCATTGTATGACTTTCAGAAGACAGTGTGTGTAAGTGAGAGTTTACAGAGAGATTACATTTAATCCAAGTAAAAGGACAAATCATCTCAATTTTAGAATTTTGCTTTTTGTAAAAGCAATAATGCTGCTTTTTATTGTGGCAGCTTATTGCAAATGGTCATCTTCATTTCACTGAACTACAAATACACATTTAATTTTTTTCCCCCAATTAGAATAACAGGTTGAAAATATCAGTCACAAACACCACTGTTCACTGTTCATCTGTTATGGTTTCCATGTAGATAGTTAGTTATTTGTAATCTATAAACTTTAATTAGATGGTGACAGTGCTTTCAGACTACTGCTGTTTTTCACACCTGATTTAATCCATTTTACTATAAGCAGTAAGCGTTCTTGTTGTAGCAGGAGCCTGACATGC
>JAUMHL010000025.1:20675571-20715682 GCA_032362345.1 Sandelia bainsii
TACGTTCAGTATCAACGTATTTGCGACTTGTCATTTACGTTAACTGTGAACATATGATCATTACGTTAACACAAAACTTAATCGGGTCGCAAATACGTCCTGTATCAAAACGTAATCGGGATTGCAGTTTTGTCCTATATGAACATAATTTTTAGGAGATAGGGCTGCAATTACTGTATCAGTCAGTGGGCCGGACATGTCAGATCCCTGGAGATAGAGAGTATGTTGTACAGGAAAGAAGAGAAGAACACAGTGAAAACAGGATTGGAAAACATTTATTTTCCTTGGCCTCAACATAGGTACTTCTATGCCTTCCTGCCACTTACTTCCTGTACTACCTCTTAAGCGGGTCTATAGAAGGTATTAGCTATTGGCAGAGCAATTTCTAGACTGGAACCAGACAGAGTGCCAGGACAACGTGTAGGTTGTCAAACCATATGAAACTCATTAGAATGAGCTGCAGTGATTTTGCAGTGGTCTAAACTTTCACACATATGCAGAGCAGTTCCCTGGACTCATTTCACTGAGTGCTCTCAACAATTCTATAAGATTTGTTTGGCTTTAGAGCCCATGTTCTGAATTGCCTCTATGGATTCCTTTGCGCTGCTTAGGACTTTGGCTTATGGAAAGGTTAACAACCACAATTTGACTGATTATAAAACTGAATTATAACAAACCTGATAAAAAAGCCACACATATGTCTTAAATTATTTTCCTTCTTAATACTGCTAGTAGTAGTGTTAGTGTTTAACAAATGGTATTGAAGAAATACCAATTTCACAATGTGCTTACTTGTTCTTTTTTCTGTGAAAATAAGTTAGCCACTTTTTAACCATTACATGATTTCATACTGTATATATCACTGTTTTCACATGGAGAACACAAATCTTCACTGTAATATTGATATCTTATTAAAGTAGTCAACATATTCAATGCTTAATACATATCTAAAATATATAATTAGTTTTCTTTGTGGCACAGTTTGTTTGTCCTTGCGTGCTGCCTAGGATTCCCCAAACAAATCATAATGCCTCAGACACTATGCAGATGGTGGTTGATAATTAGAAGGCTGAAATATGTCACTTTTATTAGCACTGTATTTGGCTCTGCTGCAGACGTGTTGCACTGAGCATGGAAACCAGACTGCACCCTATTATTCCTCTCACTTAATTGACACATCAGTGAGGACTAGTGTGGTTAGCATCCTGATAAAAGACAGTATGACTACCACGAGTGTGCCCATTACTTCCACTGTAGATGTCTCACTGTGGCTCAGCACCTCAGTTCATAGTCTAATCACCTGTTTGTATTGGCTTTTGATTGGTGCAGGATATCAGGTTTCATAAGCCATTATTCTTCACACTTCATTTTTGCTGTTTTGTTCAGTATGTCTTCCCTTGTGAGAAGAAATAGAAACATTGATGTTTGTGTCTTTTATTTTTATATATTGTGTGAGGCCTTGAGGCGACAAATGGAGTGACAGAAGGGGGCATTTTCTACATTTGTGTACTCATCAAGATTTAAAACTCCAAACAACTGAGTTGGATAAGACTTGATAAAGCCCTGTTTTTAGATCCTGTACAAAAGAGGGACTTCATGTCTAATAGCATTTGTGACAGGTTGTTGAATATACATTTAGTTTAGCATTTGAAGACTTTCGTTGGACCCAGTGGTGAATTTAATATTTGCCTTCTGGCAAAAACAATAGTGTCATGTCTTTTTTCTGCTTCTCTGGGAAAGAAAATTGTAAAAAAATGCTACTCCAACGGCTACATCAGCTTTAGGTTTGAAACCTGTAATAAAATTACACAAAGTAGAAAAGGAAAATCTAAAGCTGTCACTTTTGTTCAGCATGTGGTGTAGCAGGTTCAATAAAATGGAGCTGTGACCTAAAGTAAGGTCATAGAACCACAGGTTACTTGTACTTGTGCTGTGTTGGGGGGTTGATTGTAAAAAGAAAATCACATACACACATCACAAATCTAGAGTTAGGATTTCAAAGGTCAGAGAAAGTCAGGAAAAGCTTCAGCTATGATTTGAAAAGTTAAAAGAAATGTTTTGAATGTTGAGACTTTCTGAAGACAGAGATTCAGACACAAAGCTTTCTGAAATTTAGATCCGCTCTTTCTGCTTTGTATGCTGCAATTTCTGAAAACCAAATCTGAATAATAACTAAATAAAGGCTTCTCCATTTCATCCACAAATTTTATTTCTAGCAGAACGCTTTGAAAAGGTTCTAAAACACCATTCAGACCTTAGAGTTCGAAAGTACAATATATTAAACTATACAAAAAAGTATATTAAAGTGCAGTTGAACAGTTCAGTGACTAAATAATTTTAACAAAATCCAAGTAAGTGATCCACTCTTTGATTTCAATAAGACCTTTTATAGAGTGTTGCACATAGTCACTGCATTATGTAACTTAGTAGGATAGACTACTACATATGTACACTGAAAGTACAAGCTAAGCTAGCGTAGCTGTCTACAAATGCACAACTGAAGTTAGAACTCAATGAAAAAACATCACCAGGAGACAAAATTCAGATACCACCACCCTCACAATGTACTACATCATTACATAAAATTTTAAAACTAGATTTGGATCATCCCCACTTACATGGAGCTGGTTTGGCTTTGAAATGATGACGATTGATGATTAAACTAATTTGTTGAACTAAATGTGTAAGTGCCACAATAAGTAAGTAAGTAACCACCACAAAAATGACACACATATGAAGGATATGCAAAGCTTTGGGGATCAGCTGTCCACGACAGGCCTATAAAAATAAATATAACAGAGGTAGTGCCAATTCGAGTGGTTGAGAGAGAACTTTCCGATACTATAGACCCAAGCTACACAAAACTAAATTCCAAAAAGTATCTAGTTATAATTTTTTTGTAAATATTACATGCCACAAATAACAATGTATGAAATCACAGTGAAAAACAAATTGTCAGTAACTGCTGGACGTGTAAATATGCCACTGTTCACAAATAAACATAAAACACATCAATATTGTGTTCACAACTTGTTTTCCTATCCCCATGTGGGGAAAAAAAAAAGTTAAAGTGTGAAGAGTAATCACCCTATTTTGAGGTGGGCTACACACAAAAATTGTGTACTGTATCAGCATATTTTAGATTGAAGATTTATCATGCAAAGTTCTTTTAAGAGGAGTTATGTTTTTGGTTACAGCACACTCCTGTTATGTGAATTTAATTATCTCAATAGGAGGTTTAAAAGCTCGATCTATCCAATAGTTTCTGTGGTAGAAAAGTGAGTCTGAAGTAGATAAACATTCCTCCTCTAGTTCATAATCTTGATGTTTTTGCTAACCTGCATCAATGGAAAAGCACATATTTTTGCCAGTAATTCTTTCCTAGAGAAAGAACAATGTCTTTTGGACATAATGAAAGAAAGTGTTGCCCAGTGTTGGCCACATTTGTTGATATGTGAGTGGCCATATAAGATGGGCCATGCTGATGTGCCTAGAAAGTGGGACTACATTAAAAATGAGGACCAATTTCCTCTTCTGCATCTTGTGCTTTCTCTGTGGATATATTAGTGTAAGAGCTCCCATCCTCTCCGTGACCAGACACACTTCTGTGTTATAAACGTAGAATGCTTTTTTAGCCTATGCATCACATTTACCTACAGTGTCATCCACAGTGTCACAGTGGTGAGGGGGTTTGAATGGCTCGCAATAAATTATGATTTATAACAGCTTCAGGGATGTAGTTCACCTCTATCTAGACTTGACCTATTTCTTAGCAAAGTTCACACAAACTAAGTTGTTGTAGTGTCCCTAATGAGAAAAGATAAATTTCGATCTTCCCTGAGTACTCTTCGTCCACTTTGTTGTATCATTAGTTATACAAAACTATGCAATCGGCTCTCTAATCCAGCCCTGTGACTTATTTACTATTTTAATCCACAGCTTGCTTCATACATACATTTTGTACCTTAGAAGGTTTTTGTAGACCCTACTTATTCATTGATCTGATAACTGTTAGTCCTTCAACATTTGTACACTTAAAAATAAAAAGTATAATCTTAAATTCAAGCAATGCAAAGGCCCTAACTACTGATAAAATATGGACAGCCCCAGATAACCCCAGAGAGTCCATTCATTATCTAAACCACTTATCCTGTTAAGGGTCTTGATGGTGCTGAACCTTATCACACTGGGTGAAAAGTACACCCTGGACAGGGTGCCAGTCTAACATATGGAGCATACAGAGAAAGACCAGCATACAAACTCACACATACAGGCAGTTCAGAGTCACCAGTTAACCTAACCTGTCTTTGGACTGTGGGAGGAAACTGGAGAAAATCCATGAGAGTGTGGAGAGAACGTGCAGACTTAACACAGAAAAACCCCTTCTAGCTATGAGGCTGCAACATTAACCACTCTGTCGTGCAAGTGTAAGATTATTTTGTTCAGCTATGCACACACAGACATTCATAGTTCTATCTTGACCTTGGAAACAGAGGTTGACTTTGACTTTGAACTTAAGTTCAACTTCAACCTGCTGAGACCCAGCCCCAGACCCATTTATGTCCTCTGCAGTGGGCATTTGTTTTTGGTCTATATCTTTTGACTCATTTGAGCTACCCTACTAAGTCCTGATGTGCTCAATAAGTGTTGCCAGATGTATGAATTATCGTATTTGTACAATAATATATACGTACGTACGTAATATGTACGATCAATAATTCCAAAAATCCCATAATGTACGATAATTTGACCAATTTATTTTATGGCTAATATACTTCATTAGCACAACAAGGTACAGATCTTTTTTTTTCATCCTGCGCAGACATACTTGGCTTGACTTGGTAATCGTCTCACGTGCCTTTACAGCCAATCAACACACGATGTAGCACATGGTGACGCATGACGTAAAAAATGATGACTCCACACAGGTAGAGGCACTGTTCTGCCCAGAGATGGTTTTTACAACTGTTCTGTAGGTAAAAATTGCATTATAGACTATAATATTTACAGTCAATGATAATTATTCTTGAAGCAGATTGTCTGAGCCACGTCAGAATGCAAATTGCATGCCTACGATAATTTTCCTCAAAATACGATAATTTTAAGCTGCTGGTACGATACTTCAACATTTAATATCTGGCAACACTGTGCTCAATAGAGGACATCCTGGCCGTTCCAATAACACCTCATGTGTTTGGGTGGGATGAGGGGAACTTTTTTTCTTTCTGAGATAAAATGGACAAAATAGACAAACTTTTTTTCCTTGGATCTCAGATGAACTTTCCCCAGTTGTGTAGAAAATTTCCTTTTTTTGTTTTCTGAAATTTAGACATTACTTGGAATCTTGGAAGGCATAGCTAAATATAAAAATCTGAAAGTAAAGGACCATTGCACAATAAGTTTTAACCATAGTGATAACAAAGATTATTATTATTTTGTGTATATAAAATGTTGCTTTGAATAATAATTTATATGTTGCACATACTAAACTTTTTCTAATGAAATTGATAACTTACAGGTACAAAAGACAGACTCTTCATTCTATAATTTTCTGAAACTTTGCAGTTTTTTGTGCTGTCATAAACTGGTAGGATGGTTACTTTATGTGGTTTGTTGGGCTTTAGTTTGTACATTAATAATAGCTTCCCTCCTGCTGATGCTGCTATTTTCTTTTGATCAGCAGAAGAAAGGAGGTGCAAGGTGCAACAAAAGAATGAGATGTGCCCTGAGAGATTTCAGCTACAAAAGAAAAAAAAAAAAAAAACTTGTTCTCTGGCCAGTCAACAGTATTATCCGTAATGTTAGTCAGATAAGGTTGTCTAATCACTTTTAATATGAAGAAACTGACTTTATTTCAGTGTCATTTTACATGCTGTTGTAATACAAGAGGACAGTTGTAATAATCGTGATACTGGCCACCAAAGAATGTCAAAAAGAGTTACTTGTGACTTAAGCAGAGATGGTTACCCAAAAGCATGCTCTTTACATTACATTTATATAACATTTTGCACTTTTGCAGTTTCATTTTTATTCCTAGGCCAGACTAGAGCATGTTTTCACAGTGAATGGGAGGTTTTAAAATATCAGCAGCAAGCAGGGAGCTTTCAAATAAATGAGTTTAAGTATGAATGTAGAGCTTTACCAACATGATACCAGCTACTGTGTTTGTATGTCTGTCTTTGTGTTGGGAGATTTTTTTTTCCACAACTAGCAATATGTGGTGTTAGAGAAACAGTTTACCTTCCTCAATGTGATGATGGCCCGAGAAAGTTCAAAATGCCCACTGTTTTATTAACTGCAACTCCTACTGTACCATTTGACTCTACATTGATATTTTTTAGTCTGTTGGGTAACTGATATAGTATCACTTGCAGGAGTCCAGATACAGCAGATCACACTTGACATGGATTCACCTGACTTTAGATGTCAAGCTGGGCTAAGAATCTACAGCCATGCTACATGCTCTTTAACGTGGCACTGCACTTTAAGTCTAACCCTAACATTAGCACATTGACATTCTCACATCAGCATGCTAACATGCTGATATGGTCACTATGTTCACCATCTTTATGTTACCATGATAAAGTTTGCTAATTAACCAGGCGCAACAGTGAGACTGAGGGGTATGTAATTATTTTTGAGAGTATCTGCTCTGATTATTCCAATCCATTTATCAGTTGTTGACAGTTTTAAAGGGAAGCTTTGGTGTACTGGTTAGAGGAAATTTATGGATCAATCATGACAATCAATCATAATCAGTAGTTATAGAGATACAGTATTTCAGCCTTGACTGGATGTTAACCAACATTGAAATTTCTAGATATATGTGGCTAAAAACTGTGATGCATGTCTCATGACACTGTATGTGTGTATACTGTAAGCATCAGAATATAATCTCCAGTCCAAATGAGTATATGTGGAGGTTCCCAAAAGAGAGGTGGCAATTCAGAAATAGAAATTGCCATAAAATACTAATAAATTGAACCATTAAACATGAACAAAACATTAATAAAACATTAATAAAATGAATAACATGTCAGTTTTGACATGTGGTGTTCTATTGTTGAATCGGCCCTAACATAAACATTTTTTGTCATTATCAGAATCTGAATCTGATCCAGATGCTTGAAGGGAATATATGTACCATACAACGTCGTTATGTATTTGTGTATGGCAAAGCTTGTAGGAGAGAGTGAAATGGTGCATAGCAAATGTAAGCAATATTGGCAGTGGGTATGAGTGATCCTGGCTGCGGTATACTAGGCTCTGTATTATTCTGTCATAGTCTTTCCCAGTTCTTGTTAGGATGGCCTAGTTTCATTGTAAAGGCTTTGCCCACCTCCTCACACTTGTATTTTCTCCCCTCCCTGAGGAAAACATGTTACCCAAGTGTCTCTCTTTAACCTGAGGATCTCTACATACAGCTTTTGTCTGGTTTCCCAGCTTCCCTGGGGCTCAATTAGACACATCATTCAGTGGACTCCACAGTTGAGCTGATTGCTGCCTGTGTGTTACAGACCGACATCTTTTTATGTTTTGGATGACAGCTATATATGTTTCATAATAACAGAAACAGACAGAAACTGCTTCAGAATAGTTACAGCCAACTTTTTTTGGAAAGTGAAATAAGCTAACTGTTACGTACACACAAGAACACAGTATTATTACACAAATACTGCATTATAGGTACGGTAGAAAACTCAAAGACGTAATCAATCATCTGATGATGATGGTAATACTTTTGGTTAATAGTAATACTGTTGCTTACTCTGGTAAGCTGCAGTACACAGAAACATACCATTAATGTATAATATTGTACCTATTCTCTTTAAAGTAAATTATTGAGTTATTTAGACCTATAAATACCAATTTAAGAAATAATATGACATCTGCATATATATGAGGAAGCAAATCAGAACAGTGGCCGGCAAGTTATTCTACATTAAACGAGAAAATTATTGTAAACAATAAGTATTGTCATAGACTTTAAGCCAATGGGGATGTTTAATAATGTGGAACATTTTCTTAGCAATAACTGCATTTCTTCTGTGACTCACATAAACATTACAAGTATAAGATAGTCCAGAAATAGATGAATGAAACGCTGAAATTAGTGCCCAACAAATACCATAATTATTCCACTTTGAGTCGTGTTTGCTAAAAACTATAGTGCCCAGCTGTTTTGAAAGTACCGAGAGTCGAATTAACACATTGGTGATAATCGGTCTTGTATTTTTCTTTTTTGACAAGAAATAATAGAGGAATGGTTGCATTTGAAAGATTCTGTAAAAAAATTTTGCTTAATGTGTATTGTTATTGTTCAACTAGGCTAATTATAGATTCTTTACAAAAAAAATATACTGATATTGAGAAAATAAATTGTTCAGTCTAAAAAAAAGTGAATACAAATAAACTATATTGTATTAAAAAGGGCATCTGCGTTCACAATTTTTCTTAGTTTTTTCATCCTGTAGACAGGTACCTATCCAGCATTTTTCTTTCACGCAGTTACTGAATTATTACAATATTACTCCTTTCACTGTGCAATAACTGCAGGATATTCATGAGGTACTGTTTCCTAGCAACATAGTTTATGCACATCTTGGATGCCTTGTCACTATCAAAGACAAAAGATGAATGAAATTTTAGTTGAATAATTGAATATTAAAAAAATTGTTAAGCTGTGATTCTGTCATCACGGCAAACAAACTATTCTCAATTTATTTTTGTTTACATGTGGTTATACTTTTCCATGTGTTTTGTTTTCTTCGTACACATATTCAAAGTGACTTCTTACCTTCAAGTTCGCTCTTCTGTCTCTGTCCTTAGTGACTTGCCTGTAGATCAGCAATTCAGCCACCGTTAGTGTTGAGTCTGTTTATGATGGTATACAATAGCGTTGCTCTGTATCTCAGAGTGTTCCATCAAAGGACCCTTGAGAGAAACATCACTATGTTGCTTCTCTCAATCCTGCTGCATATTCGTTCTCAGTTCTAAACAAATGTGCTCTAGTGCGTATTCTGTCACCTGAGGGCAGTTGTATTATATTATTTTCAGGTACACATGGGAAAGAACTATACAGAGTTTATGTGTTCAGCTATTCATACTTGCACAGTGCTACTGCTAAAGATAGCTTTGACTTTCCCCATCCACTGCAGTCAGTCAGTTTCAGTGGTTAATAAAATTAAATTGGTTTCTGATAACTAAAACCAAATTAATTACTTTTCAGAGAAAAGATGGTTAGCATTTGCACTTTGTAGGGACTTTGACATGGTTCAATTGTCTGAGGAGAGTGTGCCAAGACATTTCAAGATCATATGAAAGGATTCATAATTGCATTGTGATCCACTTCTTATGTGCTGGGTTTTGTGTATGTTCATGTTAATATGCTGTGAGAGCTATATTCATTTATTCCACTACTCTGAAAAACCTGTCATCATCACTGTGATCACATAGGCGATGATGAAGGCGGGTCTGCATTCAAGCATTGAAGAGGAATGTTTTGTGTGTGTGCACTTTTTTTGTTTTGGATGGATTATGTTGCCTGCTTTCACAGGATAAGATCACCTGTTCAACAATGTGGTGTACTTGTACATTTGAAAGTGCCATTAGTTCATATAAGTCATCAACTTGTGTGGTAAATCTCAGCCTATATCTATGCATTTGTATCTCCCTATCTGCAAATACACAGATAAGTAGATTGTATTGAGTCCCTCTATTGTTGTGTTATTACGGCTGCCCACTAAAGTTTGTATTTGAATGTATTTTGCTATTTGCTATAAGTGTATGGTCTATAAAAAATGTTGACTTTCAGGCTCAAAAGCACTGAATTTATTAAATCAGTCAACTTTTACAGTATTAATGGCAGTGGAAGGATATGGTGTATGGACTGACATACTAGATACCACAGTACCACAGTTCTGTCTGTGATTATATTTAGGTTACAAAAGCACTTTGGTTAGGTTGCATGTTGAAGTAACATCATAGACAAGGACTTCAATGATTCGATCAATAGTTGGTAAACTATAACGATGTAAAATACACTATGAGTCAGTATTAGTCGCTCAGATTTGCATTGATAACACTGTGCTTCTTGTAACGCTGGTTCATTTAGTGATGTCCCACTCACAGAAAAATGAGTTGTTTTAAAATTCTCAAAACTGGGGGGAAAAAAAGCTGTGTCCTTTTAACATCTTTCTAGTAACAAACCCACAATGTAATGTCAGATTTTTAAAATGTGAGAGTTAATTAGTTATAGTTAAAATCGTACACCACTAGACTTGTCGGTAGTGATACAAAATGATGACAACTTCTAAATACCTGAAATCTTCATTTGTTAGACACTGTTAAAGCTACAATACAACTTTTGGGAATGAAACTAGCTGTAGCATGAGACTCAAAATCAATCCACCGAGGGTGTCAAATGCTGATGCTGTGTCAAAACTATAAATCCAGTCAAGACCCATGGTGTCTCATAGATATGCACAAGGTACCCTTTTGTGTGAGTATCTGATACACAATGTTTGACCTTCTCTGATTGGTTAGAAGAGGGAACTTGCAAAAAGCTTTGCAGGCAAGACTCACCGCAGTGATACTTGTGTCTTTTTCAGAAGTCTCAACAATGTCTGCAAGCAGTTTTTGACAGTAGAAGAGAATTATAAAAGTGAAACACTCATTTGTAGTTTTAATAATACTATACTATAAATGCTTGTACAGCATCCCTAAATCGTTTAATTGTTTTCTGATGCAAAACATGTTTTTTTTACGTTTGGCATGAGATTTCTCTACATTTTTTCAAACAAAACGGAAAAAAATGATCAACAAGTGAGTATGTATGTCAGACACAACCTTGCAAGTCTCCTGAGGCTATGGCACTGCAGACACCTCATTCTGTCTTTGCTGTGTGAAGATGATATATACTTGGCTCTGCACATTGCAGTAATCCACTGCAATGCACACTTGGGCGTGTATTTAGCACCCTATGCAACAACTGTTATTTCCAAGCCTTTTGTATAGTGGGTTCAGAGTATCAGGGAGGCGTGGAGAAGATGATAGATCGTGAGAGCTTGCTCCATGCAGAGGCCTTGAATTCAAGTAGCAGCTAACCATTAATTTTAAATAATTTCATGTTTCTTTACACCAATTCCCTATCCTTCCAGTGCTATTATCAGAGCAACTGTGGCAACATATTATTGAGAGGATGGCAGCCATTGTCTTTTTTCTTTAAGACTGACAAGCTTGTATTTATTAAGTTCTATTTCCTTACAACAGGAATAATATACACACACGCTCACATATAAGCGCTGCCAATCATTTAGGGAGGATAATGTAAGTTTGCTAATGCATCATTGTGTTTTTTTAATCAGGCAACATACAGTACAGTACACAACATGTATTGATAGGAATAACCTGAGGGGACATTCTTCTATTTTTTGCAACAAAAGGATCAATTTAATGAACAAACTAACTTGTAAAATAAACCAACAGATTTTTCCCGAACCACACAAATCTCAAATTGGACGATAAAGTTTGAAAACATTTTTAATAGAAATAAAATTTTGTATAAAAAAAACTAAACATGCTTCACACACTTCATTAGTTTACATGGGGTTTTACAAATACATAGTCAGATAGCCAGGCACTGTATCTTTTTGTACATTTTCCCCAATTTTAGGATATGTCAGGACATAAAGCAGACATCATCAGTCTATTTAATAACATACATTAACTTGCCATTTAATTTGGTCAGCACTCACATTTTATTCTGCAACACAAATGGTGTTGAAAGTAATACAGAGGGAGGCATGAAAAGCAGCATTGAATTCACAACACAAACGCAATGTTTTCCCCAAGACATTAGAGGGCTTTTATACTGCACAAAGCCAACTATTAATCTCTTCAGCGAGCCGAGGATGATAGATATTGTATACCTATGCAATTAGATTTTCATTTCTTGAAAAGCCTTACAACTTCCTGACACCTCCTTTTACTATGAGAGTGCCTGAGAAGGACATGTATGGTAATCAATTTTCTCCGTAGCTGGTCCATTATGGATATCAGCTTCAGGGCATTTTGCACAATCCTCTCAAGGGCATACTTCATCTTAATTCCTCTCCTAATGGATCCGTACAGTTAAGGCTTACCCTTATACTAGGTGTGACCAAGAGAGTTGCTTGTGGCAGTGATGGGGAGCACCCTGGATGACAGCTTACAGTAAGATCTCCTGGCTAAAATACTGTTTATTTTAACCACAAGCCCCTGTTTCAAAGCACATACAGGTAACACGGAGGGCAGTGGCAGCCTTGGGCTAGCTGGTAGGTCATGGCCTCACTTAAGCACAGATAAACAATCACTCACTAGACCTTCACCATTTGAGAACAGTTTTTAAATGTACAATAGGCCTTGGCCCAAACAATTCTTAACAACGCTGCAACAGAGTTTAAACGCATTCCAAATATATTATTTTTTCTTCATTTTTTTTAACAACACAACACAAGATGTTGAAACTGGCATGCTCAAAATTGGCAGAGACCATCTTATATGTGTAGTCCTTCTTATTAACTCAGTGGTAACCTGGAGGAAATAAAAATACATGGAGTCTTGTACAGATTTGTTGCATTGTTGAGATGATCACCATTTCCAGTTGTTTGACTCATAAGACCAGAATACATTTATAAATAAAAAAGAAACACAAGCCCCTCTTAAAAATTCATAGACTGTATTTTCATGCCTTTTTGGTGTTGATTAATCCCTTATGACTCATTGAGGATTTTACGATTAATTATAGTTTTCAGGATTGGCAGACAACATTAATAACACCTGAACATATTCTTGGTTTTAGTCCGGTTTCAGTCAGTGCTGCTCAAGATGACAGAGAAGTCTTTGAAAGAGGGCATAGCTGAAATGTAAACACTCAAAAGGAAAGTTCCGTCCTTCAGTCTCCAGGCCTCTGCCATGCAAGTATTTTTCATTTTCTTTTTTTGTGTGTATTCTTGTGAGGCGGACAGAAGATGGAACCTTACAATTATTCTGTTATCTGTTCTTGTCCCCTGTTTTGTCCATCCCTGCACGACTTTGTGATCTATCCTCATCATGTCACATCTTTGGGCAATGCTTCTGTGATTTCCACCCGTGTAATGACACATCCATTTTATTTCGCAGATCGTGTGAAATTCCACAGCATGTTTTTCTTTCCATCAGGGTGCAAATCCTGAATTATGATAAGAACCGTTATCCGTTATCCTTTAGATTGCATGGTTGCTGTAGCTGATGTAGGTTTGCTTTGTTGGGAAAGCTGAAATAGAAGAATGAGAGGGAAGATGAGTGTCAAAACAGAGTCTAGGTAAACTGTTGTCACTTATGAGATGAGGAAGACTAAGCATATGGGTGTTTTTATTTCACCCTGTTTTCCTAGTGAACGTGTAAGAGAACTGGCTGAAAATTAGTGTTTAGTTTCTGACTTGTTCCCATGTGGTAACGATGCAAAAATATAAAATATAATCCTTAAGGCTATGTAGCTCTCTGGCCATATTTTGACCTAAATGAACATTCTGTATTACCTACAGCAGACAAAGGGTGTGGGGTTACATAAAGCGCACTGCCACCTCATCACCTCCTTTACTTTCTGCTATCAGGCCTCAACTTTCCAGTTGTCTCCCCAGACAGTGTTAGCTGATTTGCTGAGGTGGAGCACATAAATCCTGACATATCGCCACCAGATCTCGGCATTTGTGGGAGCTGGCCCAGATAGGAATTTTTCAATTTCATCAAGCCATATATCCACACTGGCGGTGACAATGACAAATGGTGCTTATTCAAATAGCCATGCACTGTACAGCCCCTGTAAACCATAACCCCATCAGTATAAATTGATGCTGGCTATCAATTCTGCATTTTTGCCTTGTTGGTACTTATTATATCAAAACTCCCTATTAGCTCTTAACAGAAACTTGAAGAAAGATAGGAATTAATGTTGCAGTATGTGTTTACAAGTTGCTATTTTGATGGGCCTCACCGCAGTCTGCCATTGTTACAACAGTATATTGTTGTTTCAGTTCATATTGATTTATGCTTTTGTATAACAATAAATACAATGTCAGCTCTTTTATTCTTCTATGAAAGGAAACATTTCTCCTTATGTTGGTATAATGGGAAAAGAGTAAATGGAGCTTTAAAATGTGCAACAATAGACAAGATGTGTGTGTATTAGTACAGACCACACAGAGGAAAAATATCTTTGTTGACAGACAAGACTGATTAAAACCTTTCCCTGCCACAGGCAAGCTGAGGAGGATCCTTTTGGACATCATGAGTAATTTCTGCTGATTTAGTTGCTGAAGTTGTTATTTACTTCACTTGTAAATTCTGAGTGTGTCACTGATACAGTTAATGGCACTTTTGTAGATATTCAGATTAGCAGGATGCACATGCTAATAAATCTAGCTGCTTCAGAAAAGTCCCTCAGAATTTAAGTGAGTTTAACCTCCGTCTCCAATTACATGTTAAACTTTTTTTTTTTCTTTCTGGTTGGCAAATTAATTTATTATTTTCACCTTCTTTTATTTTTGCAATATCAGATTAACTATAACTAACTATACCTTAAATCGTTAGTTGATGCATTTATTACTTGATTCACAAAAAAAACTAAACACAATTTTGCTAACTAATTTTTTTTTTTTTTAAGGCTCATATTATGCTTTTAACACTCTGATTATGTGAAGTTGGGTGCCCATGTTACACATAGTCAGAAACCCAAAGCTTTAGGTGAACGTGTGTTTGCAGGTCTGGCTGCCAGTGAGATGCTCAGGTTTCAGTCTGGCCAATTTGCTTTGTTCTCAAGAGTATTTTTGTTTTGTTTTTTATAAATGCTAATGTTTGACGTTAAGCATTTTGCGCTCCTACACAATAAGTATGCAGTCCTGCCCACCGTTTCAGGTAAGCTGGCACTGCACCGCTCATGGCTAGCACTACTTCGGTGTTGCAGAAGTCAATATGTCTCGTAGAAAGTGTTTTTTCGGCTGTGATGGAAAATTAACTAGTATTTTCACAACCTCTCCCAGTATGCAGTAGCATTTTCGGATTGTTGATGAAGGACAGTGCTGTTCCAACTGGGAATAGTTCAGCCCACAGGAAGTCTTCCACCAGCTGGCCAATCGGAACAGAATAGGATAAGGGAAACGTTTTTAGACACAAGGCCAGAGGAGCTGTTGCATAAATACTCATTATATGTATTTGCACTTTTTTAACTTGAAAATCATATAATTTTCTATGAGTCAATGGAGAATAAAATACAAACTCTAAATTAGGCCTAATGTGGCCAATTTAAGCATAACTGCCAAAATTTTGCTGGCTCCAGCTTCTCAAATGTAAGAAATTTTGTTTACTTACACACAATCATACAGTAGACAGTATGTTAGTAGACTTGTTTGTACAAAAAAAAACAAGCAGTTTCAATTAGTCATAGTTTGATTTCACTTGGAATATTTTAATCTTTGACATTGAAGCTACAGCCAGCAGTCAGTTATCTTAGCCTGGGACATACAATAATTGACTTTTTTTTTTTTGTAATCTATAAAAAAAAACAATTTCATTTGTACAGAGTGTACAGATTGCAGTTTTACAGTGAGTTATGAAGCTACTACTTCTTGGCTGGGAGCAGAGCCGGCTTTTGGCATAGGCGAACTAGGCGGTTGCCTAGGGCGCTACTTGCTGGAGGGCAG
The DNA here is from genome assembly GCA_032362345.1 of Sandelia bainsii. Taxonomy (NCBI): domain Eukaryota; kingdom Metazoa; phylum Chordata; class Actinopteri; order Anabantiformes; family Anabantidae; genus Sandelia; species Sandelia bainsii. The sequence continues at coordinate 20,691,291 of JAUMHL010000025.1, forward strand.
CTGCAGGCCCTCAAAAAAAAAAGTCGCTTGCAAATATCGTCAGTCGCGGGATTTGAGCTTGTTCTAAAGTGTAGTAACTTATTTGGGTTTTGCTCCCTCTATGAGGGACTCATGATTCTTTCCCAGATCTCCACAATAAAGTCCTTTTCCAGCCAGGATCCGTCGACAACCTTCTTTCCTCGGCTCTGGCTAGGAGCAGTGGCAGCTATTAGAGCACCAATCCAAAACATCTCTGAGGTGTAAATAGAGCGAGTAATAGTCAAAGCGAGAAGAGTTCATTTTTACCATGGGCGATGTGTCAAGACATTAAAAGTTACACATATACCTACTAAATTCAGTTGACTATAATGAAAATCATGTTATAAAACAAAAAGGACAAAAGAACATAACAGGCCTTCTGCAGTATTCACCAAGAAATTAAAGTTGTTTTAAATACTACAAACAATGTAATTTACTTCATGATCATACTTCATGATTATACCAGTATGAAGATTTGAAAACAAAATCCCATACAGACGACATGGCCTAGAATTATTGACCAACTACATTATTTTTCATTACATATTACATACTCAGTAGTATGTAACAGTAATTTCTAGTAATATACTTTAATGAATTAATCATTAAACAAATGAATGAACAAAAAAAAAGGTTTCCTGAATAAATGGCTGGATTAACAAATATACAAATATATATTTGAGGTCAATGTATACATATTACATTAGGCCAAAGGGTCTTGGGAATTTGGGAATCACGTTTATGCTTACCTCAAACCTTTTATAATAGGCATTAAACTTTAAAATTAGCCTGCCCATGGTGGAAAAAATACATTGAACTTCTTTTTGTTATCTGTATCTTCTATTGCCTTTTTGGACACTTTTAAGGACCGAAAATACTCTAACCAAGTTAAAGTCTCACATTTACAATATTTTAAAATCTGAAGTAGAATAGCTGCATTTTCAGAATAGATTCTCAGTTGTGTGTGTGTGTGTGTGTGTGTGTGCGCAACGCAACAGAGAATCCTGACTTGCAAACAATATCGAGTCCGCCCCACCTCCAACAAATGAACAACAATGTCGCATTTACTGGATTCAGTGAAGTATTAAATAACACGATGCACATCTGTTTATAAGTACCTTTTACTGTATTTCCTATTTCTGCATCAGTTTGTTTGATGTACAGACACTGAAGGACAAAACATGCCTGAGGGGGAATAAAAAACAGTGGGTTCCTAGTCAAAGGCTTCCTTCCTTCCTCATTAACATTCATGATCTTACTTTGTGTTTCGAGGCTTTCACACAGCTCGGTCTTGGCTTCTCCGTTGGGTCTGAGTCCGGCCTTGGGGTTGAACTTATTGGACATGGTGGCAGCGGTAACCACGGCCTTGAGGCTGCGCGTGCGCTTAGGCACATTCTGCTCGGGGTGGAAGAGAACCACGTAGACTTTTGGCATGTAGAGCAACCCGAGGGACACTGATGCACTCAGACTCACAGAGATGGTCAGCGTGGTCGTTTGGATGTACATCTGCAAGAGGCAAACGGCAAACATGCACAAAACAGTTTAGATGGTAGATATTTTTCTATGGAGTTTATGTGTGGTGGCCTGTACTGTACAAGCGGCATCTGCTGTTTGTCATTTTAATTAGAGTATCCGATGACCCGTTTGTTGGCCAAGCTGTTGTTGAAGTAGTTTCTACTATAACCAATAAAGGCTTCAAAACTATTTTATGCAAGTGATATGATAGAACTTTTTAAATCAGTATCTCATCTGCTTTTATAGTGTGTGTGCTCAACCGGCCAAGGCCACCTTGTTTGTTTAATTTTCTGCCGTGCTAGTTTTAATATGGCCATCAAGTCAACCTGAACACAGATTTGACTACACCAGTCAATTGGATCCTATTCTGAGTCATAGCAAGCAGGCTGTTAAAAAAGAAACAAGCTCATGACATTTTTACACATGGTCAAATTGTCTGAATCACGGAGGAGGGCAACACTGATTATCATTTTCACTCATTTCATTTTAATTGTTTGCAAACCTTCAGCAAATTAATGACTCATCTTCAGGAAAGCATTTAAGAAGGAAAGGTTGTGGCACTTCTATACTGTACATCATACCATGTTGTGACTGCTTGACTGGTCGTCTGAGAGCAATTCCTAACCTGTAATTTGTATTATAGAAGTTACAATTTAATGGTACTGCAGACTTAAATGCATCTAAACACTTTCACTACAACAGGGTCCCAACCTTTTGCAGTCTGGCTGACAAAGGTAGGTGTTGATGTGGGCATAACCAAAATAAATATCTTGATATTAAAACACAAATTAGGTCTGTTGTATGTCACTACAACCCCAGAAGAAATGTATTCTCTTTAATCGCTTTATACATTTTAGTATAACCATGTAGAAATTACAGCAGGGCACTGTAATTTGTTATTAATCTGTAGTTTGTTCAAACATTGATAGTAAATTTAAGTTGTCCCCTTGTTACTTTGTGGCATGTCCTTTGCATGCAGAGACTGCAACTGATTTTTAGACAGTTGCTGGGTATTTACTCTGGTAATACTTATAATACCAGGCCTGTGTTCTGACTTATAACCTTTGGGGCAGTCACATGAACTTGAGTAGAGGGATACACTGTGCACACTGTGTCTATAGATCACTATGATTTTTCATAGATGAGATGTATGCTTTGAATTTTAGGGAGTTCCTTCACTCCTCCATATGTTAATGCCACCACATATACATTAACCTTGGTTTCATCTGTCCACAGACTCTCCTAGAAATACACTACATATGTCTTTTGTACCAACAGCAAAAAATGACAAACATAAACAAATTTATGTCTAAACCTAAGCCAGATGTCTTCATGCCTAATCTCAACCAACAAAACACTTTGTTTGCACAGTTGTTGTTCAGTTTTTGACTGCTTTGGGCAAAACAAAGTTTTACACCAGCCACCAGCCATTTTGGTGCAATTATATGAAACAGCAGCCACCATTTTGGCACCTGATGGCATTTCAAAAGATGCCTGCCTCTGTGGGGACATGCTTACAGCAAATGCTCATATAGGTCATACTGTATGAGAGGGTAGGGAGAAGCGACTATATGGGTGTTAAGGTTAGAGGACTTGTCCACAAGACCTTTTTCAAGGACTCTTTGTTGTTGCTTTAACCTTTGCCATCCTGTTTTGTTTCTAACAAAGGATTTGCATCTTACAGTGTGTATTGCTGTTCATGAAGAGAGAGTGGTCACTGAAATATCCACATCTGACTCTTGTAGAGTGTTTCTGTTTTTTTGCAGTGGGATTTTTCTTTATTATGGAGATAATTCTTCTGGCATCAGCTGTGGAGGTCTTCCTTGACCTGCTAGTCCCTTTGTGATTAGTAAGCTCACTAGTGTTGTATTTCTTTTTAATTGTATTACAAACAGTTGATTTTAGCTGTTTGGATGATGCCTCTAACCATTTCACTCTTGTTGCTCAGTCTCATAATGACTTTTTCAACTTTCATTGCCACAACTTTCGTCATTTTTATGGTTCTCATGTTAATAAATAACAGCAACAGTCAAACCCCTGAACCCGTGGTTCATGGACAACTGCTTAATCAACTGAGCTACAGCTGCTGAAATGTAATTTATACATGTTGAAACCCAAATGTATAAAAATGACATTTTATTTAGTCTTAAAATACCTTTGTTTTTTTACAAAATTGAAATTGTGTTGTATTGACTCAAGTGGATAAATGATAGGTCTGTAAATGTATTGTCTTCAACTGGCCATACAGTATTACATTTAACAAAATGACCATCTCTAAATTTGCAACTACTGACTATTTTCTTTGACTTTTTGTAGTTAATTAAAATGCCACAAAATAAATCTTACATCACTTTAAACCCTCATTTGGCCTGTCTGGGAAAACAATATGAACTATTGGTACATTTTTTCTCTTAAATTGCTTATACTTTCTTCAGGAAAAGATGGATTTTTTTTTCTATTTTTGCTACTATTAAAAGTTTTTAATACGTTGGAATAGGAATATGTTGGTATTCAAATGAGGTACGGCTTCTTTTCATTCATTAAACTGTAAATAGTTTATATGATTTTACAAAGTAATATCTTCTTTTGAGTAGAGTTTTATCAGCTACTCTGTGACTCCCTGTAGATTCCTCCTGGTTTTTCATCAACGCAGAGCGACATTTAGCTCTCCAAATTTGAGCTCCACAGGAATATCTTGTTTGTTTTTATGTACTTTTTGTGACTCTCTACAATGCTTTTCCTCCAGACTGGTTGCATCTCATCTCAGCCAGCCCTGGTACCTTGTGAGACTGTAGCTTGAGAGAAAAATGGAGGCAGTAAGATAGAGGGACAGCTGCAGTGGTCCCGTTCAAGCTGTAGGGAGCATTAACCAGTAAACTGCTCTGGGCCCAGTTCATTGCGGCCACGGGGACAGACAGTTGAACCCAAGCTGTTACTCCCATAAACAGAAAAAAATGCTCTGTTACATTTCAAGTAATAATGGCTAAGTTGAAATGATTACAATAAACAGTTAGCTTAAATAGGGCTATGGGCTAGAACTGAAATAAATTATTCAGATTTTAAAGATATGTAGATGATTTTCAATCAATTAATCTGTAATTATTTTCTCATTTAATTGTCTTGTCAGCTATCAGTGGAAAATACTAATCGTAATGTTCCAAGCTGACATTTTTGAATGTAAGTTTGGCCGTGAAAACAAATATCAAAAATTGGAGAAGCTTCCATGGTTTATTACTTTCTGTCATTTGACTTTGTCTTTGATCATTATGGTTTTATTTGAATTAAATATTGTCTCTTTAGGTCAAGGCCATGAAAACAAAAAATAGAAATATCATGAACAATATATAATTTAACAATAATATTAATTACAAACTTTACTGATCCCCTTGGGGAAATTGTTGTTGGACAGCTGCCAGACAGTACATGTTGGTGCTACTACAGGGTCTTGTCCAAGAACACCTCGACATGTATCCTGGAGGGACCAATAATCAGACCACTCACCCTGGAGTTTGTAGACGTAATTTAAATCACATATTTGTGATTAAGATATGTAGTGAGTTGGATATTTACAGTTCATTTATGAAAAACGTGTTTTTTGTTAAACAGCAACACTGTTTCTAAATTAAATATAATATTAAAATAATAATTTATTATATTGCACATTTCAAAATGTGACCATATAGTAGCAGTACAATGCCAACAAAGGCCAGTGCATAATACTATTTAATTAATGCCCAGCCCATAAATTTGAGATAAATGACAATGAATCTTTCACATCGCCGTGGAGGAATTTTGGTCCACTCTTATTTGGTCATGCCACAGCGTCTCAATCAGTGTTTAGTACTGATTTTGATTCAGAGGTGGACTTGCTTTTTTGTTTCAAATAATTGTCCTGCTGCATAACCCAGGTGTGCTTGAACTCACAAACTCATAGGCGGACATTCTCCTTCAGGATTTTATGGTAGAGTGCAGAACTCATGGTTCCATCAATTATGGCAAAGCAGCCCCAGACCATCACACTACCACCACCATATTTGACTCTTGGTATGATGTTCTTTTAATGAAATGTTGTATTAGTTTTATGCCAGATGTAACAGGATGCACATGTGTATCTCCAAGAATTAACTTTGAAAAGTTAATTATTGGAGACAATCAAGATGTTTTATTTGTTTTTTTTTTGTTTTTTGTTTTTTTGGCAAATGTGAAATGAGCCTTTGTGTTCTTCTTGGTCAGCAGTGGCTTTCACCTTGGACATCTCTTATGGATGTTATTTTTGCCCAATCTCTTTCTTATTATTGAATCATGAACACTGATCTTAACTGCGGCAAGTGAGGTCTTAGATGTTGTTCTGGGTTTTTTATGACCTCCTGAATGAGTCATCATTGTGCTCTTGGAGTAATTCTGGTAGGCCAGTCACTCCTGGGAAGGTTCACCACTTTTCCCAGTTTTCTCCATTTGTGGATAATGGCTCTCACCATGATTTTCTGGAGTTACAAAGCCTTAAACATGGCTTTGTTACCCTTTCCAGACTGATAAATCTGCTGTTGAATTTATTTAGATGGTGGCATGATGTGTTGCTTTTTGAGATCTTTAGCGTGCTTCACTTTATCAGACAGTTTCTATTTAAATGATTTCTTGATTCAACAGGTCTGGCAGTAATCAGGCCTGGGTGTGGCAAGTGAAGGTCTACTCAGCTTTCCAAAAATGTGGTTAATCACAGTTCATTAATGATTTATTAATGATTGGGGCAATTAGGTTTGGAAAAATGTTTTCCCTTAATAAATGAAATCATCATTTAAAAACTGCATTTTGTATTTAATGGGGTTATCTTTGTGTAATATTAAAATAAATTCTTGATGATCTGAATCATCTAAGTGTGGCAAATATACAAACAAATCAGGAAGCGGTCAAATACTTTTTCACAGCACTGTACAGTGCATTTGCTTACAATGTTTTCAGTGTCTGACCATTTCCAGTGTTCAATCCATTATTTTCTTTCCTCCTGATTGCAGTGCACCTGAGCATGCACCAGTTGGAGCTCATAAAAGTGAATTGCTGTATGTCCCTACACCTATGATGAAATTGCAAAATCTTGCAAATCAAAACAAAAGGATCAGTGTGTGGCAGCATTATTGACTAGACAAAATAGCTGTGAGGAAAATAATGTGAATCCATGACTACATGTATAATAAGAAAACACCACATTTCTCCCTACAGAGTGCAACACAACTATGTGACAGTGTCTGTTATATCTGATAATGTAAGATTAATTTAGGGTTAATGAATGTAAACATGCAGTATTATTTTTAACCTGGTACTCTAGAGTATATCTGCTTCATCTTGAAAAAAGTTAATTTAAAAACTACCAGATTCCCAATTCTACAGTTAGCTACTGCATTATTTCTCAGCGTGCTACAGAAATAGTGGCTTCCTGCATCAGAATACACTATAATTGCTCTCTAATTAAGCTAATAAACAAATAGAAGCCTTAGGGAACACAATAGTATAGCTTCATGGGTGAATGCCATTTAGAAAGATCACAATGCTTTGGCCTTGATTAGCTTTAGGGCCTGTTCACACATTATTGGAGCACCCAGAGGTCAATAGCCGAAACCCAGTGAGCTGCTCTGCTATAGGCCTAATGAACACAACATCTCTTCTCTGAAGTCCAAGATGCTGCTCCGCTGTCTCTGCTCAGTAGCATCAATCATCATTATGTATTACTGGGCCTGGAGGACATTAGTGTGAATATTGCTGTTTATCTTTAGTCTAAAGAAGGGAGAATTGAAAGAACCATGGGGTGTTAACAGGTAGCAGGGATGAACACAGAGCAACACAGTGAAGAGCACACTCCTGTCTGACATCTGGGCTTGTTGAACTCACTGCAACTCCCACTTTTTGTCTGACTAGTGCACTAACAGCAGTTTTCTGTTGTTAAGTTGACAGTGCCAATAGTGTGATGGAGATTTCATAGAGAAATAAACAACACCACTCAATACATTAGTCCATTCATGCACCCCAGTAGCAGGACCTCTTTGTGTGGGCTGATTGAATTTGAACTGAGTCTATTGTGCTGAAGCCCCATTCCCATACATGCTATTATTTGATGCCCCTCCTCTTTCCTCTGTCGTTGAGACAGCCGCTGATTTAGACAGTTTCTCCAGGTAAGCAGGTGTCATCTATTCCTGAAGTTAGCTTACAGCTTGGTGCTCACGCTTCATAGATAAACCAGATGTCCCTATTTGAATGATAGAGAAAGCCTGCCATGGCATTTGTTACATTTATCCTGGCACCAGATGACAAATAAATGACTGTACTGTAATCATGAGGCAGAGGGCCGCTGTAAAACTGGTGATGAGCACATAGGCGGCTAGATAAGGTAAATCAAGACCCGGAGGAAGTGGAGCATTTAATTGCTATGAAAGATGTGTCAACGTGGGCTGTGAGGCTTTGTGGGGTCCGTCATTTACAGTATGATGATTATGAGGTGTGTTTGCTTTGACGGCTTAATTCCTTGAATAAGAACATTGTTTATGTAACAGCTCAGAATCAGTCTCAAGTTTTTTCCATGTGAAGAACAGCAAAACATGCTATTGGTTAGGCTATGAAAAGCAGCAATTTTTTCAAATTAAATGATAATAAATCTCAATTGTAATGACCCTTCAGAATGTTGCATATAAGCATTTTCTGATCTGATACCACTGTCCTCGGGATATTAGCACAGACATGTGTCTGTGATGTAACTACACTAGCATTAGGGCTTGGTTAAGCTTGTGACAACCCTGAAGACAACAGGAACAAACCAAGAGTAGAGAAACTGCTAGAGAATAGATATCACTTGGATTTTATGAATGCCTTTTACATTTATTGATACTCTACATTTCAGTAACAGTAAGATGCTTTTAAAGCTAAAGAACATGCTTCAGGTAAATCATGGTTTGAACAACTTTTCAGCAGTTCTTTTGTGATATACACTAAACATTTCCTTCTGAATGATATTTTTTCTGTAGTGGACACTGAGACTTTGTTGATCTGTTTTCAGATCTGGGGGTTGCGTTGAGGTTCTGGCGGATGGAACTGCAACTGAAGACTGTGAAACTTGTATAACGCAGTTTTGATCTTGGTTTCAGAACCATTTACACTTAAACTGTCATCAGTTGAAAAGTGTAATGCTAGTATAGTTCTTTAACTATACACTGACTGGCCACTTTATTAGGTACACCTCTACAATTTAATGCAATCCAATACAGCAGCTCTGTTGTGAATACTACTCAAAAGGTTATAATTTCTCAGTTTTTGTTGAAATGTGTTTTAGTCATAGAGGGTGGTGTAGTCGAACTGGAGGGCATTATATTATGAGCTGTTTGTAATATGTTGACCTCTCTATTATAATGAATGAGTGGGGCAAAAGACTAGAAACATCCCTTAATATAATGCACTGAAGTTAAATTCCACCAGTCTCTTAAAATCATTCTGCAAATGCCTCCAAGTGACTCAGAAGTTGGATTCATATCTGATTTCTGACAATGTGATTGTTGTCAGAACAGTCATTTTAGAGTTTGCGCTTTTTAAAAAATATCTAACTCCTTTGCACATGCGCATATTACCTGCCGTCATCAGTTCACTGACATCAGTGTCACTGTTCACAGAGTGGGAAAAATAAACATGGAAGCTAGCAGCAACAGAAACTGAGGTGAATGGAGAGATGATGAAGTTAAGTCAAATTTGCTGGATCATTGGATTTATGGAGATGCTTCTGTTCAAGCCAAACTGGAAGTAATATGTGCAACCAAGAAGTTATTGAGAAAATTGTGTGATTTACCTGTCGCATGAATGACTGCTCACATTGGAATTAAATGTGCGTATGTTTGGCTGTGTAGGCCATAAAGATGTCCACACCAAAGATGTAGATGTCACTTCCAACATAAAAAGGTTGCATCTTACTAAAAAATGGTATTGAGAGAGGACTGCAATGTGAATGTAGCCGTAGTGCTACATGATCTGACTAAACTACATTGTAGAGTGCGACGTTTTTCAGACTGCACACTTAAAGGCCCTTTTGGTTATATATTACACTAAATATGATTATTCTCTCTCGGGAGAAGGAAGTAGTAAAATGTAGAACATTTCCATAAAGCAAAATTTCCATTTTCCCATGTTGCATTTCATGTCTTACCTTAACACCCCTCAGGATAATGATAGAAGTTTTCAAACTGATAAAAATGGAACTCCCAGCCACTGTGTACAGTTTTCCACAGGAAATAATAATTCATGAGTAACTAATATATTTTGAAGCAAGAAACTGGGTGTCTTATATTAAGCCTGGATGAGAGAAGTTCTTCAGGGTTTGTAAATGAGATTCATCAGAAGCAGGGAAAAAAGGAGAAACAAAAAGTAGGACTTTACTTATCCTTCAAACATTCACTTACTATTCAAAGCCATGCTAGCTAATGGATTACCTCATCCTCCAAAAAAGCTGCTCAGTCTCCCTGTGATTGTATAATTCTCTTTCATCTTCAGAGAGAGGAGATAGAATGATTAAACAAAGAGCACACTGATATCCAGGCTGCTGTTGACATGCGACTCAAGATGTGCAACACTCACATTAAAAAATAATATGGACTTGCGCTTGGACAGTTTTTTTTTCTTTCCTGAGTGTGCTATGTGTATCATGATCATGAATGTATAGTCATTATAGATGACATTTCAGTACATGTCCTTGAAAGTAATTATGTAAATGTAGCTCAGCATGTTTCTCTGTTTTTTCCAACATGTTTCTGACAAGTTTTATATCTAAAATTTTAAATATAATATATTTTACATACGTATGTTTTTCAGTAAAACTACTGTGTATAGCAACTACAGATGTCAGATGTACACTATATTGCCAAAAGTATTGGCTTACCCCACCAAATCAATTAATCCAGTGCACAATGCAAGGTATATAAGGACATGGATGAACAAGTTTGGTGCGGAGGAACTTGACTAGCCTGCACTGAGCCCTGACCTCAACCCAATAGAATAACTTTGGGATGAATTAGAGAGACTGCAAGTCAGGTCTTAAAGTATTGGGGCGCTTGCCTTTACACACACATTAACTTTAATGACACCCCATTCTTAATACATATGCTTTAATATGGAGTTGGCCCACCCTTTGTGGCTTTAACAGCTTCAACTCTTGTGTTTATGGGAATATTTGACCATTTTTTCAGGAGAGCATTTGTGAGGTCCAACACTGATGTTGGACGAAAAGGCCTGGCTCGCAGTTTTCACTCTAATTCTTCCCAAAGGTGTTCTGTAGGGTTGAGGTCAGGGCTCTGTGCAGGCCAGTCAAGTTCCTCCACACCAAACTCACTCATCCATGTCCTTATGGACCTTGCATTGTGCACTAAATTCATTGATTTGGTGGGGTGAGCCAATACTTAATATAATGTAATATAATGTATGTAGCATACAATGTTTTTCCCTGTAGATTAGATTACTAGTGTGAGATTGTAGATTAGTAGGATGATAGAGCATCAGAACATGTAAATGGTCCAAGTTAAGTTAATTTAAGTTAAAATTACCTTGACATTACTACATACTTATGTAAATACTCTTTGAACATACTCCACAGCTAATGTGTAATGTTTTTCTTTCTTGTCTTGTATCTGCGCCTAGTACTGTATATGGGTACCAAAAGAAAGAAGTTAATGGAGGAATTCAAATAGAAACATGAACAGTGACAAGAAAAAGTAAGTGAACTATTTGCAATTTCCTGTTTTTCTGCATAAATTAGTTATAAAATGTGATCTCATCTTCAGGAAAGTCACAAATAGCACAAGGTTTCTAAGCTGATACAATACATATAATCATGATACTTCATGTCTTTATGAACAGATGCCATTAAACAGTGACAGCAGTGAAATTATGGGGTAAGCTAAGGCCAACATGCAGATTCACAGCAGTTTGGGCTTCACAACACACACTATATGAAAATAATTAATTGTACTGCTGGTGACATACTGCATTATTAATGTAATTAAATTGGCTGCAGTCATATGCATATTTTCTGCAATGCTGTAGACTATAGAAATTATTTTAGGATGTTGAGCATGACACAATGCACACTGTCTATCTCTGAAGAATGTTTTTCCACAAAGGTAACTATCACAGCCAGTTTTCCAGGCCAGTATTTTGATGCATTGTTTTGTTTAATCCCAAATGGGAGGAGGTAAGGATTAATTTGTTGTATCTGTCAGACCCATGCTGGCACCGCTGATAGTGTCCATGCCAGTAGGATGCTTTTCCCTCACCACTGTCCTCTCTTGTTGCCACTGAGCCCCTTTTTGTTACACTGCCAAAAGACCTCTTTCAATTGGATCTACACATTTCTACTGTGTTATTGTTATACACTTTTGGCTTTTTACCCAGATTTTCTCCTCTGAATGTGAGCTCTAAGCCAAGCCTTCATTTCCCTTTGCCTTTGGATCTTGACCTGTAGCATCCCAATGCTCCCACTGGATGTGATCCAGGTCTACGGTTCATGAGGTCAGGCACATTGATTTGACACGGGAATACAAGTTTGAGTGTTTGTTTGTGTAAACAGCTCATAAATTGTTAATCCACTGTGGCATGCTGCCATCACATATACAGTATCGTCCACAGAATTGTGTGCTGCCTGAAGAGTTAGAATGCACTTATAAAACTCAGTCCACACTTTGTAGATGATTAATATATTCACTATCTGGAACTTCTGCACTTTTGCTTTTTTAATTTCTTTTGTAAGGATTAACATTTAAGTAGAATTGTAATGTTTCCAATTGACTGGAACTAATGTATTACCATCTGATCCACAACCTGGGGCTTGAGGTCAAGTAAGGGATAGTAAGTGGATTAACTGGCTACTATCACACCAAACACATTGCTGTGATGGTTAAATTTCTTGAAAACTGCTGTATAATGTCGAATAAAGGACAAAATTCTTAGGTTATGGCTGGTAGACAAAGGCCACCTGTGATAGTAGGTCAAGAGTAGACATTCCTTTGCTTCAAATGGTCACAAAAAAATCCTTGGAACCACTATTGTTATATCTAAAAATTCATAAAATACTTTGCGAACATAATCCATATGTTCGTTGGTAAAACTGTATATAGCAACTATAGTTGCTACTACACTATTATGTATTATACAGTAGTTTTCAAGAAATTGCTATCGACATTTGCTAAATGTAGGATAGATTACTAGTGCAATATTGTAGATTAGTAAGTGCACAGATAACCAGAAAATGTCAATTTAACTAAAAAATAAAATAAACTATTTACAATTTGCTGGTTTTCTGCATATATTGGTTATGAAATGCGATCTGATCTTCACTAAAGTAACAAGTAGCACAAGAGTTCTAAGCTGATAAAACACAATTAGTCATGATATTTCATGTATTTATTGAACAGATACATTATAACATAACATACAAAGTGATGGTGGAAAAATTAAGTGAAACAGTTTTTTTGATAACTGGTTGACCCAACTTTGGCTGGCTGAACCTCAAGCAAGCTCTGGTGAAGACCTATACAAAGTCCAGGAGGAATTTTGAACCATTCTTCCTTACAGAACTATTTCAGCTCAGCCATGTTTTTAGGACATCAGCTGTGAACGGTTCTCTTGAGGTTATTCCACAGCATATCTGTTGGGATGAGGTCCTAGACTATGACTGGGCCACTCCAAAAGGGGGGTTTTGTGTCTTCAAAGCCATTTTGTAGTAGATTTACTTCAGTGTTTAGGGTAATTGTACTGCTGCACCACCCAGCTTCTTCTGAATTTAAGCTGGTGGACAGCCACCCTGACATTATCCTGTTGGATACCTTGATAAAATAGGGAATTAACCTTCCCCTCCAAAATGGCAAGCAGTCCAGGTCCAGAGGAAGCACCTGCTCACAGTTATTGCTGCCAAAGTTGGTTCACTCAGTCATCTGTTTCACTTACTTTTCCTAATATCACTTAGTATTTTATCAGTTTAGGAACATAGTGTTTATCGATATTTGTGACTTTGGTGAAGAATAAATGGTATTTCATGACCATGTAATGTAGAAAACCAGTTCAGTTCACTTACTGTTTCTTCCCACTGCCGATTTAGTATTGAAGAAAGTTCAGTGTAGTTGTTAAGATGTTGAAAATATTTGTAGTATTATTTTAAGTTAAGTGAAATGGCAGACAAAAGATTATACATTTGTTAAAGTAAGATAAAAGTAATTTAGGCTTACCTTTTCTGTGGACTGTGAAGTACCAAAGAAGATTGGGATAAATGCAAGCCAAATAATGCAGGTGGTGTACATCGTAAAACCAATTGGTTTGGCTTCATTGAAGGTCTCTGGCACCCCTCTAGTTTTAATGGCATAGACTGTACAGGTGACCATGAGCAGCATGCTGTATCCCAGCAAGCAGATTAGAGACAAGTCAGAGATGTCACACTTGAGCACACCACGAGCCAACACTGGGTTAGATGTCCTCTGGTCCTCATAGTCAATTATGGCCTTAGAGGGATCCACTGCAAACCAGATGCACACACCGAGCAGCTGCACTGAGGCCAGGGTGAATGTGATGACTAGCTGGGAGGCTGGGGAAATGAACCTGGGTGCACTCACAGACATGGTGCCCTGCTCAAAGATGCGGTATATACGATTGGTTTTGGTGAGCAGGGCAGCATAACTGATGCTCATCCCCAGACCCAAGAAGATCCTACGCAGGGAGCAGATTCCTACATCAGGGGTAGATATCATGAGAAATGTTGTGGCATAACAGAGAAAGATACCAGTTAGCAGCACATAGCTCAGCTCTCGGCCTGAGGCTTTCACAATTGGTGTATCATTGTAGCGGATGAACGTGACCACCACAAACAAAGTGGCCATGATGCCAGCGACTGCAATAAGTACAGGGAAGACTGCCCACGGAGAGCTCCACTCCAGTTTAACAATGGGGATTGGAACGCAGCTTGTGTGATTCTCGTTGGGCCGCAAATCAAAGCGACACATCTTACACGTGTAGGTGTCCGCCTGGTACTGATAGCCATCACACCGCTCACAGTGCCAACAGCAAGGGATGCCCTTCACAATCTTCTTGCGCTCGCCAGGCTGACAAGGCTGGCTGCAGATTGAGGAAGGGATTTGGCGGACTCCGCCGGGCCACTGCATTGACCGAACCTGCAAGGGTGGCACAGGGACACAACTTGAGAGGACTGGACACAGAGAGAGAGACAAGGTCAAACAAGAAGAGATTTATGGCTAGGCTGACGGCATGTAAAATGGTGGCATGTAGAATTAGTGATGCTTTATTGATCCAAAAAGATTCTCAGCAGCCATGAAGGTCAAGAACAATTGAGATGATGGCTTCTTGCTGTTTGGGTGTTTCATTTTGGGCAGAAGTATGCTCCCATACTACTTGGTTTTATTTATTTATTTGAGTGGGGGACACCAAAGGCCAATCTGGGGGTCAAATGAAGCATTGCTCTTAGGTTCTGAAAAATGGTCCAGTGGCAAGTCATGAGGAATGGCGGGAACCCATTGTTTGCGCTGCAGGGAATCGACACCATGTTTCTCTTGTTTTTTGCTTTGGTAAATTGTTGAAAATAAATACTCAGCTGTTGTTGATTAGAGGAATGAAGGATAAATTCAATTTCAGGATACTACTGTCCTTTCTGGATTTTTTTTTATATAAGCTTACTTGTAAAGATAAATTTAAATCATCATTTCAAATGGGTCTACTCTCTTTAATGTTATTTTTTTTCAATTGTGGCTGCTCATTCAAAACTTGCAAACTTGACTCTAAATGTGCATTTAATTAAGAATTCAAAGAATGCTAATTAAATACATCTGGCTTCAGAGTCTGAATTAGCATGTTCCACAGTCCATGCCCATCACAAACCTCTTTTTTCAAAAAAAAATTTCCACAGCACATGTTGAAAGACAAAGCCCCTCTCAAGCTGCTTCATGTGTTCAACTGTGCTCTCTTTTGCCTGTTGAAGGCTTCCCCTTCATTTTGTCAAAACTAAATTTGTTTAGTTCATGAAATTTACTATAATAATACTGTTACTTCATCACTACCCCTACCGAGAGTATTGTTTTTCTCAGTGATACCGTCTGGAGAGATGAAATTAAATATGTCTGCCCTTAAGCTTTCACGGCTTTCTTTTCATCACAGTCCACCCTGTTAATCATTTAAAGTGCCCTCTGGATATTTACACTTTGAAAATGGCACTAAGCACTATCAAATGTTTTGGGAGGAGTTAGTGAGCAAACATACAGTTACAACTTTTCAGAGAAGGATTTTCAATGAAAACACAAACTTAACACTTGTCGGTTTTGTGCAGTCAGTCCTTTTCTGTAGGAATGTGTGGGTATTGAATATAAAAGGGAAATGCTTACATTGAGATGGAGTTGATCTGTCCAGTGACCAATGATTTTATATTCAGCCGTTTGGTTTCTGATCTGGTATTGGTAGATCTCGTAACGTCCAGGGGCATCTCCATTTTCGTTGAATAGAACTGGGTTGCCAGCTATGCCTAAATGAGAGAACAATCATCATCATTTACTACACATCATTGAGTTTTCTGTGTAGTGAGCATGATTCTCTGAAGGCAAACTAATGTGTTGGGCTTCTTATTGCACTTATTAGTTATCATTACAGCATATTAGAAGAAATGTGTTCCACACTTCCAGCCCAGCAATCTGTTCTGGTATAGATTCTCCTGTCAGAAAAACGTGGGAACTCCATGTGTAATTACTTTTATACCTTCAAACACTAAAAAAGTAAGAAACTGCATTTGTTCTTTTTTTGTCATCACAGCTGATTCATTATCAAGACCCAAAAAATGCAGTGAACACCCCAGTTAAGAAAAAAGGGCTAAACATAGCCAATTGCTGCTGATGGATTTCTGATGAGTATTTTTTTTCCCAGCCCTTTGTTTCGATGGAGGATGCAGCATCCTAATCCACATCGCGATGAGTCAGCCCTGCTGGATTACGGCATTACCATTTTAGTCAGCCTTCCCTCTGTGACAATACCGCCCACATCACAAAGCAGTTAGTGATCATGGGAGGATTACAGTGACTTTATGAGGCACAGAGGCATTATGTTTGTATAAACATATTAGGCACATCAACACTGTTGGTAAGATGTCATATTTTATGTCAAAGATTTTAATCGTGCCAAGTTGTTTTTTTTCTTTTTCTCCAATTTCCCCAGCTTTTAAAAGCGCTTTGAAGCTGTCTGCCTTCCATGGTCATGGTCAGGGTTACGTGCTCAAGCCTGTAAGTGCTCATATGGACACCACTGTCACTGAAAGAGGAAAATTGGACCCTGAATGCCATACTGATGGTTTTGGGAGACTAATGCACCAATACTACCAGCATAACATTACTGATATGATTATATTTAATGGGTCTTTTGGTTGTGCTTGCTTTTCAAATTAAGACCTTTCACAGATTAACAGCTCTCTTACTATGGCTTTTAACTGCTGTATATATGCTTCTATGTGCACACATTACACATCTCAACATTGCTCACTGGTTACAGATTATTTATTTGTGCATACACCTGCTTAAATCTAAAAAGAAAAAAAAATACAATTAAGATAACAGTCTTTTGGACCATATCTTTTTACAAGTATACATTATGTATAAATACAGTATACATATATTGTTTTATAAGAGTTGATAGTAATTGTGTTTTATTTGGGTGTGTATTAGCCTTAACAATAATTCCATTCAGTCTATTTTTCTGTACAGTTTGTACAAACACCAGGGATTTAACTGTAAAACTATTACAGTTCATGATAAGGTTATAAGTTGTTTTTTGTGTTAGTCTTACAAACCTGTTTGTGAAATCTGAAGTCACAGCTGTATTTCTGAATATTGGCGATGAGGTGAGCTTATTAGTTTGATCTTAAATTATGCCTTTAATGTTTTTAAGCACACTGTTTTCAACCTTTTTTTTTTACACTTGTCAAGGTTGATAAAACCAAAGGTCATGAGATTGTTTGCTGTGCTGCATCAGATATCAGGTACATGTTTGGAAGATCACAGACAGACATTTCTGACACAGACATACATTTCTGACAGAAATGGCAGTCTTTTAAAAAAAAAAAGGAAAGTAAGTAGTGGCCTACAGGCCTGCCACATTAATTACATTATCAATTTATTGTACAATATCTGGACAATAAGTTTTGCTGACCTTGATATTGCACTTTTTGTTTACATGCGGGTTTGTTTACATAAAAATGAATGTTGAAGATTCTGGCCAGTTGCACTGCTGTGTTCTCTGGTCTTGTCTTTTTATGTCATATCTGTGAATGCACTGAGGCACACACAAGACAAGACTGACTCTTAGTACATCTCCGATCTAGTATCTAAGTTACCTAGCTACTGCAGCTAATATGTGTTACTGTAATTGTGATGGCAGACTTAAAACAAGACTGATTGAGTAACGGGAGTGAGTTTAACGCTTGTAACTAATAAGACTGTTAAAAATACTTAAAAATAACAGAAGTCATAGTGCAAGCAGTGTTTTGAAAGCTCCCTATCACCGACATTAACACCAGAATTGTTTTAACATGTCAATAATATTGTCTATTGCAGTTATTTCTGGGACTGAGGTTTATTTTCTGTCCGTACAGTCAAAACAAATACAGTATTTCTCTTTAATGCAACTGGTTGCCAGAGAAATAATAAATAATGGTATTGTGTGCTAGCACATCACACCTATCTGGTGGTAAGCATAATAGCTAAACAAATGTGAGAAAAATCTTGCTTCTTCTTTGGTAATGAAATGACACATTAAGGCACTATAGGGAAATACCGCATCGGGGTTGCTGTCATTCCTCCAGTTGTGCGTCTTCTCCATTAAGAAGGAAGAGAGTGGTGCATTTTGGGACAGTATGGGCCATGTTTGAGTTGCAGGTTAGGAATTAGTCCTGTCATGTTGCACAAACTGTTTGTCTAAATAGTCTGTCCACTAGTCAGGGGCATAATAGTCAGTACTTTTAGTCAGTTTCTCAGAGGTCTCTGCCATCGTTGCATTGTGCTGTGCACTAATGTGACATGGCAGTCTGAGGTCACATGTGTGTACCACAGGCTACTTGTTTTCTTATTGCTTTGTGTGCTCTCAGAGAAATGCTGGGGTTAATGGAGTGCTTGTAATTATATATATTTAATGATTGTGGTAACACTCCCACTCCCTCCACCACACATACACAACTTAAGAATTATTCGAGTATTATCATTAATCCAACATGTGCTTGTTCTGCATGGATGCACAACCAGGACACCTTGGCGAATGGCAGCACAGCTTGCCATCTTCTACACCAGTCATTAACTCTTAATGACCTGCATGTAGGCAAATGCAGAATTTACCACAGATCCACATCACACTGAAGTGTGTGGAAGTCTTACCTGCCCCTGTCATTGTCCTTTGCTTGATTGCTCAATCATAATGTTTAAGCCTCTGATATCTACAAGTGCTCTCAAACTGGGGTTCAAATGATGTAAGCAAGTGGCATGCTTTAAAAACAACCTGTCTAAATGTTTATTCAAATAGCCATAATGCATCTGGGTTTTAGGCATACAAAGATGAGAATATGGATACTGTGAAATGCTTTGAATTCTCACATAAATGCTGGTATTTGAATAATGGTAGTGTCTCCTATAACAGTCCGCACAAACAAATAAAGAGCAGGGGGGAAAAAAACATAAAACAGGGGTGAAATTACCACTATTCTAATAGCTACCATGGAAAAGTCTGCAAAATGTACATTTCCATGGTCACAACTATGCTAAAAACACTTCCTCTTTTTAAACAGAAGTACTGCTCTCATTTAATCCAAATGCATCTCATTTTTGGGAGTCTACCACTAATGGGATTGATTATGCCCTTTGAGACTAGGAGGCTTTTAATGTGAATCAACAGTGCAAGATTTGTTGCATTTTATTCACAATCATTCAGCGCATGCTCCAAAAATCGGCATACTGAAAGTGACTGTAACTAATAAGTGAAGGAAAACAGTATGGAAGAGGCACATGTAAAATGGACATCCTGAATGTTTCAACACAACCGATCATAGAGGTATTGTCTGAGATTCAGAGTTGTAATAACTGGATGTAAATTATGATTTATTTTTATGGTTGTGTGGCTGTTTACGCAACCTAAAGCTAAATGATTCTGATGAATGATTATAATATCAGTCCGCTTTTTGTGATAACACAAATGCAAATTCAGCACACCAACCCTTTTATCTGCATTGATTTGTCATAGAATAACGAGTGAACAGGTCACATGAAACTGATTGACATCCATTGTCCAATTTCTGAGAATACCCAAGAATACACATGGGAATAGGAAGGATGTTTGGATAGACAATGCAAAAATATAATGTCTCCGGCCACAGCTGTCACCAGAGCAGAGCCATAAAAATATTTTAAGAAAGCTAAATAGTCTGGCATTAATAACATTAAATGCAGCAGGTCACGAAAAAGGGGGATATCTTCAAATCAAGGTATCTGTGGATCAGACATAAAATGTCTTAAACTAACTAACTTAAAAACTCGTATTTTTAATAATGCTATTGCTTTATATTTTATGTTGTTTTATTTAAGGATTTTAACAAATTTAAATGTTTTTCTTAGGTTAATAATACAGAGATAAAATTATGTACACAATATTGGAAAATCTTTTGTTTAGCTGTGGAAAATGTATATTTTCCTTGAGCTCTTAAAAAGCATTTAAATTGATTTTAGTGTTTATTAAGTCTGATAAGATGCATTTAGGAAGCAGTGATTTGGAGATAAAGGCCTATCTCTTATATAAATATCCCTGTTATTTAGGTTAAAGTGAGTACTGACTGTTCCTCCCACGGTAGGCGTATTGTGTCACTTCCTGTTACCGATGCTGACTTGATTAACTGTTAACTCTCAGCTCACTTAAATACCTGATTTTACTAGATATCGACTAATTTGAGAGTCCTATCATACGTATTAGTCAAGCACCTGTTTATCTAACATCCTGCTAATTTCGCAATTATCTTGTTTGTTTCCACTTCTCTGCACGTCTGTGAACACAGCATTAGTTGTGTAACGTTACACTGCATTGGAACGCTGTAAATTAATGTCTGATCCATCAGGAAGACCGGCATACAGATAAGAAATGCAGTGTTGTAACATTACTGAAAAATTAAGACCTGAAACTGTAAAAATAAACTAAATCTGATAAAAAAAATGTAAGAAGTGTTTATTAAAAGAAAATAAATAAATGGTTTATTCCAAAAATTATTCAAACTTACATTTAAATTGAAACACCTTTCATACAGTTATTTATAGTTTGGTTTTGTTATTATTTTTTTCAGGTTTCATGACCAGTACATTAGCTTTCCGTTTCAACATTTTGCTTTCCATTTACAATTTTGTTTTTCAATTATAATTTTGTTTTTCAAATTGACAAAACTTATGGCCCCAATCTAGCACCATATCATCCCACCCAAAACTATCAGAACCCCATAGACAGTGTCTGCTCCCTGACCACCTAAACAATCTCCTCTTAGCTTCAGACAACAGGCTTCTCTTGATACTGGTTTTGTTAGATCTTAGTGCTGCATTCACTATGGATCACAACATTTTATTACACTGACTGGAACATGTCATTGGGATTAAAGGAACAGCACTAGACTGCTTTAAATCTTATTTATCAGATAGATTCCAATTTGTTCTTGTTAACGATAAGTTAGTTATGAAAATCCACAGGGCTCTGTGCTTGGACCGATCTTTTCTCTTTATGCATGTCTCCCTTAGGCAATATTATATATATATCTATAGTTATCTATAAAAAACTGATTAAACAAATTAATTAGTCAAACGTCAAGCATGTTTAAAAGACCTAAAGTCCTGGATGTCCTGTAATTCTCTACTTCTCAATTCAAACAAGACAGAGGTTATTCTGTTATGGCCTACAAACCTCAGAGACATGTTATCTAATCATAATGCTACCCTATATGACTTTGCATTGGCCTCAAGCACTACTGTGAGGAATCTCTGAGTTATCTTTGACCAGGATATCTCCTTTACTTCATGCATAAATTATTGGACGTACTAATAGGATGCCCCATCAACTTCTTTCTTTCTGTCTTCCTCTCTACATACATTTCTGCAGGTATCCTCAGCTTCAGAGCTGTATGTTTCCATTGTGCAGTTACTGGCCCTACCAACCTGCCCAGTGTTTGGTCTGATGCTTGTTGTTGTTCTTGTGTTGCCTGCTGTTAATTTCTCTTTCCACTCCTATGCAGTCGAGGCAGATGCCCGTCCACCCTGAATCTTGTTCTGCTGGAGGTTTCTTCCGTTAAAGGGAGTGCTTACTCAAGTGGGGTTTTCTACATAATTCTATATATAGTTATATTCTGTAAGGTCTTAAACCTTACACTGTAAAGTGCCTTAAGATAACTTTTGTTGTGAGTTGGTGCTATATAAGTTACGAAAGTGAATTGAATTGAATTTTCTGTAGTTGCACATCTGCTGTGTGTACAGCAGGTTTTGGGATGGTTCTTTGAGGTGACAAAAGTACAAAGTACACTATGATGACTGGTCTTTATATTTAAACTGTCTTTTCTTGTCATGTTTGATACACTCAGATTTTTATCAATAACAGAGCTGGGTCATGCCATGCCCTTGTCATGCTTATGAAAGGAAAAAAAGACTTGCATTATATAAATGCATTATAAAATATGTAACCTGAAATCATCTTTTGAGCTACACAACAATGAAGGTTTTGCACATCCTTGAGAGGAGAGAAATAGGTGTGGAAAGAAAAAACCCTGAGAGCGCCCCTTTTTTCCACACTGCTGTCCCTGGTGAGAACAATGGTGGAAAGGCCAGTGCTTTTTAGTCTGCAGCAGAGTAAAAACAGTTTCCCCTGATGTGATAGCAAGAGACACAAAATACTCATAGAAAGCTTTGTTCAGTTGTAAAGTACTGAAGTCTGTTCATGTCTTCGACACCTCAAATACAGAGCTGGGATCAGGAAAGAAGGAAGCCCTACAGAGTGTCAAACAGTGCATAAAGATGGACTGTTTGATTCTTCTGCTTAGTCAGCTACAGCTCTGGTTGCTACTGAATGAGCCAAAAATGATCACTTGAAAAGCTAAAGATTTAGAATAAAGAAACAGCAACAACTGTAGGTACACCTGTGAAAAATGACTAAATAAAATGTAAAGGCTCTTGACAAAACACACAGACATTCTGAAACTAGTGAAAAAATTCAAGCCAAGAAACAACTTTTGTCAGATTCCTTCTCATCTCTTTCTAAAAGGTTATCTGTCATCAGCTTACTGCGTCCCCTGTTACTGACAGTCCACTGAGAGATCATAGATAAATGGTTTTGTGAGTGTGCCAGGAGTATAGCTACTATGAGTGTCTGGGGTATTTTAAGAAGCTTTTTGACATTTGACCTTTATCAGCCAGCTTTCATTACATATGCAACCTAGCACAACAGATTTTCTATGGGCACTGTCTTACTGGACTCTTGAGAGCTGTGCAGCACTGCAGAGGAAGAAATGTGAATTATTTTCAGCAGATGTTCGCTAAAACTGCTGACAATAAACAGAAATGTGTAACAATAGATTCTTTCTGGCTCGGTCTCAAGACTGATTCACCACAACAAAAAATGACCTACTTTTTATATGCATTTCTGTCAATTGCTATTTTGTTTGTAAGAAAAAAATGATGATTGCTGTGCATGTTTACGGGTGTAACATACTAATATCACAACACACAGATAAATATTGTCTTTGTAAATATAATACACAGGCCAGCCTCACCAGTTAAGTTTTATGTATCTAGACAAGTTCAATATACTGCTGTGTGCTGATGCAATTAGATGGAGAGTAGTGTAACCTCAAGGCAACCCCTCTGGTCAGATGGTGTAACATTAATACAGTTTGCCTGTTTAGAACAAAACCTAGCTCAAAAGGACCTACTGCATCATGCCTCTGCTTACAGACTGAAAACCTTGTTAAAGCCACTTCATGAAGAGCACCACTTAGTCCTCATTGTACAAATAACCAGTTTTTAAAAATTGCTTGTTTTCTATTGTGGCTGTAATTATAATCTGGACACTGTGAGGTGTGTTCATTTCTGGTCTTGCATAAATGATGTGTCCATCAAGTGTTCCTTTTAAACCTTTTATTTGGCCCAAGCTAAATAAAACAATGTTTAAAAGTCTTATTTTGAATGTGATGACAGGTCCAGAAGTATATCTAATATAATAATATATAGAGAGAGATGTTGCAAATAGTGTATGCAAATAAAGAACTAGCACATGCCTTTTCTTTTTCTTTCTTTAACTTTCTTGAACTTTTTATTTTTCCGGTCTTTTCAGTAAATAATTTAGTTAATTAAGTCCTGCCCTCTCGAATCATGTTGTTCGAGAGAATTTTTATTCCCATCTTCATACATGGAATTATACTTTCGCTCCTCCGTAAGACCAGTGCGCAGCGGCTGCATCACCACGGAGCCGGCTTTGTTTACTCACGGGATCAGCTGATGGCACTGAGGACGCCCAGTATCAAGGATCTAACTTTGGCAAGAACTTTAAACATCCCCGATGAGATAAGGAGGAGGACAGCGAGGGGATGTAAAGTTGGCAGAAAACAGCGAGGAGGAAATAAAGAGCGGAGACGAGAGATGCGCAGGGAGAAGGTGAGAAGGTTTAAGCCGCATCTCCCGTCTCTAATTATGGGCAACGTGAGGTCTCTGGACTATAAGATGGACGAACTGACAGCTCTGGTAAAGATGGAGAACATCTTTACAGAGAGTAGCCTCATATGTCTCACTGAAACATGGCTTCAT
>JAUMHL010000025.1:20722387-20734171 GCA_032362345.1 Sandelia bainsii
TTCGTTCATTCACAAAAATACGTTTCAATACAACGTGACAATTACGTTCTACAAAAACGTAATCGGGTCGCAAATACATCCTGTAACAAAACGTAATCAGGAATGTAGTTTTGTCCTATACGAACGTAATTTTTAGGAGACAGGGTTGGTTATAGACAGGTAGTACAACATAAACATCAACAATAAAAATCTGCTCTAAATTACAATGCATGTGGTTTTCTTTGTGACAGCATCAACTATAAATACATGTTCAACTCTATGCATCACCACCCCAGAAACAAATGTCTGCTCTTGTTCATTATCTTAACTGTAATATGATATTAAGTTATTGAATTAATTATTATATTTTGAGGGTTTTGTAAAGATACAAGAACATTTTCTGCCACAGAACCTTAATAAAACCATTTATTGCACATACGTGTAAGGTTTCTAGCCACTGTCAGCGTAATAGATGGGTTCATAATATAGATTATTTCCCCAAATGTTTTGTTTTGACATTTCTAAATGTCAAATGACTATTTGCCCCAAACCCGTCGCCTAACAACTGTGAGATTTCAACAATCTTATAAATTTATTGCAAGCCACACTATGCAACCTGGATCTAATAAACTTGGTATGACATCAACTTTTAAGTATGTAGACTTAAAAGTCTATAATAAAACATCGACTGAATCATGGGCTACAGTACAAGCCAATATTCAAGAGTAAAATCAGGATAAAAGTTAACCAATCAGATTCCGTCATTCTGATTGGTTGCTTAGAAGGTCGTAGTAGCAGTCACTCTGTAACGATCGTCATCCTAAATTTCTGACACTGTCCTAATATTGTCTGAGGCTATCTTTGGTCGCAAGACCAGGACAAAAACCTGTATTTCAGTGCAACCTAGGACCGTTTTTGAGCCACGATGAAAGATATGGCCATGATTGGTGATCTTTCGTCTGTAACAGTCCTAAATTTATACCCGACCTAAGTAGAAAAAAAAATCCAGGTGTCAAACTGGCCTACCTGCAGACCTGTCACCCATTGAAAACATTGGCTGCTATATGAAGCGAAAAATCATGCCACAACTTTTGTTGCATTACTTTTTTTTAAATGTATTGCTGGCATCAAATTCAAATTTCTCAGTTTCAACCATTTTCAATCAGTTACAGGTTTTTGCATTCTGCTTTTATATTTTACACAGCATGCCACCTTTTGCAATAATGGGATTGTAATTGTATGTTTTATATGCTATCATCTTTACTGCTTATCAGCTAGCACTGATCCATAACCACACATTTTGTAACAGAACAGTCATTTATCATGCAACATCTGTCCTCTTAAGGTTCAAGCAATTTTCAATAGCCACTTCAATCTGAAAGAGTGCTAGCCCCCAAATCAGCAGAGGTCTCCTTCAGTCAGCCATCTTTCATTTGCTGCATTTCCAGCTCTTCACTGAAGACCAGAGGCGTTTTAATGTCCCCGATTATCTCATGAGCTTTTGAAATGCATGAATTATTGTTGGAGGTTACGGCTCAGTAATTAAGGGCCACAGGGCCTTGATTGGACAGTGATTGTCACAGTTTGGCCAACATGCTTATGCCGTGGGGAATCCTGGTAGCCAGATTGGGTGTGAGAGTGATATTTTTCTTGCAGGCTTGGCAGGCCACCCACACTAACTTTGTGCTGTCTGTTCTCTATAAGACCATTTCCCTTTCTTTCTCTGTCTCTCTCTTTCTCTCTTAACTGCCTTCTCATTCCTCTGTGCCATGTTGGCTCTTACAAACACAATTTACAGGCTGGCGTTTTGTTTTCAGAGAGTTTCATTCAAACTAAACAAAGAAGCAAAGTCTGAGTGTCCTCCATTCTAGGGTGTCACATAAAACATTTTGTGACAGTGTGTGTGAGCCCAAGACCTTTGCCCTTTCATTCAGCTTGTGACAGGCAACAGGCCATCCAATTTCCTGCAGTAGGACTGCCTCTTGAATTTGCCTGTTGTCCAACCTTTATGACTGGCCTACATATTATATTATATAATATTATACTTCATATATATAATTGTATGTATTATATGATATGATATATCTCAGGCAGCAGAAACCCGAGAAGGAAGAACAAGAACAATCATGGTAAGACAAATCCTACCAGTGGCTGGACAAAGCTGGCCTGAGAGACAGCACAGAGACACTAATCATAGCAGGACAGGAATCAATCTAAGTAAGTAAGATCAAGAGAAGCTGGGGTCTACCACAATAGACAGGATCCCAGGTGCAGAGGCCTCAGAGACAGTCCAACATATAGTAGCAGGATGCAAGATACAAGAACAGCATACACTGAACAGCACAACCAAGTGGCTGGCATCATCATCAGATATATTGTAACATAAAATGCTACGTAAAATGCAGCCTATTAAAGGCCAAAACATTTTATCAGTTTATACCATGTAAATATGTTATATGCCCATTACAAATATAGATTATGATACTGTGTGGACAATCAGTAATAAATAGTAATCACAAATAGTAACTCCCCCCCACATAACAAGCTGCTGACCTGTCCAAAATATTTTCCACCTCTAGCATAATGCATTGTAACAAAGACTCTAGTCTAATGCCCAAAGCAGTTTAAAAAATAGATACTTGGATGAAAAAGCAAAGCACATGCCCATGCCTGATTTATCTGCATTGCTGTGTTTCCTGGTGCTCACCTGCATCATTAATACGCAGGAGAAATAAGAAGCCTATGAGAAGGGTACCTGCTCTCTCCTTTCCACATTAATCAATATCAGTTTTATATCTGCTTAATTCACAGGTAAAGACAAGCCTTGCTTTTTTCCCCAGTCACTCATACTCTCCTGATCCTTTGATCACACTGAGCAGTCACACCCTCTCAGGACAGTGATAATTCCACAGGATGCCCCATGTGGCTCTCTCACAGCTTCATGAGAGACACAATGAATCTCTCCACCACTGGAGAGGCAACATGAGTGTCACACTTTAACCTGAAATGAATGCTGTGAGACTCTCTCTCTCTCTGCATGAAGCAAAGCTGATAGTGAAGTTTAACACTAAAATGTCTATAATGAGGAAGGCGAGTGACAGAAAAGCACCTTTATAAAAACGTGCCTACAGCATTTACTTCTACTATTGTGCAGTTCTTTATCACATTGATCTGAGTGTGAAGAGTCATGAGGCTATTGCAGAATAGAACTGTAGAGAGTAAATTATGTCAAGTACATGAACATTTGCAGTGTATAGAGTTATTCAAAGTGTGTAATCACTGAAGGATTATTTAGTTGTCTATTAATCTTTACTGAGTTTTTGATGCCTTATACTATATTCACTTTAGGCGATTAGTTGGTTCACTGCTTAAGATTTACAGGAGCTGCTTTATGTCAGATGCACAGTTTATTTAACATCGAATGACAGAGTTGTTCTTTTTTCCTATTTGTTGTTTAGGTTTGTCATCAGTTTGTAGAAAGTTACATGTAGACATCATTCATGAGGCTTCTCATTTTGATGCAACTAATATTTCAGACTCTTTCTCTTTATATTATATATAAAAGCCAAACCAAAACTAAGTACTGTGTGTGTAGCCAAAAACTGACATAGCTTATTCCTTTATGCCATAGAGCTCCAACAAAACTATTAAAAACAATAACATTTTTCATTATGCTAAACACTGTAGTTTATTTTTGAGTCAATCCAGCTGTAAATACTTTGTCAGCTGAATAAAGTCCCCAACAAATCCACTCATTACTACAGTTTAACTAACATTAGAATACATAAATTGAATTTCTGACTCATTTAGCAGATTAGCATCTTCAGTAGGAACAAACTGCAAATTTGTTCTTTTGGAGTGCCACAGACAGAGTGGGAGAGTAGGAGAGTATTGACAAACTAAAACAAAATTTCTGTTTGAGCACTGTTAGGCTGGGAGGAAACTTACATTAGGTCTAAGGCAGATACTGTCAGACTGACTGTCTGAGTGAGCTTTAGATTCTAAATACAGCATATCATCAACCTTATCAAATTCAAAGTCAAAGGTGGGGTGCTTACACATAAATTTTGCTATAAAACCTCAAATATAAAATTAGAAATACAGTTACCTATATCTGTTTACCTATTAATTTGATTTTATGTTATTTTATGTTATCCAGCATGCTGATCAGATGGCATTCTCATTAACTGTTACTGGTCTCCAGCATTCACACATTCAAGTGGCCAGGGGTCACTCCAACCAATCACAAGGCTGAACTCAAATCAAATTATTATCTTACCCACCTGAGTGTTACTTTACATAATAAATCTCTGTATTCTGTCTCTAGCATACTTAGTGTTGGGATTTACTGCCTGTGAAGACTACACCAGCTGTTGGTTTGCAGCCCACCTCTTGAGTAAAAGTTGTAGTTTGTCTCTAGTGTATGTAGTGAGTGCTGTTGCTGTTTTTGTTGTTTGTTGTTTTGCCAAAACCTTCTTCTGTTAAACCGGAGTCTATAAATAAATAAGCAAGATTCTTCTAAGTTTCAACTGTTTATGTTGATGTCTGTATGAAGCCTTCCTGCACACAGATTGGCCTGTTGCAGCCACAGACATTAAAGGTGTAGATGTAGGTCTATTACATAATATCACTCAACCATGATGCACAGCCTTTACTGTTACATGCAGTACTGTAAACAATACAGTACATATGTAAATGCACATTTCCACAGTACAATTTCAGTAGTGCATTATGTTCTGCTGTCTCTGCTGCAGAGTTTCTCTTGTAGCAGAAATAATGTGTTTTAATTTAAATTAACTCCTTTGTTTCATCTTTCCA
This sequence comes from Sandelia bainsii, assembly GCA_032362345.1. Lineage (NCBI taxonomy): Eukaryota > Metazoa > Chordata > Actinopteri > Anabantiformes > Anabantidae > Sandelia > Sandelia bainsii. The sequence goes on from JAUMHL010000025.1 coordinate 20,727,185, forward strand.
TGCTGCTGATCAGTATTAAGGTAGTGTCAACAAAACTCCAAATTCACTGACATTTTTTCACATTATCTACAGTTTAGAAGGAAGGCTTTTAATATGAAAAACATAGGGAGAACATGCCAAATCCCCACAGAAAGGCCCCAGCCAGCCAGCGGCTTCAAACACAGAACCCTCTTGCTGTTAACCGTGCCACTTTGCATTACTGTATATTTTGAATAAAAAATGTTAATGTACAGATTGTGCTATGGTGTATGTAACATTGAAAAAAAATGAAAGACTAGTCTAGTCTAGTTGATGTTTTTCTTTTCATAGTTACAATGCTGCAGCATATTAACCTCAGCTCACTCACTGAAGTTGCCACAACTGCTATGGTGTAAAGCATGTGTGAATGTACCATATGCATACTATACTATCACACTGTTATTCTTCATAAATACCAGTATCTGTATGGAAAGTAGCATTTGAAGGCTTTCTTACACATATCTGGCTCCAGGGCATTGTGTAGCTTAACACTATCACCTCTCAGAAAAAAGGTTATTTCTATTCTCTGAAGTTGTGTGCCTAAAGACACATAATTCAGTCGGACAACTTGAAATTGCCCTAAGTATGAATGTTGGAGTGAGTGATTTTCCAACTTGGTGCCTGGTAATGACGTACTCATCTATTCTGCTTTTCTCTCCTGTGCCCCCTAACTTCAAACCCCATCTCCAGTGTTATGTAACCTAATGCAATACTGTTTTGCTTTATCTTGATTAGTTGCATATCACTGTGTCCTAACTGTGAGATATGCTGTCATTATATCCCTATTTATATGGTAGTCTAGGGCTGACTGCGAATCATTAAATCAGATTTAACTTTCATTTTATATTATAATGGGGGGTCTCCATGACATTCAATTTGCAATGTATTCCAATACATTATCCTACCTAATCTGAAAAATGTATACATCTAATTGATTGTAAATGTAAATTCAAACAAGATAATACCAATCTTTGTGTTATAAGTACAGGATCTAGCCTCCAATTTGTTGAATGAGCTCTCAGTCCTCAGTTTCCCTCATCGAGAGAGCAAACATTAGAAACTGTAGATAAAAAAGTCTGGTTCCTTAAAATAGTCAAAGGCATAAAATAGATGTCTATAATTCTAAACAGAGTGCTGGTGGAACAGCCCAATTACTGAGCTTTAAATTCTTTTGTCCATGCCAATTATGACTTGGTAAAATTAAGAGGTTCTGGATTATTTCTGGATCAAATCTGCAAATACTCCAATGATGTATTGGAATAATGAATCACTCTGAGCATGTCATCAGACTAATTTGTGTATTTTCTACTGTTTTGAGACTCATGTGTTGACAAACATTGTAGTTATTCTCAGAAGTAAATCTATATAGTGTTCAAATTTTTCCTACATGAATGGCTGCACCCACTTGGCTATGCAGACTAAAATAGAAATACATATTAAACAAAACTAAGCATTGTGTATGCACACACTCTATTGTATGTAAACATGTGGTCACATGATGAATATTACCTGATAAATAAAGTGGAAGCAATTAACACATAATATTAATAATGATAATAATAATATAATACTTTTAATAATACTTTTTGTTCCCCTTATGGAAATTGTTGGACATCTGACAGACAGTAAGTGTCAGTGCTACTAAGGGGTTTCAAGGTCTTGTCCAAGGACACCTCAACATGTGGCCAGGAGGTACTGGGAATCAATCCTCTGACTCTGGTGCATGTAGACGACTGCTCTACCTACTGAGCTACTGCCGCCCCTAATACAGATACAAGAGTGGGCTGTTAATAGTTGATGTTCTGCTAACTTCAAGCTAATCATCTAATAACTACTGTTAGATGTTTCATGTTTTACCCTGCTCTGGGTATGCATATGTGGCAAAGGCTAAAATTTGACTGCAGGTAAAGCTAAATACAGTAACACTGTCAGGAACATTTTGAAAGCATCCCAAGGAATCCATGTTTAACAATGCACAATGTATGCACTTATGCAACACATGTAAGAAGCATCTTACATCACACACCTAAATTATAAATACACCTGTTCTTCATGTTCATACATTTTGTTCTTATCAGGATTTCTCATCCTCCATACTGGCCACTATTAGTGCAGCAAGCAGCAAGATTCCTTTCAAGTAATTAAATGGAAAAATATTAAGATAAGATTAGTTTAACCATCATCTTCTAAATATATGTTGACATGTTTAATTGGTATTTAAATTGCAATTAAAATGTGCAGTGTTTTACACTGCAAGACAGATTGTCCTGTCCATAGCTGTATAATGTAAGGCAGCCATTCACTTGCTGTAGCTATGTAGGTAAACACATATAGTGCAGCACTGAAATTAGCTGTGATCTTGAATATTGAATGTATAGCTGTTCAACTTTTAATAGCTGCCCACCTATTAAAAGTGGAAAGCTGTCAAAACACTTTCACCATGAGCCCAATGTGTCACTGCCCTCAAGACATCAAACAGAATGTTTTTAAGTTGGTTAAACATTTGAACAAAAAAGAACACAAAAATGCTTTTTCCCCAGCAGAACAATGTCTTACTTGTGCATTTTTTGAGCCCGGAGCCTTTCTTCACGGCGTGACGGCTGAGTTTGCAGTTGAAGTTGTTTTCCCAGAACTCAGCAAACCAGATATTCCTTCTGTTGTTTTCCAACGTTCGGCTGATGAAGTAACGATCAAATCCTAGACAGATCAATGGGTTCATTGTCATTGACACATTCAGTGTACACAACAATGTTTACAAAAATACAATCTGTGAGTCGCATCTCTGTTGTATTCTACAGTATCACTGTCTGAATATTGCATATGTTCAATTTAATTTGTTGCTAGTTTTAAGACATTTGATTATCAAATGGTAGTGTTTGGGCATGACAAAACAACTTTTCTTCTTCTGTAAACACATACAGTTCTGTGTCACACGAAAAGAATATTTCCCATGGTTTTGTAAGACAATCAAATATGATGTTTGCACAAGACCCATCTCTTGTCACTGTACCTTTGATGGACTGACGCTTGGGCAGAATGGTGACTGCTCCCTCTGCCATCTCCTCTTGGTGCACAACTGGAGAGATCTTTGAGCCCCAGCTGTCTGATCCCACCCAGATGAAATGACCTGTCTGGTTGGCCTTTTTCGCTGCATGGAGTAGCCGCCTGCAAAGGTGAGGAAACAGATGTTGTCATGGATAAGGTCAGGATCCAGACAAACTCCACTTTGATTTTGTTCTGCAGTTCAATACAGAGCAGTCTGGCAGATCTGCACTGAAATGGCTGTGTTCAGGCGTGTTTCTGTGCTGTCTGCTGCAGTCATGTTTTTCTAATCTTCAAAGTGTTGTTATGTAGCTATTACCAGGTCTTACCTGATATCGTCTTCGTTGGCAAAAATTATGACAACTCTTGCATTTGGGTTTTCTCTGAGTCGCCGAATGACCTTGTCAAACTCTCCCTGCTTCGGCTCCCGGGGAATCTTGACTGACTGGGAGATGCACACACCCCCTTAACACACAAAGTGCAGTACATGTCAGATGGTGTGTACAAACTGTAGAACTGTGCACTTTAACTGATACATCACATAAACAAAAATGGTAATATACATATATGGTTGTCTAACTTGAATTCACACATAATTTTATACAAATAATTGTGGCTGAAGTAACTGAATCCAGGGCTGTGTGGCCACCTCACCAATCTACCCTGAGAATGCATAGAAAATTAAAACAAAGGTGGAGTAACTTTATTTACCTGAAGAGTTATTTAACAGCAGGACAAAACAAAACAAAACAAAGAAACAACCTTGTTGACCTTGAAAGTCTATTGAGATCAAATCTAGAACATGTGACGTTCAACTTCAAATTGGTCCCATTTTAGTCATTTTTAGCAGTTCTATTGGACACACAATTTAGTAGTGTACAGTGGTCCTTGGAAGTTAACAAATGAAACACAAAAAAACCCAATTCATTTATTACAAAGGAAAATTATCCAATATTAAAGAGTTATGTGTGGCAAAAAGTGAAATTGGAGTCAGGTCTCAGTCAATGAGATGACAATGAGTTTGGAGTCTGTGGAGTACAGAAACCATTGCTTAAACAGAGGATATTTCTGAAGACCTTCGAAGATTTGTTTATTGGAAGATACGTTTGTTGAGATATGTGTGTGGCAGGGCTGCTTTGTTGCTTTTGAGTGTGCTGTTGTGCGTAATGCGGAGAATTTAGTAATTCTTCATGGTATTACACAGGCACAGAGAATTTATATGAGAGCTTTGTTGACACTTTACAACTGTAGAGAGGTTATGTTTTTGCATGGTGTGTTGACAGACAGTTCTGAGAAGTGTGGTCGTCACCTGCTATACAATGCAGAGTTAGTCTCACTACACATGCACAGAGTGACCACCATTTTGAGTCCTTGAAAACAGAGACTGAATTCTTTTTTGTGAAGTCCAAGCAGTTCCCAGTGCTTCTTCAACAGGATTTCTTTGGTGAGATTTGTGTGCCTGAGTTTGGAGTGTTTGCATGAAGGATGGTTTCTAAGCTGATTTCAGCTTTCAGAATAGTGGGGTCAAAACACTGTGGGTCCTATAAAGGACAGAAACATACTATACCAAGTAGCATTGTAGATAGAAAACAAGTTTATAGTCATAGAAGCTTAGATAAGTATGTGTGTGTTTAACTCGTATATTTCTGTAGTCTTGACTCCTGTCATTCTGTGGTTTTCCGCCCTGGTACCCAGCACAATAAGCAGGCAGTTACATCTGTCCAGATACAGCTGTCAAAAAAAGTTCTGAGGTCTTACAATCCTTGTGTTAGTTAGAATAGTTTCATTCTTGCGCAGTTGTCACCAAACCTCATTAAGTTTGAGAAGGTCAGACAGAATTTCTGACCCACTTCTTAAACATGCAAAGATTTAAAATGTTGTCAGAAAAAGCCTACAACAGTCCTGTATTGAGAGCTGTGTATTGAGAATGGGAGCAGCATTAGCCAACAAGAGTTTATGTCAAGAAATCAGTGCATCCTGCCTGTGTGCAACAGCTGTTTTCTTCAAATGCATCACATACTCCAAATGTTCCTTTATTCAGCATACTGTGTAGTGTTGTTTTGCAGAAGACATTTTACTGACAGGCATTCTAAAAATTAATTGAGAGATGCAGAGATGTTAAATGTTGGTCTCATAATATGAGGGATACACTGCACTGCTGCTCTTTGAGTCTCATAGTTTAATACTCTTACTCTTTATTTGTTACAACACCAAACACTAAGCACCCTGCTAAATAAAATCTAGTAGTAGGTTTAGAATTTTGAGTAGGAAGCATATTGCATGTTTATCCTAGAAGTAAACTGTACTATCCCTAAAAATCACACTTGAACTGTCTCAATGCTTCAGATCATCTTTTAGTTTATGGTAGAACGCTGCAGGGAGAGTGAGTCTTGACTGCAATCGTGAGAGGATTTCATCACTTCAGCCATTTGTGTGTGATGACCCCCTTGTCCAGTTGACTCAAACAGGCTCCATTATCAGCCATTTTGGGTGTTTACTTAAACGCCATCACCCTGTAAGTTCTGACGCACTATCCTCAGGTTATCTTAACAATGTCTTCACTAAAATTAATGGAAACTTATAGTGACAAATAGCCGCTGCAGTGTCAGGATGGCCACAGTCATGCAGTCTGTCTTTGCCACATTGTTTCGTCTTCTCTCTTATTTATAGTGAGATGCCTTCGAGATATAAACAAAGATACTATATGAAATCAACATGATCTCATAAACATAGCACATAAACAACCAGTGCATTATTTTAATTTGAATTGAGTGAACACTGGATTCCACCACCACAAATCGGATTATGTCACAGAAGCACAAAGTGGAAAAAGAACACTTTCATGAACAAAGAAGCTAATTTAGATTTAGCCTGTAGAGAGATTTGTTTATACAAATGAGGACACGTGAAACTGTAAATATATGAGCTTCTTTCTCCTTGTAGTGTAAGATGTTGATTTATCCTTTGTTTGGTAAAGTTTTGCAACTGCAGAGTGCACAAGGTGTCTTTGACCCACAGACATCATCACGTGCTTTGTGTCTTCCCTGGTGACACTCTCACAGGTAACTTTACTGCAGCCATGTTCTGCTCTTGGTAGTTGTGGGGTCTCTCTGTATTTAGTCTGGTTTCAGGATGTGCAGCACAGTCAGTTACATAGAGATCAGGTGTTCAACCCAGGTATACACCACCTCTTTATCCTGAAATCTCTGTTTGCTACTTTGGCCACATCATGCCATATGATATTGCCAATGAATTTTGATGCAATGGCTAAATCTGAGCACGCAGAAAGCTTCTGTATACTTTTGCTTGTTGTTGTTTCGGTTAGTAAGGAAATCATCAATAAATACCAGTGTCCGTTCTACTGACAGCCATACATGCCTAACAAAACCACCACTTTGTTTAACAGATGAGGTAATATGGTTTGAGCATTGAGTGGCTCCTTTTTTCCACACTCTGCTTTTTCACTCACTTTGAGAGATGTTGATTTTTCTTTAATCAGATTTTACCAGTTTATTTTGTACGTTTTTATTATAGCCATGACATCTGTCAAACAACCCCACCTCAATCTAAATGGCAAATCTCAGTCAACTCTGAGAAAATTGTAAGCTCTTTGTGCAAGAACTAATGCTGAAAGAACACACAGCTACCCAAGAAACATTTAGTAGCCAAGTGTCCAACTACTTTTGAACTTTAAAATATGGCCACTGTCTCCCACACAGTTCTTTCAACACTGATGTCAACCTATTTAAATGTATGCCAAGGTTTGGCGCTACAGATAAGTGGAGTTACATTTAGTCATTTGGCAGACACTTTTACCCAAAGCGCACGGACGTAATTTGGGGGGGGGGGACAGGGGTGACATGTCCCCCCCACTTTTTCAAAAGGCAGTTTTGGTCCCCTGCAGTTTTTACCGTCCAAAAACAATGT
>JAUMHL010000025.1:20743496-20761433 GCA_032362345.1 Sandelia bainsii
AAATACGTTCTCTAGGAAAACGTAATCGGGAATGCAGTTTAGTTGTATACGAACGTAATTTTTGGGAGACAGGGTTGGTACACTCCTGGTAGGTTACTTTGTAATATGTAACACCATATTTCTGTTGTGTTATGACCACAGGCGACACAGTTTCTGGCAGAATAACTTTGCAGTGTTGTACAATCCTGTCTGTGAGTATTGCAAAACCCTGTACAGTTTTTTTGGCGTCTAATAAACTTTTTAAACACACTCCATTTAACCAACTGAACTTCCTGAATCATGTTTCATTGTCTCTCCAGTACATTAAACTGTAGGAGGCTGCGTTACAACATAATATGTCTTTTTCTGAGACAGACTCCAGGTTAGCTTCTTTATCTAACACATATAGCAAATACTATGGAAAACTAACGTGATCACAAGGCTCCTGACCTACTCCTAAAATGGTGATGGATATTTTGGTTGTTTTTCTTATTCTATTTGTGCACATCTTTGAGATCATGTATGTTTAATTTGGATGAGTTCTCCTAATGAATATGACATTCAGTCATAATTAAGATAGAGTTGAATCATTTACATTCCCCAGATGTCATCACTAGCTGTCAGTTTGTCCTCAGAGTTCTCAATTACTGGCCACTTATGAACAGTTTCTGTCGAGAAGTCGTTCTCATGTTAAATTATCTTTAGATAAGTACGTAAGAGCGAACACTAAACAATGAAGTCTGTGTTGTTGCTAACAAAAACAAAGCAGTGAGCAGAAAGGAAATATTTTACACACCCTGTGATGCTGTTAAGTGCTCAGCTGCACCAAACCAATTTTGCATCAAAGAAGCAAGATGAAAAGAATTCAAAGTGACAGTGATACAATTTTCCCTGAAATCTCATGCACCAGCATTTTCCCTGCAGATGCAGCATTTGCGATTTGGAACAATTCAAATATATTTTCCCCACACAAAATATCACTGAAAATGACACTGTTGTAAACAAACACCAGTTTATAATCACTTTCCAGGTCTGACCTTCAGTTGCTAATAAATAATACTTTGCAAAGTGTTTGTGCTATTCATGTCATGATGGCCAGTTTAATTTTAATTTCTTGCTAATCATATTTTATATTACATTTTCGTATGCTTAGACAGTGCTTCTTTAGAAAGCTTAAAAATGCTTTGGAGTGTTTCCAAATATGACTTCTCAGTGTTGAACTAAATAAATGCATCAAAATGTGTACTCTTTAGTCTTTCTGTAGTAAGAATGAGGATTTACATGATTAAAGTTGGTTTAAAATTCAAACACAAGAGACCATCTAGCTGTATGATAATGCAGCATTTTGGCTTCAGAAGTGAGAAAATGACTGATCTATATAATGTATACATTTTATCAATCTAATAAAACATTAATTATGATCTGTTAACTGTTTTTTATATTAATGGTGGTAACAAAAATAAACTACTTTTGTAGCTTTGGTTTTTGGAAAATTCTGCCTTTTACCTACAGAAATATTGAAATACGCACACACTGGTGTTTTGTTACAATACACACCTTCATATTCTGTCTGGTCAATTTCACTAAGAATACATCTTTATCAACATAAATGGATTTTTGAGTAACAAGCAGCTTAAGTGACAGATACACATATATTTACACATTTGGATCCACCAGGTCAACTACAGAAGCATTGAAATGGCTGTACAGTGCCAGTAGAAGAGCATGCATTTATATGCATGTATATATTTTCACTGTAAAATTGTCACTTGCCTGGCCTTAAGTGCTTAAGAAACTGGCTTCGCATGCATGGCGCATGCTGACAGTGGTTACAAATTCAATTCAGCCTCCCACATTCAACCTCTCCCAGCTTGAGTCAGTGGGACTGGGAAACTTTATCTTACGAGCTGGATTCTTTAACCTCCGAGCTACAACTGTACCCCAGTTAATTAATGTATTTATTTTTTAATGCATGCCAGCACATTAACTACCACCCTCAAGAAACATCTTGCATTTTGCTTACATACACAGTGCCATTCATTTCATATGGTACAAAAATATGAGAAAAGTCAGATAATGATGAGACTTTAATTTGCCGGTGGCCTCGGGGCTTGCTACTGGAAGATTTTGATGTTCTCCTAAAGACATGGCATATCAACAACTCAGCTATCCCAGTTTATTTTCCTTTGCTGTTTAGCATGCATTATGCAGTAAATATCCCAAAAATTATAACTGAAGGCAAACTGTAGATGAGCGTTGTATTTAAAGATAATTTGGATTAGCTAATGTGCAAAATACAACTGCTGCAGCTTTGTTTAAAATGAAGATTTAAATGGGTTCTACTCAAAATATTAGTTCAATAGGCTTCTACCTGATGTCTGGCCATAATATTGTATGATAATGTTTGCAATATAGCATATGTCTAAAATACTTTGCATGCAAGAAAAAGCTGTTTTGATTTATGTGCAAATTGGTTTTATGATGCCTGCAGATAGAGAATTATTGGCACAACTCCAACTTTACAGTACGAGACAAACACTGTTTTTTTAAGCATTCTCATTTGCATGCAGATACAGATATTGTCCTTCCACAATGAAACACATGAAGATCTGACTTTGATGCTTCCTTTATCTTTCAAGACCTGTCAAAAATTCTGTGGAGAATTCACAGCGGAGAGCACACATTGTTCATTTCCCAGTTCTACAGTAAAAGAACACTTGATTGAGTAATACAGGCCAAACATAACATGACCAACACGAGTCCATGACATCTTTGTCCTATGGCAAAAGACGTTCTCGTGCCTTAAAACATCTATGAGGCAAAGAGCCACAATTTGTATTACACGTTATAGTTAAAAAATAGTAAAAAATAAACTCAGTGACAGTGTTACTGCAGTGATCACTGTACAGTCTGTGAAAATATGAATGTACCATTACAGTCTGAAATTGTGTGCAATGTTTTTAAGATCTTTTTAAGACCTCAACAAGAAAAATGTAATACCCTTTCCAAAGCAGAACAAGCTGGCAATATGTTTTGAACCCACCATAATATGAATGTCTTTCAAAAAATATGGAAATTATAAAAATTAATGTGCTACACTGTGTTCCAATTCTAGTATAATGACATAAAAACAATTCACACATCTAAAACAGATATTTACATAAAATACAGTATTCCCTGCTTTAAACAAATCCTTCAGACTTCTGAGGCTCTTACATCATTATGCTGCTGCAGGTACTGCAGATTTACTTCAGCCTTGTGCTACAGAATGAAGATGACATTGAAAGAGAGAGAGAGAGACAAGAGGATCTCCACAGGATCTTTGCTGTGCCATTCATGTAAGCGCTCTGGGTCCAAATATGGTAATCCTTGATCTGATTCCGTGGCCTATGGAGGGCTGCAATTTCAAGTCTGTGGGTCAGTGCAGTGGGAGGTGTGTTAAAAGGGCTAACCCCATGGACACAGTACTGTAACTTGAGGCCAGCACCACAGTCTAAACTGAGTAGAGACTGAAGAGTGGAGAACCACACAGAAGATGAATGTGGCACAGTCAGACACATTCATCAAGTGACACTTTCATGGATCATGAGAAGTGATAATTACCCCATTGTTCTGTTGTTCAGATATTCCTGCATTATTCAGTCAAGGTTTATCTCATTGCTTTTGGTCGATAGCTGTGGATTGAACTACACTCGGTCTGAATACATTTTTAATCATATCTCTTCCTCTATACTAATCATAAACCCTATAATAATTTTTCTGTGAGCGCTAAAACAGCAGACCTTTATGTCTTTTTTTTAATCATCTATCAGCAAGCGTTCAAGTTTTATTTGACAGAAGGAAAAATGGATTTCTTCATTTTCTTTGCACTGCCATGATATTTGACTGAACAGAAAGCCTATTTTTCAACACAGCTGCCACATCGTGTAGAAACAATTCAACTGCCATAAAAAGCACTGTGTCTTTTCCCCTACTGTCTGATGTAGTACAGTATGTGAAACGTTCTGTAGTCTCTAAGTAGGAAATCTTTTTACCAACATGAAATTTCCTGACTACCGCAAGGATAGGGAGTGCCCGTTGGTGGAAACAGTTTGTGCCTTATGGCTGTATGCTGTGTGACTGATGCTGTTGTCAGCGGTGAACAGGTGGATATACCTTTTAAAATTCATGAAAACTCTACTGAACTGCAGCAAGGAACAGGGTGAAAGAAAGTGAATTAAACTGAGCTTTTTCCTATTCTTGCCTTTAGACTTTGACCCATTCTGAATTATCTGTATATTGCGGCCATATAATTGATGCCATTCATTACATGATTGAGGGGGGTGTTTTTCTGAGGTGATTGGAGGTAGCCAGACCCTAGCTGAGAGCAACTTACACTGTGATGATTGATAGGAGGCAAGCTGCATAAACGCTGGAGTGCTGGTTGCCTAAATGCAAGTGAGTGTTGCTCTCTTTGCCAGCTTGGGGCGAAGCCATTAATAAACCTTGCAAATGATGATAGCTGTTGTATTGATTGTAGTTTACACCCTCTATTCCACTAGCCCCTCTTGCTCCAATACTCTGCCTCAGTAAACACAGGCGTCGAAATTGTTGACCCAGGATGTCTCTGCCATTGATCACCCCGTTGATGTTGGGACACCACATTCTCTGTGTTTGTGTGGTAGCTTAATCCATTCACAAAGCTTGCTGATGGTACAAAATGGATCAATACAAGAGGAAAAATGGAAGCATGAGATTAAAAATTATCGAATTTATCCCTGAAAAATGTTGCAATATCACACCCTGTTCCTTTGCAATTGACTGACCTGCATACTACAATAAACCAGGAAATGAATGTTTCAAAGCAAAATCCTGCATGGAAAAGGCACACACTGCATCGTGATTGTGATATACAACAGAAATTTGAATTTGATGACTTCTTTATCAGACTGACAAAACAACAAATGTGTCATGAAATTCCAGAGTTGCAGCAGCTCACTCACTACTGGCTGATCAAACCACTGTTTTTCTTTACTCTGCAAACACTTCCTTCTTCGAGCCTTCAAATCCGATCCTGCTTTGTCTCACCCACACGTGTCTCCTTCCCTCTCCCTCTCTCTGTTTCAAGTGACTGTTAAGGGTCTTGTCATTTGTAATGGAAATGACACAACCTGAGTCAAAGTGACATAATGTCAATTTTTTTTTTCTGTGATTCCTGCCAGGCTAAATCACTCTTGCTCTATTCCTCATTGAGAATCAAATCAGAAATACTCTTGCAGAGGCCCTATAACTTCAAAAAGACTCCAGTGTAAGGTCTTCAATAACACTTGAATCCCGAATGCTAGCCAATGTCCATCCATCCATTTTCTTAACCACTTGTCCTCGTAAGGGTCACGGGGGGTGCTGGAGCCTATCCCAGCTGTCATCGGGCGAGAGGCGGGGTACACCCTGGACAGGTCGCCAATCGCTAGCCAATGTGTTTCACTCAAGTTTCCTGAGAAAGTTACTAAGTTTTATACCTCTTCAGTGACTCTGAAATCTGCCAGAGAAAATAGGGGGATTATGCTCAACTTTTAAATGACAACAAACAAACAAAAAGGCTGTTTGTTTCTCTTTTCTCTACTTAAATGGCTGCCTCTTCTTATACTTACATAAAAGATAGACTTTGATGGAATTTCCTCTGCTTCCCACTGTTTCTCTTGCACACTGATGGACAACGTCATTTTTTTAATAATGCAGCAAAAGGTTTTTTTTCTCATTTTTGTCTAAGAAAATCTGGGTTACTGTGGCTCTCATGCGTGAAAGGGGAATAAAATAAGGAAAGCTACGGAAGATATTTACTATGTCTGAATGCCCAGTTGGTCAGAAATGAAAACCATAGAGACTTGGTTCAGAAACATAATAATCAGCATATTGTGGAAAGTGAATCCCTATGGTGTGTGCTTATCCTTAAAAGAAGATATTTTTAACCAAATGCTTTGAGACAAATCTCTATACACAATACATTAATGCATGGCAGAAGCACTTATTGTTAGAAAAGCTAATGCTTTTGGTCAAGAATAACTATAATTCCTCTGACATTCCCTTCAATCAACTCTAGATGTTTAGCCTTGTCCAGACATTTTCCCCATTTCATCAGGATTAATGGGACAACTGGAATCCTTTGTGTCTTACTCTGCAGCTTATTACCATATGGAAACTTTGTTCAAAATACAGCATCACTGCTGCTTACTTATTTTTGCTAAATCAAATTCAGGTTCCACCATCAAGGTTATTTCAGCATGCTGTGTATGAAGATTGCTTGTCTCGAACACTCAGTGGTTGATTTGTGTCAATGTTTTCCATCTCATGACTCTGAAGCCCTGATTCATCCCCCCATTTGACAGCAGTTTCCTCCCTGCCTCCCTAACACAAGGATGCTCTTCTCAATAATGTTTAACCCCCATTTATCCCCTCTTAAGGGTCACGGGAGTGCTGGACTCTACCCCAGCTGCTATCGGGCAAGAGGCGGAGTACACCTGGGACACTTTGCCAGTTTATCACTGAGCTGGCATATAGAAACAGACACCTATACACACTCACAGTCACACCTATGGGCAATTTAAAGTCACCAATTAACCCAAGATGGATGTCTCTGGATGGTGGAAGGAAGCTGGAATACACCGAGAAAACCCACACAGACACAGGGAGAACATGCGGACTCCACACAAAAAGCAACCCAGTCAGCTGGTGGATTCAAACCCAGGTCCTTCTTGCTATGAAGTGACAGTGCTAACCATTACACCACTGTGTCACCCACAGTAGTAACACTGTGGGGTGATAAAATTATTATGAAAACACAACAAAATGTTGGTTTTTAGTGTTAGACTAAGGTCTTACTTCAGGGTGTCTAAGCAAAAGTGTGAATAATCTGCTTGGGACAATAATACTCACCACTGTATTTAAACTTTAAATAGAGATACAGGGACAGATTATTCACACTTGAATTGTAAATAACTGCTGTGGTGAGTTTGGCTTCTTTTGCATCATATAGTACTGTACAATAATGACTTGTATGCATATTTCTAGAGGTACATGAAAAATGTAGAGGTATATAATAAATATGGATGACTTATGATAATCATTATTTATTTTTGTATTACTCTGTTCCAAACCAGTTTCAGGTAATGGTTTATTGCTGTTCTTCTAAAGGTCATTCAGCACAAAAGAAGAAAGAGCAAATTATTTGGGTTTGATGAACCGAGGATCAAGGAGCAGCCCATTTATATGGGTTAATCTATTTCATGCTAAAGGTAGACTGTGAATGTTCACCTTTATAGTTTGTTTTCGATAAATTTACAACATATTACTAAGATAGATTATATTGGAAAAGGTGAATATAGACACAAAGGTCTCATAGGAATTCACAATGTTCCGATACATACACTTCAGTACATAAAGTACATCTTCAAATATACTCTACTAGTAAACTAGTGAGCTAAACAAACTAATTCACTCGCAAGAAAGTTAACTAGCTCATGAACAACAACAATCTTGTATAACCGCAGTTCACCAGGCCTTAGCCAGAGTAAGGTCCATGTTCTGCAGAGATGAACAACTTCTGGCTAATATCAACCACTTTCTGCCAAGGCCGGTAGTCCACCATTTTTGGATGCTTCCCATTACCTTATTTCTCATTTCCTCTCTCCTTCAACCCAGAAGTTGTTTCCTGTCTGCCATCATTAAGGAGGTCTCAGTTTGCTTATTTGTGTTCAGATGAACTAGCATCAAGGAGAGAGGAAGCTGCCTGGAGGAGACACGAGCAAGGAAGACTTTTACCAGACCAACACACTTTATTGAAAATCTTGGACGCTTAGCTGAGCAGACTGACTGATCTGACAGAGACGTTTTATACTGTGACAAATAACATACGGTCTGATTCATAGAGGAGATATCCACTGTTCATGAGACAACATATGGGTTTTTAATAATGTACAGATGTTTGCACAGAGATGTTTATTTAAGAGAAATCTGCAGAGATGTTTCACATCATGTTCACAACTTTGTGTTGGCAATTGTAACTGTGTGGCTTTATTATAATTTGGACAGTACATGGCATTATCAGTGCAAATAACTCCAAGGCAGGTAGAGCTTTTAACACCTGTATTGTCAGTGGTCATCAGAAATGGACATCACTTCACCTTTTAGCTGGTTAGTCCACTTAGTAATATCCAATTAGGCTATGTGTATAATGAGTCTGGGTTCTTTCCTAACCAATAGCTGATGTTGTCAACATTCAGAAAATAAATAAATCAAACCCCTGTAAACTGTGTGTTTCAGAATGGCTAACTAAGAGCCTGTAGTGTTTTCAGATATTTAATATAGATCATATGCAATATATGTATAATATAATACATATTTTTGCCAGGGACCTCATGACATGTGCAGAGTAGAAGACACGCTGTAAGCTTTTACCACTTTTCTCTCTATAACAAATAGCCCACCGATTTACAATAGATTAACCTCCTGCTGCTTCAGAACAGGAGGACTGAGGATACAAGAGATGTTTGTGGACTTAACTAAAGCTGGTGTCTTTCAGAAGATTGAAGTTAGAAGAGAAGCTGACTAAACAATATCTTCCTCATGCTCATTAGCAGGAACCATCTTGAAAGAAACAATAGTTCTGAAGGAAAGTATACAGACAGATGTGTTTGCGTTCCTTTTGGACTTTGTCATACAAGGCTCCATGATGTGCAGTGCTATACACAGTAGACAGTTTACAACTTGTGTGATGCACAGTAGCTGTTCTCAAGCAGCTATTGTGCAGGACAAAAACTCTCCTTGTCTATGCCAAGGCCATATAATCACTTTTAAGACTTTTTTATTGTGTAATGTTAAGTGAGATGTTAAAATACCAGTGCCAAGAAAGAGCATTCACAGAGCATTAATTAATTAGTTCAAACAAATTTCTCTGGTTTTCATATTTCCTGTTCACCAAACTCTGCTTAGATACACTTTGACTCACTGATTATTTTAGAGTTGTGTGATTAAATTCTCCTCATCTTTGCCTATGCTAAATTGTATTACTTTTGCTGTTGGAATGATCTAATTTCCCCAAAAGGGTCAATAACTCTAACTCAATAACACAATCTAAAGACTAATGCTGTTCTGTTCTGCTACTGGCTATGTGGATCAGGTCATCCAGATGCCAAATGTGCAATTCAGGAACTACGTGGAAGAAATTACAGAGGTGGGTTTGGTGAGATAATTAATAACGTCCAGACCACTTGAAGTATTAACGTTGCCCAGACAGAGAGAAATTTCAGCAACTAAAAAGAGACTTCTGGGAAACATGAGCATGTGATTTGGGACTATTCCCACAAAATAGGTTCATCTGTCACTGTTGTTGTCTGGTTCAGTGCTGGGATGGTCGAGGGAGTGATTAATCCAATTACGAATTAAGTGTGCTAGAAGACATCCCAACAAGCAAGAAGGAAAGATTTTCTGTTTATGTAAAGCTAAAGAAAAGCTGAGGAAACAGATTTCACAGTTCTGTCCACACTGATTAATTGCCAAGTGACCTGTGAGAGGTGTAGTGTAAAAACAGCTAAAGATGTTGCTGATATACAAAAAATTAACAATTACATTTCTATTTTCAAATCTTTATGCCTTTTACATAAATGAGCAATTTTAGCCAACATTACATTTTGCACCATCCCCTATGTGAGAAACCAACTGATATTTATTACTCACACCAGCAAAATGAGTCAATAAACAGAGCCACCAATTTTCACCCTCTAAAATCAACTTGATAACTTGTTTGGTTATTTGCTGATTCTTGAGATGATGCATCAAGTTTAATTGTGTTATGTGAATCTGTTCAGGAGGTTACACTATCACACTTGTGTAATTCAGTGAAGAAACGCTGCACAGGCATCCAAATATTTCTGAAGCATGGTGCTATGATAGAGCTGAATTAAGTTTGTTGCATCAGTTCCTGTTTCACGAAAATGATTCATTTGTTGCTATTTATAATTCTTGAACTCATCATTGATTATTTCCTGTTGTTGGATGCAATCTGAAGCCCAGTGCATATCATTCAACTTCATTTTAAGACATTTTTAAGACATTTTGACCACACAGCAGCCCACTAACTTGGTGTTGATTTCTTTTAGTCAGTATCCTAATTTATCTTTTTTTATTTCCATGTAATTAGTCATATACTATATTAGCTTAGCACATACTAACCCCTTCTGTACCAATTCACTTTGCTGTTTGTGGCTAATTTGCGCAGAATCCCCTGAGTACTTCAGGATAAATTAAACTGCAGCGTCCCCTGTAGCCTCCCCCACACCCTAATTGCATTGCTTTGGTTTTCTGCTCTCTTGATTGGATCTGCAACACAATTTCTCTAATTTTCTTTTTCATTTGAATACTAATGTACATTTGCATTACAAAACACATGCTCCTATATTGGAAAATGTCACCATTTATTTTTACCTCTACCTATAAGTAAGATAAGATAAGATAAGAAACCTGAATTAGTCCCACAAGTGGGAAATTTGCATTGTTACGGCAGTACAAGGGTAAGAGCAGCAGAGAGTTAAGTTACAAGTAAGGTAAAAAGTAAATATTTACAACTAGTATACAAAGTATAATATAATCTATAAAAAGAAACACAGGAAAAAATATTGCACAGAAACATATTGCACAGAGGAGGACTGTTGCACACAGAGAATATTGCACGTGCAGAATGTGTCAGCAGCAATAATGAAGTAACAGGATTACAGGGTACAGGGTATCTAGTATTAAGATCAAGGTTAAAACAGCAGTGGTTACTTAAGAAAATTGGCGTTTACAATATATCTGCGTTAAGAAAGATATATAACTATTATGTCATTGACTGGAAGCCCCCAAGTGAGACAGAGGGCCTTGTCCAATTAAGCAATGATAAGTAATTGTTTCAACAAATTGCAAGAGGACATATCTGAGACACTCAGGGGCCATTTGCATGATGTCAAATAATAAATAACTGATATTACTGGCTGACACGTCACTCATGGGTGTGAACTAGAGATAAAAGGTTCATATAAGATAGAAGCAGGAAGACTGCGGAGTGTGCTACAATCATTTCCCTGGATGACTGTGCCCATTTAGAAGACAGATGTTCAAATGTCTCCCTGTTGCTCTGGGTGCAGCTATGCTTTTCTCTAATGCAGTTATGCCTACCAGTTAACTCTAAAACTTCTAAGGCTATTTTGAAATGAGAAGTTTGTTAGTGTTTTATGTTTTACTTCATCTCATCCAGTCACACGAAAACAGCAAAATCAGCGGGTACTGTCTGTGTATAGCAAACAGATATAAAAGAATGAGCTTTTCAACAAATATTAATGCAGTGAACTTTTTATTTCAACTTTGTATTTCAAGAAAACAATTAAATACTATTTGTGGAATGTGCAAAGGTATGGGCACTACTAAATCAATACATAGCAACCCCCCATTTGGGAGACATCACAGCTTGTGAAAGCTTTTTTTTGTAGTCAGCTAGGAGTGTTTCTACTCTTGATTTAAGAATTTTCACCCACTCTTTCTGCAGATCACTTCATGTTCTGAGATATTTTTCATCTATCTTGCACTCAGAGCATGTTTAAGATCTACCCACATATTTTCAGTGATCTTTAAGTCAGGGAACTGTGAGGGCCATTGCAAAAGCTGTAGCTTGTGTTTCTTGAAGTACTTCATGGTCGATTTGCTTTAATCATTATCCTGTGGTATAGAAGCCAGTCTCTTTTCAGTTTCACTTTCTTGACTGACTGACTGACATTTTCATCCGGAATTTGATGATATTCAGTGGCAGCTATCCTTCCCTTTTTCTGTGTAGTGTTCCTGTGTCACTCGCTGCCCCAGAATTCCAATGAATAATATTTCCACCCCCACAGTTAACAGCTGGCAAAGGGGAGTGTTGCTAAGTACTTGCTTATTAGGGGGCACAGACTTTTCTAAATTCATGAAATAAAAAGTAACAGCGCATTACCTTTTAAAGACAGGCTTGTTTCTTAAAGTATGTTTGCTTCGGGGGAATAATAAAGAGTTTACTCCTATTTCAGTAATACTGCCTTAAAACAACAGCACCTTGCTGTTTTATATATAAAAAAGTATGCATTTTGAGCAAGTTTTAAGCTTGACATCTTCAGCAGGAAACAGAGGTCTTGGGTTTGAGCACAACAGACAGGACAAGGAAGTCAGAAATTATTGAGAGACTAAGACTGCTGGTTTTGGTCTTTGCACAGGACTATAAGAAAATGCAGAATCCCACCAGCCTAATCTTTTCAATAAATTATTCAAAGAAACAACTTCTGATGAACCCCAAAGATTTTTGTGAGAAATATGTAGTTAATAAAGCATAATTAAATTCTGCTTTCATCTATCAGAGCTTATATTTAAATTTCTGTTACCAGGAATAACCTCAGCAGCGTGTGATGTTGCATGTTCTCTGCATCTACAAATAAAATCGCCCAGGAGCAATGCAGACTTGTTTGTGTTCCCTTTTTTTTTTCTTTGTCATTTTACATCCTCTACATGTGCTTATTCATCCCAAGTCTGTGGATCATGCTTGTAATCCTCCTCGTCAAAGTGGGACGGCAGTTACTCCATTAGCAGGGTTTCTCATGTTGATGTCAGGCAGGCCATTGGTCTGCAAGGGAATCTTGTTAGGGTTCTTATTGACATTGCATTTCATTAACTTGATTAATGACATCTATCGGGGCATGCTCCACAGTAATCAACATCTCAGCAGTGAAGGGCTGTCGGCAGCCAAAGATGAGACTCTCTGGGTTTTTGCTGCCCAGTAGTCCACACTAGTCTCCTGTTTGTTTCCTAAAGGCTGAACTAAAAAATAATCTTATATTCATAAATACCCAAGTAGTAAGCAGTAAGAGACCATGAAGTAGATCCCAGATGACCATTATGAACTTTCCATTTCAGAAACTATGTGTTTCAGAACATAGACCCTTTTAAATTAGAGAAATAAACAATTTGTTGTCCATAGAAGCCAGGAACACACCACTCTAGCCAAATTATTTGGTGATGGAAGCACTTATTCTGGGGCTCAGAACAAGTTCCCATTGCCAGGAGAGAGCTTTCTGTTAGTCTGGCCCTAAACAAAGGGTCAAGCTGAGGTTATTGTGGAACATTATTTTTAAAATCCTCAACTATACCATAATTTGAATGTTTTAAATTGTCAACATGATAAGTTCTCAGTTAACATTTGAAGGACAAGAGACATTTGCACACATTTCACACATCTGATGTTTTTACAGAGCACAGTGACTGCTTTCTCCATCTCAATGTAGCCTACATTTGCGGTTATATCTCTACCTCTAGGGGGGTCACATCCTGAGTCAGTGCACAGGAGATGGGAAGCTGCTCACCTCAAATACCACAAGAAGAGGAACACTGAAGGCCAGTAATTCCCAGCTCTAGGCACTGTTTGCTAGAGAAGTGAGATACAAAAGCAGATATAAAAAAACTCCACCTGGAATTCATATTTACCTTTCATCATCTGCTTTTTACCCATATTGTACTCAGTTATATTTGCTACCTCTCTTAAGGGAGAGTGGAAAGCTGCACTGGTGCAACTCCAAGCAGGTGGCTGCTGGGGTGCCAGGGCTGCCGCTGTGGGAGCTGACTCAGATAATTTGCCTTTTCAGCTTATTTTTCTGGTGCGTTCAGCTCAAAACAATGATATCTGGTATAGTAAGATCACAAATGTAGCAGTGAATTGACAGTTTATAGTTGATAGTTATCCACTCAGAGTAAGACCAAACCTGGAATGAATGTTATGTTGATGGTGCAGACAAATTCTGATTGATTTTTTTAATGTACAGTTTATAATAAATATTGAATTCCCTAATTTCCCAATATACAGTTATTGGATGTGAGACATCATAAAAAGCATGTGCCGACATATAAACCATATAAAGCTAACAACTGTGCCATTTTTCTACAGTTAATTATTATGATGGTATATTATAATGATGGTTGCAAATCATTTTCCGTGAGGGGTTCCACTAATTGATAAATCAACTTATTGTTTAATCTCAACTGCAGATAATTAAACAAATTTTGCAAATGTGGGGTCTAACTTCGCATGCAAGATCAATGAGGTACTCAACATGAATGGTATTAAAAAAGAAATGATTGATAATATTCATATCATGGTTCTTAGTGGTGCACTTGAGAATAATGTTAAGCATATTGTAAATAAATGTAAGTGTAAAATGTCTACAAATTTGAATGGGCACGGCATGTTTTTACTCAGTATATTATCTACAGTTTATTCCACAAACAGAAATAGTTTCTGACTAAACTGTTCAATAAAATTTTTAAAACTGCCAAATGTGATGAAAATTATGTTTATTTAAATACACTTGTGGTTTGGACTGTATCCAGGCATTGCTTCTTCAATAATGTTGTTTCCAAAATACTTAAGTGATGTGCATATAATTATGCTCATTTGTTCAGACAGCAAAGCACTTCAGTGATTTGAAAACTGGGCAAAAACTTATTTAAGCAACATAAATTCGTCAAGGATTTATACTTCATACAGTAGTTCTGGCTTGGAAATCAACAAGGATGATAATTTATAATTTATAGATTGTATTTAATTGCTCTGAATATGGTCATTGAGGAATCAAATAATTTTATTTGATTTAATAATATGGCACTCTAGTTTTTTGGCAGTGTTTTTTACGTAATATGTAATACGGAAATAACTGCACCTTCAGGTGCAGGAGATCTGTTAACATCAAAAAAGTCTCTATCATGACTCCATACAAATCTTTGTCCCGAGACATGGTCAGGTTGGTCTCACTGTGGTCCAGGCAAAGTTCAAGCTGGATACGAGATCAGAGCACCTTAAACTCTCATCCATGAGAACTGCTTCAGTAGAGTAATTTACTGGATGGTAGTGAATGCAAAAGGAAGAAAATCTAAATATTTATACAGTAGACCAACTGAAAAATCTTAATATGTGTAATATTTAGTATAAATTGTGCATTGTAATTGTTTTCCTCTCTACTACAACATGTTTCAAAGGTGATCTGGAGTGCATGTTTAGACATATTTTGCATTATCTGACTTTTTTTTTTTTCTTTTGCTTTCCTGGTTAAAAAAAATGTATAATAGATAAAAATTAAAAAGTACATTTGTGCATACATCAGTACTATGGCTGCAAATGGTGAGAAACTGGACAGACATGAACAATAGGGGCTGATCTTGCACTCCTTTCACTGTATGCCCAGACTAGATGTGGTGTAACAGTTTTTAATTTTGTAAATTGTACATTCATCCAATCATAAACTCAGTGATCCCACTACCGAGCGATTGTGTTCATTATATCATTTTTTCCCTTTTAAAACCCCACAAAAATCTGTGAAAACGAAAACAAGTAAAATGAAAGGTGTTACTGGTCAGTATATGCAATAAAAGTAAAAGGTAGAGTAAAAGGCTCACCGTGACTAAGGTTCTACAGGTCATTTTACATCCTACGTCATAATTACATCACAGTGTTACCTGGAGAAATATCATCTTACTGTGTTGATGGGTGCCAGAACTGAAGAAGCAATGGCTCTAACTTTCAAGTAATTTTTCTAGTTTTATCTCATACCAGCTGCCATTGCCAGTCAAACAATGAAGACAACTAAATGGAATAAAACAAAAGGATTGGACTGAGTAGATAGTCATAAATGCTGATGTTTTTTAGCACATACTTTATATCAGGTAAAGTGAAATACTGGACCATACTGGGCCATGTTTACCTGCTTGATCACTGATGAAGCCTTCTGGATGGAAGGTGAAACATTTTTCAAAAGTTAAAAACAAGTTGCCACTGAACAGGATGTTTGGGATCCACACAGAAAGGCACCGGTTGACACGTGGATTTGAACCTGGTCCTTCTCGCTGTGAGGCGACACCACAACACCACAGTGACGCCCCCGAATAACCTAATTAGTAAAATGTTGATCCAGCTTTTCCTTGTTAATACAACTTATTTTTCCAGCCTTTTGTTGCTGCCATTAATTTCTAAATTACCTTCTTTTTCTTACGTACATTTTCTGACTGAATTGATACGTTTTCTATGTTCTATTGTGAATAAAACATAAGTTTATGAGATTTGTAAATCATTGCATTCTGTTTTTATGTAGACTTTACACAGCGTCCTAACTTTTTTGGAATTGGGGTTGTAGTTATAAGCATGTCTGGGCACAGTAGGTCATCACTAAGGGGGGTTATGTGCCTGCAGTTATGTTCTGCCTGCAAAAAATGCCATAATGTTTACTAACTGTAAAGGGGTCTTGTTGGTCTACATAACAGAAAAAGACACAAATGACTGAGGTCTAGTTTCATGATAATTTTAAAAAATCCACGGTGAGCCAAACATAGAGAGAATTAGTGGAGGAATCATTCAATCATTCATCCATTATCTGATTTTCCTGTTAAGGGTTGCAGGGTTGCTAAGGCCAATCCCACGCAGGCATAGGGAGAACATGCAAACTCCACACTGAAAGACACCTGGCCAGATTTGAACCCAGATCCTAACCATCACACCACAAAGCCACCCATGAAGGAATCAATTACTACAAAATTTGCAACAACCTTAAAATAAGTCTGGAATATCAAGTTCTTTCATTTTCATCTGAACACTATCATAGAGTAGCTGAAGGACAAAACATGAAAGTTGTCTTTCCATCTCTGTCCATACATGTAGGATAAACAACAAATTTGTGTCTTGTTATCAAAGATTATGACTGGAAGATAAAATAATCGGCAGGCACTGTGTAGTACAAAGCACAGTGATGAATGTGTTAACATTTAAAATCAATATTTTGAATGCTTTAAAGCCTTGTTCAAACCAACTGTTTAAGCTGCTCTTTAAAGTTGTGTAGGGCAGTGCTGGGTGTTAATAGGGTTAGGGTCAGGGTAATACAGCTTTCACAATTCATATCATAACCACATGTGTAGCTATAATGAACACACATGACTTGTGTTGTTTGAAAGCCTTTGAATGTGGGATGGTGTTACATATTTAAGTTACACATCAACCTCTGGATATTCGTTTGTTCTGGGATTAAATTTTACATTTGACCTCACTAATTTATTTTTTTTCTGGTTTGTCTCAGAGCTTTAATGATTTTCTACAGGAACAGTGTTGCTCACATGGATAACAGCTTCCCACGCCCCGGTGCTCGACAGACAGTAAGGATATATGAGGCCAAATGTACTCACCGTCCTCCCGAGACTTCTGAATGAAAGCATCGACACCACTCTCGCCATAGTTCCCCTCTGAGGCCACAGTAGAGACGTAGTTCCAACGCATAGCCTTGACAATGTCCACCATGGCCTGGGCCTGATAGGTGTCTGGAGGCACCACGCGGGAGAAGAAGTCATACCGTGTGTTGTCACTGAGCTCTGGAGCTGTGGAGGCGTAGCTCACCTGGGGTATCTGCACAGGAAAGATTTTTGATAATATTATAAGCTTCAAGTAGCTTCTAGTGAAAATGTGTGGGAAGTGAGTGAAGAATATAGAAATAAGGCAAAGTATTTGTGTAGCACCTGGCAATTCAAAGTGCTTTACATAAAGGCATTAGCACAAGATATAAAAAACACAAGGCAATAAAGAGGCACAAATAGGATTTAAAAAGAGTAAAATAAAATAGAAGATAAAACAGCTAAATATAATAATACAGATTAAACAGGAGAATGCAAGCTACAGTGCAGCGGAGGATATGATCCATCAGTCGCAAACCTAATGTAATACGTCCTTCTTCCACCTAAGGAATATTGCTAAAATTAGAAACATCCTGCCTCAAAGTGATGCTGAGAAACTAGTCCATGCATTTGTTACTTCTAGATTGGACTACTTTAATTCATTACTGATAGGATGTCCCAATAGCTCACTCAAAAGCCTCCAGTTAATCCAGAATGCTGCAGCCAGAGTTC
>JAUMHL010000025.1:20761665-20797747 GCA_032362345.1 Sandelia bainsii
GTTCTGCTGGAGGTTTCTTCCGTTAAAGGGAGTTTTTCCTCTCCACTGTTGCCTAGTGCTTGCTCAAGTGGGATTGTATATTTTGTGTAAGGTCTTAAACCTTACACTGTAAAGTGCCTTGAGATGATTTATGTTGTGATTTGGCACTATATAAATAAAGTTGAATTGAATTGAATTAATAGATGGCATTGGCAAATAGAGCTGCCTCAAAAATCTTCATTTAAACAAACAGAAATTGGAGCAGACCGCTGGTTTTCTGGGAGTTTGCTCCAGATATATAGTGCAAAGACATGAATGCTGCTACTCCTTGTTTACTTCTGACTTGAGATGGTAAGCAGACCTGTCCCAGATGATTTGAGAGGCCTGGCCTGTTCATAATGTAGCCGCAAATCAGAGCTGTATAAACCATTCAGTGATTTGTAGATGAACAGTAGTATTCTATAGTCAATTTGAAAAAAAAAAAGTCAAAATTGTCAGTACTGGAGTGTTGGGATTAACTGGGCTTAGTAAGGACTGTCTGATCAACTAGTAATGACACTATTACCATTACAGAGCCTACTGAAGGTAAATATATTTTCTAATCCTACTGAGACATATGACCTATTATATTGGTAAGATGGCAGCAGGACGTTTATGAATTTCTCTTCAAGTGGCAGTTAAAATTTAGGTCACAGTCCATGATTACACCAAGATTCTTGGCCTGTTTTGCCATTTTCAACCAACTTTTACTTGTTGTGCTTTTGCTCCAAAACTGTTATCTTCTTATAAATGATAGTAAGCACGAGACAAGCAGAAATTGTAGAGAGGTCTGTTGGAATCCAGCAAGCTTTCCTTCTGAGACTCACAGCAGAGCTACTGATCCTTAACCCCCAACTGAGCATTTTCACACCAAGCCTCAGTGCTCCCTTATGCTGCAGCAGGCCAGCCAGGTCAGAAGCA
This sequence comes from Sandelia bainsii, assembly GCA_032362345.1. NCBI lineage: Eukaryota > Metazoa > Chordata > Actinopteri > Anabantiformes > Anabantidae > Sandelia > Sandelia bainsii. The sequence continues at coordinate 20,762,605 of JAUMHL010000025.1, forward strand.
GAGAAGATGAGCATGTCAGAGTCATGAGCAGGGGTCACTGGCTAAACATAAACATGTCTCTTTGCACTAGAGAATGTGCTTGCGAAAAATTAGCTTCTTACTTTGATAAAAAATAATCATAAATAACTGTATTCGTCTGATTATATTTACAGTAATACACAGTACACAGTAATAGCTGTTGTATTAGTAAAGCTTCATAAATGTGAGAAGTCGTATCATCGCAGGCTACTGTTGCTCCCACTGATTTGGAAGACAATCCAAAGACTTTACTAAAACATGTGTGGAAGTCAGAGAAATATTACATAAGAAACTTTAATAGAAACATAAATGGGTCATGCAGCTGAAGCACAAAGCCTTTACTGAATGATCACATTTTTAATGGGAAATTGCCTGGTGGTTGTTGTGTTTCTCAACACATGAAACTGTTTGCAGGGATTACACCATGTCAGGTTTTTCTAGGTAAACTGTGCTTGAGTAAATGTGTTTTTTCATCCCTATGGCACATAGTGATTCACCAGACAGAAGGCACGGGTGCTTCCTGGTAATAATACGCAGTGTTTTTTTCTGATGAGGATCTGTTGTCATGTTTTTGTGTCTCTAATCAAAATGAGGAGAAAGTGCACTCGTTGAAACATGATCCTAATGAAAAACAGTGCTGTTTTCCCTCTAGATGCCTCTTTGTCACATGCAGCATTTCATTATCACAGACAGCAGACCCGCAGGCTGAGACACACACAAACACACAGATAACCCTTGATATTAAACACATTACTTCAAGCAACCTCCTCCCACCAAGATAAACAACAGTGTGACCCTACTCACTTACTTGGGAAATAACATGTAAGTAAAACTGAAACAGAGTTTTATCTTGACTGTCCTTTAGCAACTGATTATCTTTGATACAGCAAATAAGAATAGAAAAAAAACTTAATGGTGTTTAGCTAGAAGGGATCTCATAATGTGTAAAGGACTTGGAACCAGACTATTTACAGGTGTCTCAACCTAATAGAGGATAGCATAGTGTAGATATCATACTAGGCATAGAATTCATAATGCATAAGGGGTAAGACTTGTATAGGCTTACTAGATCTCAGAATGTCCTAAAAATCTATCAGCATTTTTAAAACCAAGAGTAAAAAATTAGTTTTTAATGAAAAGAGGAGAAACGGATGAATACATATATAATATTCTAGTAAAAAGTACAGTTTGCATGTCACAACTTTCACGTAAGTCAGTAATGGGGCAGTCTTAGTTAGTCATCATCAGAATTTGGGACAGGTTGTGACCCCTATGAAAATAAGTTTGAACTTTCTGTGTTTTTTATGCTTGTGACATATGTATACTATTAATAGACTGTTTCATCACATGTGAAATAAAATAAATCTGATGTTGTGTCCTACATCCATAGTGAGCACAGACTCTATACACAATCAGGACTGTTCTCCCCAAAAACATGACCTTATACTGGGACAAGTTTTAGTGGTTGTAGTAAATATGTTGGGAATGAAGGACTAAGTCAAAAAAGCCTTTTAGGTTAGAGGGATTAGAAAGCAGACAGTATGCAAACTAAACATGGTCACTCATCTAGTGTGCTGTACTGTGTGTGATGCACTGCACAAAGGAATGAAAGAGCTACTCATGACTCTAAAAATAAAGTGTGTGTGGTGACGAATTGGCTCCAAAAAATCTTACTTGTATAAAATTAGTATGTACTATAGTATGGTGTTGAGGGTGCAGTTTGTGTCTTTTTTGTCATTAGTGACTTTTTTGATCAAGCGTGTTATGTGGATGTTTTATGACAAAATGAAGCCAAACCAGCGATTTTAATATGTAAACCTCATGCAATACAGAAACTGTGGGGAAAAGAGCTAATTTCTTTCCATTTTGTCACAAGACACAAAACAATGAAAAAAAGACATGTTTTTCTTCTTGTTTGATACATGGGGTTTGTTTGTGGTATTTTCAGTCTCTTCAACTGCAGCTTTGTTTATGCTTGTCCAATCTACCACAGCTTGGTTTGAAATGCATTCATGAAGACAGGTTAGAGGCCAGAGTCGCTGAGGTACTTTACTCCAGTAGCACGACCTTAAGATGATTCCCTGAGCGAGCCCCCGCAGGGGGGGAAGATATTAAATAATGATATGGAAAACACAGTAATGAAACAGAGTTGATACATGGACTAGAATTTTTAAGAGTCCCCCTACTAAAGCATACAATATCATACAACTGACTGAGGTTAGTTTTTAAATGCTTTAAATACCTAAAAATGCTTTGTTCAATACAATTCACACTGTGTTAGGTGTCTGTGTCGCTGTAATTGAAGTTACTGTGTGGTTGTAATTTAAAAAATGGTTCTGCTAATTAAGGACTTGTTTCTTTTGCCAGGTGTGTTGCTCTCCTCTTCACCCTGCCTCCCTTTTCTCATTCCCTCCCAAATTAGGGCTCACACAGAGACAGACAGACAGATAAAAGGCAGATGGGCAAACTGAGTGTGACTGCAAGCCCTGCAAAATAACCACATGGGCTTCACTGCACCAAATGATCAAGGGTTTCTTTAAATTATACCGACAGAAAGAGGTAGGGCAGCTGGATCAACATGGGATAACTCATGAGTATGTGCAACATGATGCACTGATTAAAGTCTAGTTATTTACCTTGAATTTAAAATGAACACAAGTGCATTATTTGAAGGATATCTTTAAACAGAAAATGAATCCTAGGCAACAATAAGTGTATTCTTCTGCCAGGCATGTGACTTTCTCAGCTGTGACACCCAACATGTTTATTGCTGAGTGCAAAGCTGTTTAATTGTTGTGACTATTAACAGGTACAGTTTTGGGCCAAAAATAGCAGATGTCTGTAACACCACCTCAGCCTGACATTCTATCAGTTGCTGTGAAGGTGACAAGTTGGTGTTTGCTGAGAAGAATCTACACATTTTCATGTGACCAGAATATTTCATGGCCTCACTTAGCAAACTGGGTTGTGCTCTTAGCAATTAGCACCAGAGTTTGTGTATGCAGTGGGGAAACACTTTTTGTACTGTACCAATTTTAGACAGACAACATGTGATATAACTTAACATTAATGCATTTGACTGTGAATCATGCTCCAGTGACACATGGTATTATGTCAATAAAAAAAAAAAGTTCTTAAAGCAGTACCTGTCACAGTTTTCCACAAAGCCTGACATTCAACACAGAAATAACTCATATCATAATGTAACAATCTAACATATTATCTGTAGATGTTTATATAGTGTTACGTAGCAATCCCATCTGAGCTATCTCAACAAATCGACGTCTCACTTAGAAATGTCCTATTTCAAATTCAAATTCTGCCCTATAGACCATCATAGATCAAGACATTTAACAGTAACATTTCCAAATGTCCTGAGATCACTTGAGGTCCTAAAATCTCTCCTAAAATTATAAGTTGGCATAGCAATATTGTATTGCATCTCTTTATGTTTTACAGCATCATTTAGGACATTCTAGTGACTGTCTAGTGCCCCATTTATTTCTCAAGTTGTTTGTTGTGTTAAGCATCCTGTTGAGGTGAGGAGCAACTTAATGGTGATAATATTGAGACCTGAGATGTAGGTGCATTATTTTTTCTGTGCAGATTATGATGGCATGCAAAATAGCTGACTGTATTTGCATAAGTAATTCAGACACCTGAGAGGTCCTTCCAGCTTGCAGTGTGGCCTAAATGCAGCCCATCTGCTTCAATCAAGTTGCATACAGAAAACATGGACGGGTAAACCGTGCATCATTACAACTTGGCATTCTCATTTCACAGCAATAGAATGGTCACTTTCAACATCACACAAGCGAAGCCGAGCTGTGTTCCTCCACAATTAAAGAAATTAACAGCAGCAGTAAGTGTATTCCATTAGAGTAAGTCTAAAAGAAGCTACTATCAAACATAATTAAATAAAAAAAACTAATCCAGACACTCACAAATGTGTTAAAACGAATTTAAAACATTTACAATATGATTAAAGCTGACATGAAAGATTAACTGACAAAATTAATCACCAACATTTTTGATAAATTAATCAAGATACCTCACTGGCTTTTTGCTCTGGTTTTGTTTATCTTGTGCATACCTAAGGATAAGGTGATGTAATATATATTCCTGCTGATCTGCAGGTGTGGTATGAGTGAAATTCCTTAAACATTCCTTCCTGATGTGTCACTATACGCAGCAATACTACTTCACCAAAGCAGAAAATAAGAAGACTGGTAGCAGGTAAATACAGTGGAAGTTTCAAACTTTCCAGAATCATTAACTTTACTTTTTATGTGGAAGAAAATGCACTGCACTTGTTTGTTAGACCTCAGGTGTGCACACTGGGTTAAGTGACATGGGAATGTAAGCACCATTAGATTACACAGTTTCACAGAGTACTTTTTATCAAAACTCTTTTTCAAGCACAGTTCACAAGCAAGTGCTCTGGGAACTGTGATGGGTGTTTCTAGTTCTTACAATTAACTCACTTAACACACTTTGTTGAGAAAATAATCTGCTAATTAATTAAAAATGAAGATACTTGTTAGTTGCACCTATTGTCATTGACACATATTTTGTCTTTTGTCTGTCTTTTGTTAATTTCAAATTGGAGCAAGTTACCTTTTAGTTTAAAGGGTAAACCCTGAGTCAGCCACGGAGTGAACCAGCTGATCTGATTTCTCAGTTCTTCTCAGCTCACACCTTCATTATTTTGGCTTTTTGTTTAGAGGTGATCCTGGATGGGTACTCTAGACCTTGTTGGGGGTGAGCTGTGCAGTGCTGTTGGCCTAGTTTGGCTGATGGTGCTGTGCAGTACTTCTGCATGGAGCCTAGCATGTCTGTTAGGCATAACTGGTTCCAAGGACCTGGGGTTTCCTATTGAGAAAACATTTGTATGCAAGATGGTTTTGTTTCACCGTGCTTCGTGTTGTCAAGAGAGACAGTAGCTGACTGTAGCTGTTGTGTCAAGTGTCCACAACTCAGATGCTTAGATTTTTGCAGCTGTAGTTCATATTTCAATTATTAGTGTCTTGTACGGTCATCAGTGTGTGTGAATGGGATGAGAAGTAACATTGTAAATCTCTTTCGGTACAGAGAAGATAGAAAAGCACAAAAGTGTAGACTGTTTTTAATTTAATCCAAAGAAACACCTTTGTCTGCTACTTTTTGACGTTCACTGCTTTTGTTTAACTTCAGCTGTAGCTGCTGGGAACTTAAGTTTTGTGTTAAGAGATTATTACGTTTTGCTTCTATATCAGACTTCAGATATAGAGATGTGTTGTTCATGAGTTTGTGATTTGATCTCTTGGGCATCTGTACTCCTGCTCCAAGGTTGTAGAGATGGTTGTAATGCATCTTTGTTTAATGGTTTGGTTGGTAGCACAGGACTGCTCACTTGTGAAATGTCAGTCAGTCCTGTGCACTAGCACTAGATTTCAGACGTCTTGAGAGCAAACAAGTGTCAAATGTTTAGAGTTTGTTTCTGCAGCAGCCTGGAGAGGTCCATATTTATGCAGAGCTCATGGTCTGGCTCCTGACATGACGTGATAATATACCCCAGATTTCAAAGTCAAATACTGAATTGTTGTGTACTTAACTGTTTCATGAAGCACATACCAGTGCTCCTGACCAATCAGTAGCAGCTGACCTACCTACAAAGGCTCTTTATCCTTATCTCTCTCACTTTCTCTCTCAGCCAACACACTCTGCAAGAGCAGAAGCTTCCCACATTTTATTGTTCGTGTTTAATAAATTAACTTATGAAATTTTTAATTTGGTTTACACAGCTATGTTTTCTTCCTTCATGTTGCTTCCCTCTGAGCTGGGTTTGAAACAATGTTTTTAGTTTATGACAGACACCTCTAGATAGCAAAATTGTTCTGAGGCAAGATTGCCCCCCCAGCTTCTCCTCAGATTAAGATATATTTTAACACAAACATAACATAAAAAACATTTTAGGGACATTTTTTGACCTACCAAGAGCCCAAGGCAATTTTACAGACATCATCAATATTTGGCATTTCTGCCTGCTGTTTTTAGACCAGAAGGGTTAAAGTCTAACTTACTTTGTCATAATAATCATAAACCAAAATATCTGCCAGGCTCTTAAAGTTCAGAGTCTACTTTTGCACTAAAGGACAGTGGGCTTTGCCATTGTTTTGGTCTGTGTCAGAGAGCTACAGAACAGCAAAGCTAACAGTACAAAAAATTCCTCGCTCTCACACAGCAGGAGCTTTGTGTGTTGGCTGCAATACAGCAAAGGCTGCATTGTACCTAAGTGTCAGATGCCAAAACAGCACTCTACTCACTACATTCTGACAGATAATGCCTGCAGTTTCCTGTTTTACCTTTGTGCAGATTAAATTTACTGAAATTACATCTAATTTATGTTGTTAAACTATATAATGAGCACTTACTTCTGGAATAGAATCTGCAATAAAAACAATAAGCATAATGTTTTCATGCAGGCTCAACATTGGCACATATGCAGACAATAGAGACATGCATAATTATTTCATTCACATAGCTTCTTAATTCAATTTAGGTCTGGTCTAGGTTTGGGCCTGCACAGCAGCTGCAAGCCTAAAGAGAAGTCGTTTAAATTTTGCAGAGAAGGATGCGGGTGAACTCTGAGTCAAACGCACCACTTCAGTATCCAGGCATTCTTCTTAATTGCTATCAGCTGCTGTTGACACTGAGGGGAGATTAAAGTTTCACTTTGTTACTGTCAGGGCAAGTGGAGCAGCAAATAGCTGAGCCTCCTGAATTGAAAACCAATTCCTGCATAATGATTTAACAAAACAGATTCTCAATGCTCTGGGAATGAGCAACAACGTAGCACAGAACACAACTGGGACATCTGGCTATCATTAAGACTCATGCATTATTATAAAAAGGGTCTGTAATGGTTAAAATTAATTATCTCAGTTATTTTCTTAGTTTTTCAGAAAGACAGTACCTTTTTTCCCTCTGTCTTGTTTATTTTGAAACACTGCATAATCATAATGAGTTTAGGTCAACAGTTAATTGTGCTTAAACAGTAAACTGTGAGTCTTGGTAATGCTGATGCATTTCAGTGCAGACAGATAGAGTTGTGCAGTGTGGCCACACTATCTGCTGTCAAGTGTTCAGCCCAAAGAGGCTGATGATAAAATCTCTGAGCATGCTTTAGACCTTTTCATAATATTTCCATCTCTCAGATTTGACCTTTAATATCCTGACATCCGATTGAATTGAGAGGAGAAGGGAAGCCAGTAACATTGAGCTCGTTCTGCTTTGTCTTCCACAGAGACTGACGCCACCATCATGCAGATCACTCTGGAGAATCAAAGTTTCTCCACTGCCTACTTCAGCCCTACTGAAGTGATGACAACTCTTCCGTAAGTCAAAGAGGATTTGTGAACTGAGCTGAACCTGTTAGTGAGGTGACCGTAAAGGATGAGGTAGGATGAGGCGATTGCCTCAAGACATTTGTCCTCAAACCTGAAAAAAATTTAACTAACTCTCTTCCTCAGCAATGTCAGACATACTGTATAACTCACTGCATTTAGGCAGTTACTGTGCAAAAGTAACAGGCCATCATTAGATTTGTTGTTCTGTCAATGCTATTATGATCATATATATTTTTATTTATGAGTCTCTTTATTAGAATACAACTAGTAAATGTAGGAAATATGAACACAGTATTGAAAACCACAAAAATATTAAAGGCTAAAGTGACAATTATTGAGTGTGATCAATGTAGAGGAAAAGTTTCTCCTTTGAGAGAACAGTAGAAGTCCAGCAAGGATCTGGCTCAGCATCTGGCAGCTTCACCTGGATGCCTTGCTGATGCTTCTATAGTCCAACAAAGCTTTATCACGAATGTTTTTTTATGGAACGATAACAGTCCGGAAACCACTTTTTGTGTTTGTAGTTGTAAAAACAGAGAAATAGTGTAAATATCTATGGCCATCATAGTATTGCTGAAAAACAAATCTAATAGTGGCCTAATACTTTTGCACAGTACTGTACACCTGTTCAAACAGAAATTTACCAAATTTGAACCAATCCAGTGCCAAGATTAATAATAATCATGTTTTATTAATCAATTGATAAAGCCTTGTTTAATTTCTTAGACTTGCATAATAATAAACTCAGTTGTTTGGCTTTAGTTTTGTCAGACATGGCATGTCAGGAGAAAGTCATTAGGGCTTTGGGAGACTGTGACCATAATTGTTTTAGCCATTTTTAAATACAAAGGTAAAATACTACATTGCACACTGACGGTGTGTAGATGATGCTTGTGCATCCATGTGTGTTTTCTATTAAAACTATCCAGATATTGATTTTTGTGTCACACTTCTGCTCAGGTTAGATCTTACAAATTGTCATGCCTTTGATTTTGTCTGGAATTGATGAGACAAATGACCTTCCCATTACCAACCAGAGCATCTTGATGACCTGAGATACTATTACAAATTGCAAAGACAGAAAAAAAATGCTTCACTACATACATCAGCCAATAAACTAACAGACTGGGTGGTTTGAAGCTTTTCTTACTTATACACATCTTCGAAAAATCCACAAATTTTGAACTGTTAAATGTTGTCTAATCCTGTGGCAAAACCTCATTAATGCCAACATGAAGGATGAATCAAGTTGTCACAGTGCAGTAACATTTAACTATTTAAAGAGAGATTGATCAATATAGTACCTTCCCTTGTATGGTACAAAGTGTTTCACAAACAAAAGGCATCAAACAATACAAAGTATCAGAGATAAAACAGAGAAAACTTCAACCGCCAACCCTGACTGAATTAATGTTATGTCTTATTATAATGAGACAAAAAGTAACAAAACAATACAAACTACAAAAACATCAATGAAGAAAAACAATTCTGCATTGAATTGCTTAATTCTACATCTAACTCTTACACAGTAATGTTATAGTTTGGGGATGTGTTTCTTGCAAAATGATGAATTTATGTTCAGTATTCATTTTAGCTCTGTTTTTGGTCTCCACCAACTCCTGGGAGGAAATCTAACTCTTAAGCAGCTCAGTGTTCCACTATGTTGACCTGCAAACTTGCTCTCACATAGCTGTACTCCCTTCAAATGGTCACATTGTTTTAAAATTATCTTTTGACACATAGCTATTGTAAAGTATTGACTATAGTCACACTAGAAATTTAGGAACTGAAACATAATCAGGTTTTGTAAAATCAACATTGGTAACAGAGTTGGTATTAAAAACGAGCTAAAGACTATCACTCATTTCAAAGCTATGAGGAGCAAATAGCCTAGGTTTCTCTTAATAAAATGGACAGAAGACTAAATAATACATGTTGTTTATACAGAATATTATAAAGAAGCATTACAATGGTTTTTAGCTTTTGAGTTTATCCAAATATAGTCAGTGCAAAAACACCTTTAATCTCAATGTTAATATAGAGAAGCACAATGCAAAGTGAGGTGATACTGTACATACTTTGTTTTCTCAGGTCCCCTTGGATAAATACAATGCTCCAAGGTCCTTTGAGGCACTTCTCATCTGAGCTAAACATAGAACCCCCATCTGTTTAAGACCTCATGACAGAGTGTGTGAGGAATCGATTCCTTGCTATCTGGGTCTGTATCTCTCTGCTCTCCTCTCTGTGTGCACCAAAGACAGCACCTCTAGTGACCCTTTACTCAAGCTGCTGAAGTTTGTAGAAACCATAACTGAGTCTATCGATGACATATAAAAGGGGGATGACTGGTGTTTTAGTGAGCCAAAAACAATTTAAGACTGTAGTGTAGACAAGAGCCGATTTCCCCCAGAAATCTAAACCACCATCTCTATCTGTAATCAGTGATGTGAACACACATTTCCTGAGACAACAGGATAAGAATATCTCCAATCTGAACACAGAGGATGTTACTCCAGTGCCATTTTTGGCAGCTCAGTGTGTCACAGTCAGTCCTGGTCTAGTCCAACAGATCCATCATTGAAAGCATCCTCACACCATCCATCACAGTCTGATATGGCTCTGCCTCCTGCCGCTACAAGGGAAGCGTGTTATTCAAATCTCTGAGGGGGTTATCAAGTGCCGGCTGTACTGTGTAACACACACGCACACACACACACACACATCTGCACAATAGAGTGAGGAAAAAGGCAAAGAAGATTTCCGCCAACCCTGCCAACTGGGACATGCAGCCACCTGTTTGACCCATTTGTTTTACTTAAATCACCTGCCACCATGATGGTCAAATCCAGGAGATTACTGACACTTTAAACTTTAAATATTTACATTATATCTCCAGGCTGGCAGTTCAGATTACATTAGGATATTCGTGAGGATGATTATTACTTTGACCATGTTCAACTTAAAAAGCCAGACCATACATTAGCCTGGAAGCAACTGTCAACTCACATTCTTCATGTAAATTCTCTGTATGTATATTTATATTTTTAGGAAAACTCATGAAAGCAAAGAAACATTGATTTCCTGTGTTTATGTATTGTTATACAAAAGGAAAGGCATTTTCTTTTTAAGACAAAAGATGAAAGAAAAGAGGGTTTATGAATCATATTAGAAACTTAAAAACCTAATTGTGAAATTTAACCACAAATAAATATTGAATGTTAAAATGTATAGCAAATTTACAGCAATGGAAAAATGTTCAGTGTTATACACTTTAAAAAAACTGGATTTGAATTAACATGGTTTCAGTCCTCCTCTTTAAGTCAATATTGATCATTTTGAGTGGTAAAATTTCAACTCTCCTTTTCTTAATTCAGACTGAAAACTAAAAGAAAGTCTGAACATTTTATCTTGAATTTTGTATTCACCAATCCTATTCAGCAATCTGACTTTTACACTTGATTTGAATTCTTAAATCTGAAAAGATACCAACTCAGTGACCAAAGATCAATACATACTATTAACTATTAAACTACTAGTCTATTTTCTAATTTATGAGCATCATTTGGATACATAGTTTTCAAAGATAAACATTTCACTGCTGTAAATTCAGTGGCATTACTGTTTTAATGGCATATTGACTTTTCATAACACTAAAAGCACAGGTGGAACTAATAACATTAATGATGCTCAGGTCCATTTAAGTGTCATGTGAAGGCCATCCCAGTGAGTCAGTATCCAATCATCATTAACATTATTAATTACACTTGTGCTTTCCCTACTATAACATGTCAAAATATCTGCCAATGAAAAGCAGCACACTGATTTACTAGTGCAATAAATGATAGCTTCAATTAAAAGCTGATGTTAAGACTTGTGCAGCTCCTTTACTTGTCCATAACAAGTCGACCTTCACAGAAGCTACTTTTTTTTTTTGCCAGAATAAAAGAATTAACACAGCAACCAAGCAGACTTGAATTACTTCCAATATTTCTATTAAAAATCTAAACAAATCCAAAGAGTGAAGGTACAAAAGGTATAGCTGCACCAGCCACAGCCGCATCCCTGTGTCCTGCTCCACCACATACAGCACATGGGGGATGCCTCTGCTGTGCATGGTTGATCATCTGTCACTAACACTGATGCCACTGGTAAGACATCAACGTGGCTCCCACACGAAGAAAAATAGCCCCTAGCACAAAAGACACCACTCAACCTAACACCACAGTCTGCTGAGATAAACAGCAGCAAAACCCACCACCATTTGAAACCATATGGTGTTAGAAGCACACACACATGCACATCCTCTGCCAACACCTCCATCAGGTAGCTAATGAGGAAAACATTTATGGATGGTTTGGGCCACAGAAAAGATGAAACAAAAAATTTAAGTTGAACAGTGGTGACACAACTTTGATTGAAGATAAATCCTCCTGAGAGAATTTGATCCACTCTTATTTGGTTTCTAAAGATCGACCGGGTTCCAACAAAATTTTAACTCATGTAGCATGGTGATACTCTAAACTTTAAAGAAGTGACTGTTATATCACAACGATTAGTAGGAACTATTAATCATGGTTAGAAAATAGGTGAAGGAAGGGGATAAGAATTCCTCTGCCAGGTCTCTCTCTTTCTCTGCAGCATGCTTAAAAATGCTCCAAGATAAAACCTCACAGGTGCAGAATGTCCTCATAAAGACCCTGAGATATCAACAATACACAACCCTCAAACTTATGGCAATGCTGGGGATGGAGTGACAAGAAGAGGCAGGATGTTTGCCTTAGCCACAAATTTATCAATGTGACCACAAAGCTGTACTGAGTGTCATGTTCACTGACCCTTATAAAGGACCAATGCTTGTATGTCATCCTTTAATCCGTGCGACTTTAAACTGAGTTTTGAGTGAAACCTGAGTCTTATCAGTACTGGCAGGTTATGTTCTAAGGTTTAGTGTGTGCTTTTGTGTGGGCTTACATCTGAACATCTCCAGTGCTCATTTTCAACTTGCAACTATCCACTCAACAGCTGAGATTAAAAATGGAGCGGCTTTTGTAGGTTTATTTAAAATTCTGGGTGATCTTCTATTCTTTAATGTCAATACACCATGTTCCTGAACAAACATGAAATGCCACAGTCTTCCTTTATTTCCAACATAAAAAGGGCAAAAAGTCTTAAGATTTTGCTCAAAGCGTCTCTGCTGCATGTTCTGTATGTACCTGACGTATTTATACACTGCATATATACAAACAACATAAATGCTAATTTGATGAAATAAAAAAATACACGAGTTGTGATGCAGTTGACACAAAGACTTTGTAATTACACTATATAAATACTTTGAGAGCAACATCAGTCTCACTTCACTGTTGGTCAATAACCTATTAAGGTCCTCTCATAAAATGACATATGCACAATTAATCATGAGTCACAACTCTGGTCTCATATTCTGAGTGTGGAAGTTTTTGAATCATGTCTTTATTCGGGGTTTATTAGTGAATAGTTACTCAGACATTAAATAATCACAAGCAACACTAAAAATTTCAATTATTTAGGTACATACTTAGATACTACTACAAAGACAAAAAATATTAAAATATTACTGTCATTAACGTTTTTCAAAAACCATTTGTCTCTTTGTCCCACTTCAGATGAATTTGATCTGATTTGAAATACTTCAACTTATTTAGTTTACACTGATATATGCCACAGTTTTTCGCTTGAAAAATAGCTGATTAACTGATTATCAAAATTCCTAACTATTTTTGTCGAACAACAAATCCATTAATTGATTAATTGATTCAGCCCTTATGCACAATCACGAAAACAAACATCTGATACGTTAATAATAAAAATAATCATTACTTGCATGTCTTATTATTATTTTGTAGGATATATCATAATTAATCTATCTAGTGTCCACCAGAAAGGTGTGAAATTGGATTATGTGAATAAACACCCAACCAAAGCCAGTGCATAAACCATACACACGCACACACACACACACACACACATCTCCACGCACTTCATTTCAATACACAGAAAATTAAAAAAAATAGATTCCAATGAATCTCATAAAAATGAGTTAGTTTGTTATGATTTAGGGCATGTGACTGAAATCATGTATGGGTGTGCTCAGGGAAAAGATTTTTTTGTCCTTCTGATTACTATGATAAATCACATTTGCAATGGCCTGGTTAGAGGATCTGACCTGGTTTTTGAGTGTAGGGGATGCTACAGACGATAGCCATATAGCAACATTTGCATTAAAGACACTATGGAGCAGATAATGTCCAATTTCAGTGAGTTTACTGTTTTGAAATCATTCAGAAGGAAAAAAGTGGGCAGACTGCTGTCACCTTGACACAACCAACAGCCAAGTACGGTCTTTTGAAAAACTGCCCATTATGAATCCATCGCTGAATGCATTACAAATTAATTAATTCCGCAAAACAACGTTGCCCAGTATTCCCCTTGAATGTGAGTATCACTTGGTGCAGACAGGTGCAGGCAAAGCCTCAAGTATAAAAGGCTGCTTTCTTTACTTTCTTTATTTATTATTTTCTTCTTTTCATGGGATTGGTAGCTGCTAGCTGTTAATAGTGAATAAATTTGGAGTGCAATAATAAAAATTCTTACCATGATTTTCATTAGTATGCAAGGTGCTGATGGCAGCAGCTCTGCATTTGTTAACAATATCCACACAAAGTGAAGGAAAAATGCAATAAAAAGACCCCAGACTAATGGAGGGATGCTTGCAAGCTTCTGTCTCCTTTCTTTTATAGCTCAGCCATAAAATCTGGCTCATGACCAGCTTTTGTCTTGATTGTGATCAGGAGTAGGTGGGGGAGGTAGCTTTAGCTCTCCACACAATAAAACACACACATACAGTACAGAGAATGATACAGAGGGCAGTTTCACTATGGACACTGTGGTGAGCAAAAGAAAAAAACTAAAATATCAAACGGTTTGTATTTCAAGCTGTAATTGACAATAAAGATCTGTTACATTTTTATAATATAGAGGGAGTCAAAAACTGGATGCCCTTAACTGAGCTGTCAAACTAAAAGCTGATTATCTTCATTAAGTGCCCAGATGACAGTTATCACCAGCCCAATTATCCATACCACATATCTGTCATCCTACTGAAGGACCTGTCTGCAAACCACATGAGACATAACTCCCACATTGTAATTTGTAAACTTGTTTAGACCAATCTCCAGCAGAAAAATTAGGCTTTCCTTTCAGCTGGTGCAGAGCCTTCTTTACTGACTCTGTCCCTGTTGCTCTCCTTTTGTTGTTTAATGAATAAACTGCTAAATTATTGATGACCTTAGAGTTCCTTAATTATTAAAATGTGCCTGTAGTTGAAGGCAGTGCTGGGGTTAATGCAGATTGTGATGATTAGCACTGGATGCCCACTGATCTGGTTCAGTGTCACAAGGTGGAAAAGAAAAGGTGGATTAAAAAAAATACACGTATACATGAACAATGTACAGACAGAGTATTGTTTTATTTAATTGTATTTAAGGATAGATGGATAATAATTTTGTGCAATTAAAACCAGTTAAACCTGTATTTGCTGATTTTTCTGCAACATGTGAGCATATAGTAAAACAAGCTACATACAGAAATGCACTTGCACAATCCTAATATTTTAGTTATTATGAGGTCGATATGGTGAACATGAAAGCAAATTATTGCCCATTTACACATGCAGCAGACACTGAGCAACATTACATTAACATTCAACTTCGAGTTTTTCTGTCCATCTAATCAATTTGAATCACAAACACTTTACTTTATGTCTCCTTATTTAGCATTCATAAACAGTATTCAAACATGCAGTAAGTGGTTTCTAACACACTAAAGGGAGCTGTAAGCAGATATGAGGGCATTTTAAATGTTTAGGAATATACAGATTGTCTCAGCAATTATAACATCTTCTATGAAGATTTCTAATATTTAATATTGTGTTTTGCCTCAACTTACTGCACCTTGTGTTTTATATTTTCATCCATCAAATGCAAATCAAACAAGCTTCAACTTACAGAGAGGCCAAGTTATAGTTGTTCACAAATGCAATAATAAACCCTTCTATTTGCTTACGACTACATTATAGTATATTAGAACCCATAAATGTTTATATACTACTTAAAACTGCTATACTGGGGAGGACTTCAAGTAGAAGGTGTTAGCTTTAGTTCTTATATTCAGTCTTCTTTTAGTTGTTTTGTTCTCCACCAACTCATGAGAGTTTAGCTTTAGCTTTAGCTCCTCAATCCTCCACTATGTTCACCAACTAGTTGCTAATCTTGTCTGCGTCTGTCTACCATTTAGAGCTTAGCAGGTCCTGTTCTTACTGCACCTTGTATATACTCTATCGTGGGTTTATCAGAATTTCTGCCTGCTGCAGCTGCTAACGGGAACAGTAAAAGTTAGTAAATCTGAAGGCCCAATAAACAAAAGAATGAGCTGAAAGAGGATCAAATGCTCCATAGAGCTGAGCAGAAGAGAAGAGTTGCTGATTCTCTGCTGTAGGTCATTTAATCCATGACAAAATATGAGCAGAATTGACATTATAAAAATTCCTTACATTCAGTGCTGCAGTGCTGCCTTTTGGCCGAAGTTAAGAAGTATCACAGTATTTTTAGCCAGCGTTTTTTCTTTTTTTTTATGAAACAGGCAGGTGCTGTCTGCTTTTGCTAATTCTCATACTGGCACCATTACAACTTCTCTATTACTGTGTAGATTCCCTAACAAACCTGCCACTGTGTCAGCTCAGTATATTCAGTTTGCCTTATCTTGCAAACATTTGCAACAAATATAATTTCTTTCTTTATAATATTAGATTTTTGTCACTGCAGTGTAATATCCACAGCGTAATATGCACAAAGTGTATATGACAGGTAATGAAATTCGATGCCACTGAAGCAATAATGCACTGTCTCATTCTTAAGAAACTGTTGCACATCAAGGTGCGTAAAGAGACAATATTTCAATGAGTGCAAAACACCAGCAAGCAGCACCAACAATAGAAAAGAGCTGCCTTTGAATGGTGGATCAGGATGCTGGATTTATCATGCTCTCAACATGACCTCTTTCAACTTGAAATACACAAGTCCTTTGATTGCTTCAGCCTCCCTGACATGAGCTTTCAATCAGACTCTTTCAGAGCAATTCCTTGGCCAGGCTTTGTCATCTATATTTCCACAATTGTTTGGTGTCTTGATTTTGAGGAGCACTCAGCACCCCATCGGTTTTGCCTCACCTGACCTCCTGTCTTGTCTCAAGAGACAAAAAGATACCCTGTTCTTCCTGCACCTTGTGTTCTATTGATGTTCTTTATTATTTTATTATTAATGTTACTGTTTCTTTCTTATGTTCTGTATACTATCTAAACAGTTAGCACAAATATTTATTTTGGGATTAATGAAATGGTATCTTTTCTCTTATATATCGTCCTGTCAAAAACTGCATACGCAATTATTTGTTAGACTCTTGATGTACAAACTATTTAGCAGCAAAGAAGCATAATTAAATCAAAGGATTATTGAATGATGCTTTCATGTTTACATCAGTCATTAATACTAGAAAAAAGAAAAGAAAACTAGTTCTTAATCTTTGATATTTAAGAGATCAACTTGTAGCTGTTTACCTTTTGACTCAAAGCTCAGTTCCTTGTTTTAAATTTGTCTGATGTCGGCATTAAGAGCCTCAGCTTGATGATTTATTTTCAGTAATTGACATCACATTTCTTTATGTACATGTGCAGTAGGAGGATGGGGTAAAAAACAATGAAAAACTGCAATGAAAAAGAAATGGGAAGAAGCGTGAAGTCAGTAGAGGCATGTTTAAGGTAGATAAGGTGAAACCAATTGACAGTTTCTGCTCTTTCCCACTGGCAACAGACATTTTATTGGCAAGTCAGTAAGATAGTCTTCCCAGCCCCAAGAATAAGCTAGAGAATTGCAACAGCTGGGGAAAATGCTATTGGTCACAGCAAGTCACTGAAAATTGAAGTCTCAGAGCTGTGAGCTTCTCCCATGAAATTCTGCTTTTCCTCTGTAGAAAGGTGTGGCATATTTCTAATGAGATCCCTCCATCATGCTTCAAGTCAGATTTCACAAAGTAATTAACACATTCAGTATGACGTACAGTGTCTTCTGTTCGGCCTGCACAAACTTGTCAAAAAGTGCGAGTTCACGATCCCTTGTGTTCTTCTCTTATTGTGAGAAGACTGTTGATACAAAACAGTGACACTTGATCCAAGCATATGCTCTTTTTGCCTTTATCACAATCAAGGCTAAAAAACTACATACTGCACACCAGCATGCCTTGCATTTCAGTGGATGTCAAGAAGCAGATCTCATACTATGCAAGGAAACATCTCATCATACATGTGTGCAGACTGAAACAGACAGTTTAGTGAAGGGTTGTTGAGGAAATGTGTCACAGCAACCCTCAGATGGCTCTGGGATTCTGTCCCCGGACACTGTTTCTGGCATGTGCTCCTTGATCAGTAGGCTTGGGCAGGCTAGCACACATGGTGGGAGGGATTGGCAGTTCACAGCTTGCTTTCAGGGCTGGTTGGATGAATGATTAAAACAGCATGATGGGCAGCTTTATAACACAGACAGGGTCACAGAGGGCTGGCAAGCCACTCCCTGACAGAAAGGAAGGAAAAAAAACAAAAACAAATCCACGCACAGAGCTACTCAAGGCTAACTAGATTTGATGGGCAGTAGAAAGTGAGCTAAAATGTAATCTATTCATAATCGTGATGTTAAGATGAATATTGAATTTGACATGTTGCAATGGCTATGTCAGCCATGTCTGAAGTATGAATTAAGGTCACAGATGCTTGTAAACACAGAAATCACTCCACAAGGTTACTATATATACATATATATATATATATATATATATATATATTACTAAACAGCCCTGCTACTAATGATTATTTGTTATTGATTCATGTCAAAATTGTCAAAATCAACACTAATATAAACACAGTTTAAATTACTATTTTGACACGTCACTCATACAGTACCAATAAACCCACTGAGAATTAACACAGTTGGTCTCAACTCTGCGGTTGGTTGTAGCATTACCTGACATGCACCAAAAAGACAGTGAAAGTTTGCAGCTAACTGATAAACATAATGGAGCATTAAGTAGCTAAAGAGCCAAACACTTCCCTCAGGAGTTAGTGGAGAACAAACCAGAGCTAAAAAAAAAAGTGATTGGAGTTACATTCATCAGATGGTTGAGAAACACTACTCCAAATAAACATGAATTTAATTAATTAATTAATTAATTTTCTGTATTTGCTGGATGTATAACTTAAGTGGATGTTCGCCAACACGTATAGCTTGACAAATACAGATACATCTTTGCGAATTTAAAATAAATGATTAAATATATTAATACTATACGTTTTTAAATTTAAGTACAAAACATAATTAGTTTTTTGAAGAATTATGACCAGGACCATAATAGTTGCATTTTCAAGTCTGTTTTTATTTTGATAATATATTTAGGTTCGCTACTTTCAGTTTAGTTTTTATTTCATGGACTCGTCTCTATTTTGTTTTATTTTAACGTAAGTAATTTTAGTTAAGGATAGAAGCTGCCTCTCGAAACACATAAAGGCAAGACCATGATTGAATATTTAAACCATTTACTTGATGCAAAGTTATACATCAAGCCTGTGTGGTTAACTGAAAATGTTAATTATAGACCAACATGCTGAGTTGCACTAAAGGTTGTAGGCTACAGCTGCACAGACCTTTGGGACACATGCATGCAGGCAATTGGGCAAAACTATGCATAACACTGGCTGTTATGAACAAAATAATAAGGAGAACAATTATTTTCTGTCTTATTGTATTTTTTAGCATTAATATCAGTTTAGTTTACTTGTTTTTTTATGCTGGTAATTTATTTAAATTTTCAAAAACCAATAGTTTTCAATTTACTATACAATAACAAACCTGATTGTGAGTAAAAACACTTAAGTGGGACAAGTGAAAAATCAGCTTACCAGAGCTGTCTTGGTGAAACCATTAAATTAAATCAGTAGTTTGGCATTTATGCAATGAAATTCCTTTTTCTTTTCTTTTTCTGACTGTATACACCAGTGCCAATATATCTGCAATAAGTAAACAGCAAGTATAGCTCTACTGACATGTTCACTTTATTAGCTCAAAAGTTAATAGTTGTTGATGTTGGTAATAATTGTTGGTGACTTGATGATTTTCTGTCTATCAACTAATGGATTCATTGGCTAATTGTAACATTTAATTTCAAATCATTTATGAAATGGTCTAATACTGGTTCTACTTCCCCCCCTGCGTAATTGAGAAGATTCTTCCAAGACTTTGTTAATATGTTGTTATGTGACTGATTAATACAATACAACCTAATTGGTTTGACTAATTACGCAGACTACCTTTCAGTCTTGCCACAAATACTCACTGTCTTTTACTTTCTCTCCAGTCTGGATGACCCTGCCCTCGTTCTTTCTTACTGCCTCTCCTTTCTTTCATCTGCAATAGGGCAAAGGCGGAGAGCGCATAACGATGGTTGTCAGCTGTAACAAAAGGAAACACATCTAGAGATTGAGTGTAGTTTATCCTCGTATTTAATTTCATATCCTAAATCAGCTCGGGGTTTGTTCATTAATATTGAGCACTGTTCCTGCCATGAACTTATGATTTTCATAAGCTCATTAGAAATTGCACCACAGATCACCAGGGTCGGGATGAGCAATTACTATATTACAAGTGGAGAAGCCGGCTTATGAAAAATATGTTAATCAATAATAGCTTTAAGCAAACTGGTTCAAGCTCTAAAAAGGTGGTAATTTAGTTCAGATAATTAAGATTTTATTTTATTTTTCTACCAAATAAATTAAAATCAGGATAGAGAATAAAGATCCCCACCCATTTACCACCGTTTAGTGTTATTAGAGGAACCATTATCAAAATGAGCACTGTAGCAAAAAGTGGCCATGAAGTCCAAATTACAGCCAGCAAGGACATTTCCCGTTCCTTTTTCACCCATTTAGATAACATGACCTGGAGAAGGGTTTAAATGAGGCACAGCAGCAGCAGGGAGGGCCAGCTGAGGATTTCTCCTAGTATACCTGTCTGGATGGTTAGCATATGGGCTCAGGTTACACTAAAGATCCTCATGGAAGTTTAACGTGATTAGAGGGTAAACAATATCCCTCACGTTGTCACTAATGACCAGAGAATAAGTTTGTGGCAGGTTTTGCATCCGACAGGGTTTCACATAATGTTTTTTTTGTTTTTTTTATGAATAGCATATGTTTTTTGGTAAATCATACCTGATTCAATGTGTGTGTACAACTGGGTTTAGTAAGATAAAATGAAGAAAAAAAAAAAAACTGAGCAGAGCAGTGTTATTTTTGGTTCTGTTTTCACTTGTTTTAAAATATATAAGCTCACTGAGGAAGAGTGCCTTGCCTGTTGTAATCTCTTCATCAGCTGCTGATCTTTTCTCTGCTTGTGTATGAGAACACGTTGACTTTTCATGAGGAGGAATTCAAGGACAAAAAGCATGCAGTGTATGAACTATGTTTTGTTATCACGGAATTCAAATGTCAGATCAGAACTGTGTCAGTAAGGTAACCTACAGAGCTAGTGAAATTGTGGATGCAGCATTTCTGTTTTATTTTTCTTGCACCGTGATGCAACTTAATCCGTTTTGGAAATTACTCTTTGGTCACTTTTACACCTACATTTCAGTTTATTTGGAACAGGCCAAGAGAAGAAAATACAATGATTACCGTTTAGTCCTGGTTTAGTTTGTATTCACACTGTGTTTTTACAATTAGAGCTGTAAACAAAAAGTATTATGGGTAACGCTTTATTTGCTTATAGTATACCAACGTGTAATAAATGGTTATAACTACTGTGGTGGACATGAGGAGGTATTTAAGTGTTTATTAATTAGAAGCATTTGTTGGCAATTATAACTTTTTGTATGAAGACATATTTTTTTTATATTATTACAAATGTATTATACCATATTATTATTTAATATCTGTTTTACAGCACCCACCCTCTACTTATATACTTACAAGAGGAGACACTTATGTCTGCTAAAACACATTATAGTTTGTTAGAAACCACTTTTTAGATGTTGATATACTGATCATAAATTCTGTAAGTCTCCTTATTTAGAAAAGGGTTACCTTCAGACAGACTGGTATTAATTTGACTTTTGGCTTCTTCACTGCATCACTGGTGCTTGAGGCTCAAAGGTATTATAGTATGTACAATCAGCCACCATGCCTTAATTATTAACATGATTTCTAACAAGCAAAGCTGAAATGATTCAAACCGTTCTAATTTTAGTTAACCACACAGACTTGAGCTATAACACTAATCTACAGTTCAGAATGTAAATACGTGGCCAGTTACTGAACATTATTCTTTCCTTCAGGCTTTATGCTTCAGCAAATTCAATCTGAAATAAAATAATGGATATTGCATTAAAGTGCCAAATCTCAGCTTTAATTTGAGTAGGTTTACTCCAATACTGAAAGCAATGTGTGTGAGAGATACAGCCCTTTAAACACATAGTGCTCAAATTGCAAGGATTCAAAAGTAAATTGACACTTGATTGAGAGTTGCCATTTAGACTGAGTTGGAATTGTCTGTCAGTATGAAATGGTAAAGAAGTGACCGTGCGAGTGAGGAACATCCTAATGAGGCTCAAAAGAGAGTAAAACACTATCAAAGATATACCAAAGTTATTTAGCAGATATGCAGAAGTGCGGAGCCTAGGGAACAAAAATGTATAACCATTCAAATATTTAGAGCATGGACTTCATAATATGTGAATGTCATGCATTTCTAACATTAAGCATGTTGCTTAAAGAAAAAAATTAAATTGAATACAGAATGGGGAAAACTCTTGGGGAACCAGAAGCCACTCCCACTTCGGCTACTTTATTAACTAGCAGCTCTATTTATTTCCCTTTCCATTGCCAGCTATTTTACTGTCCATACAAATGACATATTGGGTATGTCATTCTCTATGCTGACCTTGCAGAGAATCCACACATACTAGCTTTTTATCAAAGCCTGTAGAAACACATACACTTGCCGCATAGCTTTGGCTTTAAGAATTATATTTTCATATACGACATACACCTGCAGCACAACCAGTAAGGATATATAATACCAGCCGTGCAGCACCATGTAACCATGTACTATAGTTACTAATCTCATTACAGTTCTTTCAGCCCCTTGGTTCATATAGCTACACCCACCATCTCCAGTAGGGTATAAAGAGCTTGGGCTGACTGAATTACAGAGGGGCACTTAGCTCTGCTTACTCACTCGCCTCCATTCAATGTCAAATCCTAGTTCTTTGGGGGGGAAAAAACGTGGAAAGATCAGATGATAGTGTTGATTAATCTGAAAAGACTAAAAAAGCATCAGTATTTCATAACAGAAGCTTCTCAAAAGAAAAAAGCATGCTTTGATGTAAGTAACGTTGATGACGTATATTGACAGGATTGTTAAAAAGGCAGCTGGGAAATGTGTCCTGTGTCATAACAGTTCATAACAGACACTTGTACTTGAATGTAGGTGTTGGAGAATGACTGTGTCCTGGCTTATTTAGGCCTGCTACTGCTTTGGCAGTAGTAGCTGCAGGGTAAAGCCATTGATCTGAGACCTGAATGTTTGAAATAGAAAAGATCAATCAAAAGCAAAAGGGTTATCAAACTGTATGAAATCTAATAGTATGAGGCTCACAAGGAGAGCTCTCTGCACCAGCGTAACCATAGATTCCTTTCTCAACTTGCTGTTTCAATTAGACAGCTCTTATCAATGGCCTGTCCATATGGATTAATACCAGCCTAAATAGATGAGTATCTTTCATGTGCTGTCCAGTATTACCAACATGTCCAATATCGTGAAGAGGGCCACCTGGGATGTAAATCTTTGTACAGTATTGTAGTCTCTGTGCCAGGCTGTGGCACAAACAGTTCGCTTGACAGGGTAGAGCAAACACAAATATTGGCAAGTGAGAACGTTCAATTTTGTTGCAGTGTCCCTGCTGTAACATCAAAGATTTCTTCTGTTACTCTCAGAGTGATGGGAAGCCTTACAGTTTGTGACAGTTAAAACAAAAGGATCAGGTTGCAAGATGTATTTTTAGGGAAGAAATTTGTCTTTTAGTTTTACTTGGTTCTTTTTAGCATGGCCCTCCATTTGTTACCAAGCAGACATTTTAAAAGCAATGGTCCCTGAAGATGGTGTAATGACACAATCTTTTCTCCCACATTTTAAAAGGGTGTGTACTTCATCAAGCAATACTAAAAAGACAGGACGGGAAAGGAAAAGGAAAAGTGTTTTGCACAGATTCCTCTATCATTTTGTCTCAGATGAAATTCTGAGGTTTCCCTAAAATCATTTATACGCCTTTTGAAATCTGCCATTACAGCGTGGGAATTCATAGTTGTGCAGATAGCCTTATGTAAATCCCCATTTAATGTGACCTTCTTTTCCTTTCATGGAACAGGGATGAGTCACCGAAAAGGGTGGCTCAAATTCCATTACCAAGGAGGCTTTGGGCATGAGCTGAAACACCCAGCCAAAATTAGTCCCAAAATAATTAGGTTGAGTCAGATTACAAAAATGTGAAAATGAGATACTTCTATGAAAAAAAAAAGCATTACATTCATGACACTTTTGCCAGCTGATTACAGAGAAATGCCCAGCAGCTGTTTTTTCTCCCTCTGGTAAAATATGCATTTGCTGACATTTGGCAGAAATGTAATGTTGCATTGACTCTAATAACAATAACTCGTCATCTCTTCTCTCCCCTTTCATCATTTCAAGTTAATTTTACTCTTCTCACCTTAATAACTTGTTATTGTTCCCCTGATTCTCTAAAACATAGTTGGGAATATGTGCCTTGTTTAATTTCCTTCAGGTTTACGGATAATGTTTGGTACAGACACTCCTCTATGCTTCCCAATCAGCTTTCCTCACCTCCTGTAGCTACTGCTTGTATCACTACAGGACCAAACATGCAACAGAGAAGTTATCAGCTCAGCGTGGTCTGGTTAAAATAGACCATGACTATCAGCATTAGAGGAGAATCGGGCTTAACGTCAGCCTGTTAGCTGCTCGTGTCTTTCATGTGACTCTAGCTTATCAGCCCACCATGCCGTGTCACCCCTGTCATAACTGTGACCACAAAACAGCATTACAGTAAGACATTACATGAATTAATTTATTGCCTTGTTTCATACCACAAATCGCTGAATTTGATCTAGAGGATCCATGTTTTTCCAGATGAGGTAGAGGTTAAAGATTGAAAGGTTGTATTTCATAAAGCATTAAACTGGTGCAATTATGGTTGTAATCAGCTTAGAGACACTGGAGGAATACAAAGCAACATGTTCCTTTACAGGATGCCTGAATTATAGCAAAACCCATCTTCATAGTCTCTGACAATTGATCAAACACTACTGCCATTTCCTGAATTGTTTTATCCTCTTTTGGCATCCAGAAAATGATCTTAGGTCTACATGGGTAGCTTTAAAAGAACAGAACAATAATTTACTGTTTGAGTGGTTTTATTGGTCTTCTTTTTAATCTCACCATGTTGTTTTCAAAGGCATGGGGGGGTAATGCCTCACGTTCCCTGATTTAACATGTAACTAGAACAAGAAGCAGCCCAAGTGTTGTTCCTGTACATTTATGAGATTACTGTACTTGGAGTTGCAGTGGGGAAATATCTCTGAGGATTTGGTGCACAAGGGTCTGTGACCCCCACTGAGTCTGTAATAAACATGTGAGCATGCAACTCATCCATACATTCATTCAGATACTCCTCTTACTTGTAGTAACGCTGACATAAGAGACCATTGTTTGTCACTGTCATATTTTCTGAGCCTCAGCTTAAGGGAGCATTCATGTGTATCCAGTACTCATGCATTTTTCATGAATACCCACTGGAGTTCCTTTGAAAGACTACATTCTATAGTCCTCATCAGAGTTAGGTTTCTGTGCCTGTGATATGTGAGAGAAAATTACATTGCCCACTAATAAAGGCTACAGGACATGAATAGGTCTGACGGAAGAGGACTTTTTCAAAGCAGGGTAGATTAATTAAAATAACTATGACAAAAGTTGTCTAACATATCAGGAAAAAGTCATCACTGGAAGTTCATCTTCTTTTCAAATATAATAATTTCCCTTCTTTCAGTGGTGTATTTCAAATAAAACTCTCACTCACATGCTAGACTTTTATTATTTCACAGAAAAAGCTATGGTTCAACAAATGCCATCAATCTCTGTAATACGAAGGTCTGCACCCGCTTCATTGCCTGGTCCCTCAGAGACTCCTGAACTGAAAGGGAAACAGTCAGCAGAAGAAAGTGAGGACAACAGAACATGAGCTAACTCATTCAGCCACAAAGATGTCCAATCAACTAGATAGAAAATACTATAATAAGTACAGAAAGGGAAGTGATTTAAGTGGAAGGGAAACTGACAAAACACATTTTCAAATAAAGAAAAGTTGATGTTAAAACCACCAAAATTAGTATGAAAAAATGAAGGCAATGATGCAAAAGGGGAGAAAAAGAGGGATTTTCTTGTATTATAAAGTTCAGTTCCTAATCCTTTTACTCCCACAGGTTTAGATACATGATGTAAGAAGTGGATGCTTAATTAACTGCATCTTGTTCACCTCTGAGCGTAATTTTTTTTAAAATAAGCTCTCTCTGCGAAATGTCAAAAACACAATTATATGCTACACTTATTCCTGACAATTCAATTATCATCAAACATAAAAAGTCTTAATTTCACTTACGGAACATTTTAAACAGCTCCATTATTTGCTATGCTATATGGTGTATGAAAAGAAAATCCAAACTGGGATTAGTACTACCTGTCAGCAAAAAAAAAAGTTCAGCACTGACTTTAAATCCTGTATTTGACTGATTTACAGCACACAGGCTTTGAGTGCTGTAAGGGTAAGATAGCATTCTCACCTCAGATCATTTTCACGAGTGTCAGAGGTAGCCAGTGTTACGAGCGACTAAAGGAAAATGTCCTTCCTCTGCATCACATCACATGAAGATTTTATTTGGTGTTGAATGTATCTGCAAGAAAGTGATAAACATGTCTCCTTCTCGCTTTTCAGGGGTTTCCCTCTCTTGTCCTCTTGGTGGGAAACTGCAGAGGAACATGAAGACTGAGCAAACGGCTCACGACTGTGGCAAAATGTTAAACTGGTTTGGGTTTTGGAGTGAGTGATGCTCTGTGACGTTCACTCAGTACTTCATGTTTGCCGACTTTGAAGTTCCACTAAACATAAATCTTTGTAATGCTTCTTTTTAGAGTTCACTTTTATAAAATTGCTGCAGGCATTTTTGTGAAGCAGATATAAAACACGGGCGTCATTCATTTAATAATCAATATTTTGACATTTCTGACAGCAACATTACATAATTTATATTAGATGTTTACATAGCTAGTTTAAAATCCCCCCCAAAAAATTTATGCTGTGAAAGTGTAAAATACAGTTGATCAGTGATGATTTTTGATCATACAGTGGATGTCCAAAATATTATCATTTCTTTTTTGGATGTTGCAGAGAAAACATTTAGCAGAAAACTTTGACTTCAGCTTTTTTATTTAACCAAAAGTTCAGATTTATTAGTGTTTCCCAGTTAGCATGCCTGCTTCACTCAAATGGGTACTGTAGTTAGAAAAAGCAGCTAGGTCTTCTGACTTTTGTTTGCTTCATGACTAAATTCATTAATTTGATTACTTATTAAGCAGTAGTGAGGCAAATATTTTGCTTTCTTTCATCCCACTGAGTCTACTCCTGTATTCTTCTGATAAACTGACAGAGTTTAAAGCTGATTTGACCCAGTAAATGATCATTAATTCTCCCATTAATTCAGTGTTTGTGTGTGTAGGCGATGAGGGTTTGCCGGAGATAAAGTTCATAGCACTTAAGAAGTTGAGAATTTTATAAATGACTAATGAGTTCAGTTGACCCCGTGAAGTTCAACATATTTTTATTCATGAGAAATAAATATAAGAGAGATGTGCTATGAGTGTAGGTCCATGGTAAGAGGTTTGCCCTAATGCAGTTATTTTTCCAAATTTAACTGCTAATGCTGTACTGCTGTACTAATAGGAACTATCACTGTGATCCTAGTTTTAATCAGTGGCAGCTCGAGGGCGCTGGGGCGCCGTCCCACCTGTCTCACATGAAGAAGAAGAAGAGAGGAATCAATAATAAAAAAAAAACATGAAAATTTAAATAAACAATCTATACATTATACAGACCGTGAGTACTGTGTATAATCTGCATTCAAGTGTAGTTTAAAAATATTCTCTCACTCGTTTACCGCGACTGAACGGTCGTGTGACATATTTACTGTTCCTTTAGGGCGCAAAAATCTTTACCATAGACCTACGCTATAACTGGTGCATGCGCACTGGAACCCCCTCCAATACAAAGTACAGGAGAATCTTGGGGCGCAAAATTTTGCCTACAAGACCGGCGTCACCGCTCCACACCCGGAAATTCAAACGGAAATTCACCCGGAGCTTGTGTTTTGTTTACAGCCAGCTGGAGGAGCAGTTTTTTGTCATGGATAATACAAATTCAGGTGCTAAAAACTGAATCGTTCCACAGAAGAACGCCACAGGAAAAGCTTCGGCTTAAAGAGCTTGGACCCAAACAGCAGGACATCACAATCACTCCGTCTTTTTCCAGAAACTGGTCTGAGAAGAAGTCCTGGTTAACTGTCTGTCCTGAGACCGGAGCTTTGTTTTGTTTCCCTGCCTCCTCTGTCAGCTGTCAGGAACAGAACGAATCTGGATTTAAACAGGTATTAAAGATTTAATACATTTTCCTGATAAAGCAACAAAGTATTAACAGACTAGGAGCTACATGGAAAATGCTGTGTGTCATGTCAGTGTTCGGCAATGTGAATATCACTACGCAGCTTAATTAAATCTACAGGATAGAACATAATGAGATGACATAATGAGGAGGGTGACAAAAACAGACCTATTTTATCTAAGATAATAGACTACATTAAATTCTGTGGTGTGTTTGAGTTAGCATTGCGTGGTCATAATGAAAGTGAACACTCATTTGACTTTGTTGGATCCCTGGATGCAGCCTGTTACTGTGTTTAAGGGGACATTTAAGACAGTGCAGAATGAGCTACTTGACTGCATGCTATCAGTTGATGGAGAGACAGGCGAAATTTACTTATAAATAGTAAATGACTATAAACACAGACCAGACTGTGTATTTTTTAAAGTAGTGTGATGCATGGGAATGGTTCTTTTATCTTATACTAAAGGTGATATGTGCTTAGAGCACATCTGAAAACTGACTTGCAAAAGTGCGCCCCCCCCAAAAAAATTTTTACCAGCCGCCACTGGTTTTAATTAGTTATAACCAATATAATGAAATAATTGGTAACCCTTAATTTTATAGTCACCTAGTCACTGAGCATTTACCTAATAAAGTTAATGCAATGTAATGCGTGATAGTGTGGGGTGCCACTGTAGTAGGCTAGTTTCAAATGGCAAATGTGGCACTCAGCTTTTGTCTTCTCATTATTCACTGTTCTTGTCTTCAGCATTTTGGCTTCCCTTTAATGGCCACGGAGCGACGTCCACTGCAGTAAGTGAGAGGGATGTCAGGTGCAAGTTAAGGTTTTTTCCACATTTAATAGTGCAAATTGAATGAAAAAAAAAAGAACATCTAAATTAAAAACATAATACCTATCCAAAGTATAATTTGCCATATATTTACCAGGTAAATGCTTAGTAATTAGGTGACTATAAAAGGAAGGGTTACCAAGGAAAAATAAAGATAAAAAAATGGAAAATCAAGAACAAGTAGTCAGACAAACCTCTATGTTAGCTAAACTCATTTGGAAGAGAAAAGTATGTTAATTTATTTGTACCTTATCTCTGATCATAATTGTTGTTATGACAACTAACTTAATTCTGAACTACCGCATCTGTAATCTTGACCAAAAATGAAGTGGTAGATACTTTCTTGCCTCATCAGATTTTTATGCCTCTGGGCGATAGCAGGGCCGGATCCTTTATGTTTTCAGGTTGTCCGTACATACATTCAGCCATCTGGCTGCATGGCCACCTAATTCTTGTGAATGCAATATCTAGGGCACATTGGAGGGAATTACTTCAAATTTGGTACAACTGTCACCTTGGACTCAATGATAAACTGATCACATTTTAGTGGCC
Organism: Sandelia bainsii; assembly: GCA_032362345.1. Taxonomy (NCBI): domain Eukaryota; kingdom Metazoa; phylum Chordata; class Actinopteri; order Anabantiformes; family Anabantidae; genus Sandelia; species Sandelia bainsii. The sequence goes on from JAUMHL010000025.1 coordinate 20,792,312, forward strand.
AAAGGTCAAGGTAACACTGACTTTGCGTTCATCCAAGTTGTGGCCTATACTTGTAAATGTCATATGTAAAGTACGCTTGGAGGGAAATTCTTCAAATTTGCCGCAACTGTCCATGATGAACTGCTTAGATTTTGGTGGCCAAAGATCAAGGTCACAGTCACCTCATGTTCCTCCTATTCTTGTTTTCCAATTCTCATCAATGCAATATCTCAGGAACATATACTGTGCATCTGAATGGTGTGTGGAGATGCATCTTTTGTGGTGAATCCACGGAGAAAAAAAATTATATATATAATATTGGTTTCGGCCATGCTCCCTCTGTATTTCTTGAAACTGGTGGCATCTTCTTATTCAATTACTCTCCACTTCCTTTTCTTCATCATTCAGCCCAAAATATCACAAAAGACTCAAAGGGGTTTAAATACACGGAGAGGCCAGATTCTACCATACAGAACTGCCCTTGTTTTAAGGTTGCTTCCCCAATAAGCTTCTCTCTTGCACCATCATCCATCTTGGAGGGATCTAGGTGAGGGCCTGGCGGCGACATATTTCCTCCAATGTTTGATTATAGTGCTCACTAAGGACCTTGCTTCCACACCTTCCTTCTAATAGGACACCTTTCACAATAAACTCTAAAACATTTACTTATTTTAGCTCACCTAAAATTTAGTTGATGTCTTGTAGTCTTGTCTACCTGTTTTGGAATATATGATTCCATAATGAAGAAATCAATCAAAACAGATTTTATCACAAAATGAATGAAAACCTGGAACAATTTTTATTTTATTTCATTATGTGTTTCCATATTACAAATAGATTCATAGAAAAAGCTTGTGATATACTCCTCTACTACAGAGCCAAAATGTACATTTTCCATTGGTCTCAGGCAAACAGACACCAAACATTGCAGCATACCTTTTTTTGGATCAAATACTGTTTTGTGTCTGAATGAAGTGAAGAAGAAAAAAGTTGTCAGGTCAACATACTGTATACACACATCATCAGTGGTCACTTCTGTGCTTCTTAGGGTGGATTGTTTAAAGGTGTCCCTCTAGTTTACACACTATTGGACAGCTGTGCGCCTTTAGTTGAGAAAAATATGATTTCAGATGCATGTCTATTTTTACCTTGAACATTCAGTGTCAACACATAAACTCAAATTGGAATTCAGACTTTTAGACATGACCCGGCTGGCAGTAATACAGCCAGTTACCCGCCACTGTCTGGCTGGATATTTAATGCAGTGAAGTCATATTAAATGTGAGAAGGCCTGAGTCTAGTTTGCTTAGGCAGTGAGGTTATGAATGTGTGTTGCGCTGTTAAGTTTAATATCCAGTTCTGCACAAGCATGCCCACCACTGCCAAAAATATGGATGTTTACTCATCTTATGGATGAAAAGGATGGCAATGTCATGGACATGCCCCCGTTCTTAATTGATTTTTTCTTATGAAAAACAACTGCTATTTACGTACTAACCCTATCCAGGGATAAAGTGCATTTCAGTTTTAGTCTCTCCCAGTTGACTATTTACACAGAATACTTGTGTCTCTCACACAGTAAGCTAATGCCTTAGGGGTTTTTTTCTCCAAGTTTAATAGTCTAAAGTGACCCTACAGCTGTTTAGCAAAATTGAGACGAGGCTATCAACAGCCGGCTGGACTGTAGTTGCTGTCTGTTGCTCCAATTGTGTACACGTACATACATGACGTAGTGCAACACAGTGTCTCTCAGAGTGACAGCTCAGCTGCGACAGTTGCTGTGGTTGAGACAGCGAGAAAAGCAGCGAATGATGACGAGGAAACAGCTTGTTGAAAAATAAGTTGATTCTGTTCAAAGACGACAGCTGCACTGACTTAGTTTATTCAAAGTCCACAATATTGTCAGGACATAAGATTCATTTGATGAGATGTAAACATACCATCATGTCAAGCTAATGTCACATGGCATACTTCTTTAGTGCTAATAAATGACAACACCTTTGCAGAAAATGTGTCCGTGAAGGTGCAAAATACATGTTTTTCTTTTGTTTTAAAATAATGTATTCATTCTGAAAGTAAATGTATTGGCTTACACAAGTTCTTCTTGCATATACTGATCATCTACAATATTAAATGCACCTTTTTGTGGTGGACAGAGGTCAGCAGTGGCACTCTGACCAGTCTGCAGCTATGATGTTGTGATCCGCATTCAATTATTCCAACCACTTTCCACCACAACATTAAAACCACCAAGTGAATTTAAATTTGTGGCTGAACTACAATTAAGCTGTTTTTTTATACTAGAACCTTAAGATGTACATCCAGTAAAGAGGTTTTATCATTGCAAGCATAATCATTGTCTCCATCTGGCTGTCTCTCATAAAGTTTGTCCTGACAATTAGTGGATACTGCAAGAAAAAACAATGCATCAAGCTTCAAGAGCCTAGAAGGATCGTCCTTTGATCATATCACAGCACACTGAATCAAAATCAAATCGTGAGAAACTTCCTACCCTTACAGCTCCCAGCCAAATAGGACAGATATTGCCTCTACTGAAGCACTTGGCTGGATACTGGTCAGAACTGATCAGATGTGCCATGTGACTACTTAAAATTCCCTAGCAGTCAGAATTCCCCTAATTGCTTCATTTATGCTGTTCTCTCACACAGAACATGAACCTGACATTTAACACCACCAGAATAGCAGGTCAAACCCAGGAGACTATAATAAAAACAATGATAATCATCCATGTTTCTTCTTCACACTTTAACAAAAAACGTTTCTATTTTGTAGCCCTGCTAATTTTAAATAAAGTATATTTTCTAGTGTATCATTAGAAATATAATAAAGTTATTATTTTGCTTTATTAACACTTAGGTTGACATAGGGCTGTCTCAGGGTAGCTCCCACCATGTGCATGTTATGTCAGCTGAGCATGGCAATTCTGGGCTGTGGCCTGTATCCACTGCATCTCAGCAGCATCTTAGCCAGAGGCGGTTTCCATGGGAGGATGGGTTCCCAGATCTCTTCATCATCTAGAACGTGCTAGACGTGTGTGTAATGGTCTCTCTCATGCCTCACTGCAGACTGTCTCCAGTCTGCAAAAACTACATACAGAATTAGATGGTGGCGGGTTGACAAACACTCTTCTACAATTCCCGACAGGTCCAGTGGCCTTTTCACAAATACATGCCCAGACTGCACACACAGGTTGGAAGCACTTGAGCACAAACACGATACACCCACATATCTGCATTGCTAATATGTGCACGTACATGCACGTCCGTGTACATGCAAAAAGGTAAAACACACACCCGAGGAGTTTGTTTGCAGCTTCTCTGCACTGTTTGGCATTTGTCGACTTCAGTGTCAGACTGACAATCACTATAGGTCAGACCAAATTGCCTGTTGTCCACGGTGTCTTGAAAATAAGCTTGCCTGAATAATTACTCACCCAACCGCAATCCAACAGCCCAGCCTCAGGAGAAACACTGAGTCTTTTTATGTTATGAGGTTAAGATGCGTCATATTTTTTGGAACCAGATGTCACTGTGCCACAAAAGTACCATAACAAGATTTAACTTCTTTCTCCACCCTGGTCAATCTGACATTACAACACCTTGACAATCAATCCGTGCTGCTCTGGCAAGCTGCTTGATAAGAAGAGCTCAGACTTCCCAAAGACAGCTGATTATGTTTTGTGGGCACAGCCTGGCCTTTTTCCTGTCTGACATCAGTCTATTACAGTAGTGATCAGCAAGCAGCTGTAATTACCTGTAGAGGTGTTGTGGGAATGATAAGGATGAAAAGAGCATAACTAAGCCACCAAAGATTGGCCCCAACCACCACAGATCAATACATCATCTGAGTCTAATAATAAACCCCATCAACCTTTTGCCTACCAACCGATATGTCCACATCAAAAGCACGTGACAATATGAAGCAATCGCATAGTTCACTGATCTGTAAATCCAGCCACAAAAATATTAAACAAGCCTGAGTAGGTCAATATAAAATTAATATACTTTTTTCCACTGCCATATTAGCACATGCCAAAGATCACCATAGTTACAGGCATTAACACACTGAACACAATTGTGCATTCACTATCATTCTTCAATTGAAATCTAGTCCAGCGTAGTCTGGACACATCAGTGCACTGCTTCATTTCACTCCTGTGGGTTTGACTGCTTATTAAATTGTCAAAGCAGACTTGGGTGAAATAGCATTGCTCTGTGGTTACGCCTAATACTTGCGTTCATTTCCATTACTTTCTGTATCAACCGAATGATTGTTTTGTTTATATACTGTCAGAAAATAGTGAAAAATACTGATCACAATGTGGCAGCAACTATCACCCAATGATATTCAGTGTGCTATCATATTATGCAAATGTTGGAAATCAAATTGGAAACCAGTCAGTTTTTAGAATTTGTGCTTGAAAAGTGACTGAAATTATTAATCATAAAAGCATAAAAACAGTTGCAGAATTTTATGTTGTATACTAGTCTATGTACTGATTCACTTAAGTATCACATGGGTTTATTTTGAAGCAAACTAAAATGAAAGTACTCAGAAAGTATACTCACAGTAGCACTGAGGGCAATTCATCTACTACACTATTAAATGTTTAAACATCCCCTATTTTACACTGTTACATTGTTAGATATCAATAATGCATGACGTTCACAGCATTTTGTGATGAAGTGTTGTAATTTTTGTTTTCGATGAGCCCACTTTCCCACTGCCTGCTTCATCTACTGTTACCTCATTTCCCAGAACAGCTTTTATAGCATTGTCTAGGAGTTAGAGTGGGTCGTCTGGGCTTGATAAATGCACAATACACTGAGAGAAAAGTAAGGGTGAGAGAGATAGTGTTAGTGTTTTGTGTTTACTGTAACTGTGAAAAAGTGGGTAGAGGAAAATGTGGTACTCTATTGTGCATGCTTGTTCAAAATACAAAAAAAAACTTCATCAAAAAATCTCACAATACTGACATTTTAGAATGCAAATAGATATTTTCTTCAGTGAATAATAACTATTATGTTCTTGATTGATCGATAGATCTATCATTTGGTCTAGAAAAGGTCAGAGGAATGCCCTTCAAAAGGTGAAATAGCTAGTTTTGTCCAACCAACAGTCACAATAGAAACATTAACTTCAAATTAAATAAATAAAAATGATGAACCTTGCCTGTTGTTGAGACATCTATAAAGACAAGCACATGCCCTGCAGTTTGATCACAGTAGCTCCACTTTACAAGACATTTTCATATTCTGGTTTTCATGACAACCAACTATTGCTGTCACATTGCTCAACAGGTTTGCACAGGAGGGTAACATAAGAAGCACTGCATCTTCAAATAAGTCTACTTTTGCTGAAATTCAACTTTATTTGTATAGCGCCAAATCACAACATAAGTCATCTCAAGGCACTTTACAGTGTAAGGTTTAGGAC
>JAUMHL010000025.1:20805556-20848027 GCA_032362345.1 Sandelia bainsii
CCTTACACTGTAAAGTGCCTTGAGATGACTTGTGTTGTGATTTGGCGCTATATAAATAAAGTTGAATTGAATTGAATATATTGTATTATATTATATATTAAGTGCAAATTCATTTTACAATGCGTCTTTATGTTCTGATTGGATAGATTGTTGTGGACAATGCCTAGCTGGAACACAGGCTGTAAACAGTGGTAGGCTTGAGCGTCAGGTAGTGAAACCAATCCTCTATGAAGTGCCATGAACAGATAAGAAAAAACATTGCTTGAACTCTGTTTCTGTCCTGTAGTGAAAACAAAGTTAATTCTCCTTCACAGCAGAAAAAACACTTTCTGCTAATTTTCTTTCTAATGCTAGTGCTGCTAGCTTGGCCTAAGCGCTGCCATGGCAGTTGTGAATGGAGCAGTTCTTGGTGATTCGGGTGTTCATGCAGAGGTCTGGTGTTTCTCCAGAGCAACTAGAAGTTAGTGCTGCTGTGGCGGCCGTGGCTGGTGATGGTCTGAGTGCTCCTAAAGAGGTTGATATTCTTGCAGAAACTGGAAGGGACGCTGTATGTGTAGGGAGCCCAAAACAGATGGCCAATCATGGGCTTGACGTCACAGTGTATAGCACTTTGGAAAAACCAAACCTGGAACATGGGTGTTTCACTATCAGCCAGGATGGAAAAACACATTCACCTTAAGCTTTGTGACTCTGACTATACTAATCTGAAGCACCCAGCTTCACAATAGCATATGTGACATCAAACCATGAAATGCATAATATGGCCTCTTTAAAAATGTATCATACACCACATTTACATTCTTTGCTTACATGCTTCCCTCTTCAATGGTATGATGTGCAAAAACCTCACAAGAAAATAAGGCAGCTGAGGGCAATCTCTAATCAACGGGTCTTACTCTAGGGTGTTTATCCAGTGCTTAATATTATTTGCTTTACTTTCTGTTGACAATTTGAAGCACTTAACCCATGGGGGTTTCAACCAATTAAATTGACTAACACTGCAATGTAAGAGTAGTGTAGTACCAGCACATTTCTGCATTACTAATAATTCGTTTGTTATGTGTTTTTTAACATCTTAGATAAATAATAGATAATCTTTGCCACTGCAAATCAGTTGTGAATATCCCGACATGATGTGCAGTCACACAAACACTAAGTCAGCGATTGCGTCTCCAATGTGAAACTTAGAAGCAAGAGCATGAACTCAGGGTGAGGGAAAATGTCAGAATGAGTGGGATGCTGAAGGCCTGTGTGCTCTTCCATGAAAAAAAAAAGCATTTCTTATTCTTCTAAATGGATAATTTCTTTACTCGTCTGTGGTCCCTGTACTACTGAAACTAGCCACTTCAGTGACTGTGAAATGGTTTGTCCAGCCAGCAGTAAACTGTAATGTCAGAACAAGGAGCCAGGAAAATGCTTTCCAGTGAGCATTAAAGGCTAGAACGCTCTGAGCTTCTTATTCCTGGGTCACCGCATCTCTATTGTGCTACTCATGTGCAGCACAGAATGAAACAAATGAATTTTATAAAAATCAGTTTTCTTTTCACTGAACAAGAGCCAAACATTTGCCATGGTTGAGCTGAAAAGGAAATTCCTGTCAGGATCTCCTTTGAAGATAAACACGTTATAAAGATGGACAGACCTGATAGAAACTGTGTTCTAGGTGTATGTGTCAACTTTATGAACACATCTGCTACACAAATGAATAATGTAATCATCTAACATAGCCTGTCTGTGATCATGAATTAGCTTTTCCCCAACTGCTTGTCACTGGGGTTCCCACTTCTCAGTGAACTATACTAAAATGTTCTTCAGCTGCAGCTCCTCGTCCCCGAGTTACCGTTACATAAGTAATAATAAGTTGGAGTAAAATATTCATCAAGCTGCTCTAGACCACATCTGTATGCAGCTGAGCGCTGAGGAAACACTTTTCAGTAAACCTGCAAACTACATCAGGGTGGCTGCTGCGGCAGGATTTAGAGTGGTTTGCGTGCAAATGTGTTTGATTGCTTTTGTGTATGCCTGTGTGAAGTTTGTGTGTACATGGTACAGTATGTGTGTTTGAGTGGTGCAATTTTGCGCATCTGCGTGTGGGCGCGTGTGTGTGTGAGGTTGTACAAGTATAAAGTAATGCACACATCTACATGTCTTCTCCCTGACATCATCAGTATGCTGAGCTGGTACTCGTGTGCATGCATTGCTTCCATTTAAAGCAAACATTAATAAACATCTATAGCTGCGGTGCTAGCGGATGTCTATCTGCTTGCTAGATCATGCAGGAAATGATGTCTAGCTGGCGCTGGGTGTGTTAAGAGCCGGCAGTAAAGTTAAAACCTTCTGGGACCATAACCAAGTCCATCAAGACCAGGAGAACCATCTGGCATCTGGCTGACACGCAGATCCCTGGAAAGGAATAACCCAAGACACCACCTAAATGACCACACACCATTTGTCAGGTTTACTGTTTAATCTAGATAACTGACAAGGCTGCCAGGAACTCTCTTTCTTAATTGTTGTAATGATCGTTATTCAATTATAGTGGATGTTGACTGATTGGCGTCTGCCTTGCAAAGTGTTTGATTTTCAATAGTGCGACTCAGAAGCCCGGCGACACTAACTGAAGATGAACTGAGAAAATTTTGATCTACACAACCTGCGCCTGCCTGGAGCGGTTTCTTTCACCTCCAGCTGTCTGAATGTAAAAAGGCAGAAGAGGGGAATGACAATATATATAGAGGATAAAGAGAAAGGAGATCAGAGACATCCAAATTAAATATGGAAGGACACCGCTTACGTGCATCAATGAAGAGGGAATGAGCACTGTGCTAATGATGAAGAATGTGAGGCTTCCATGTGAGTGTGGGATCAAGAACACACTGTTGGAGATGCTCATTACTGAGGGACACACTGACTCTTACCTGTGTGTGTGTGTACATATACATCTTTTATGTGTGGGAGACAGGAAAAAAGTTTATACCCACAGTCTTATATGCACACAATAAATGCATAAAAACATATATATAACCTGAAGAACAGAATAAGAATGCATATGTACATGTACAAGCTGCACAAAACTTAAGCACGCGTGTGTTCCGTCACACTGGGTTCATTCCGAATAACGCTGGAGGCCTTGACAAGTAGCCTACATCCCATGTGGTTTATAACACTCTGGAATCAGGGAGCTTATCAAATCATACATAGTCTGCAGGCTGTTGCTGTAGAGTATTAGATTAACTAATACACAAAGCATAAAAAGTAAGCATCATCAGAACCTCACTGAAATCTAGGACTGTACCCAAAGCTGTTTTCCAAATCCACTCACCAATTTAAGATAAGATAATTTGGGATGATACTTTGTGTCACTTGGTGAGAGGAATTCCTATTTTTTGTTGCCTAATATTCAACAATCACTACACCTAAAGCAGATTTATGAATTGCGTGTTTGTAATATTTTAGATGACCAGAAACTGGATACATATTAGTGACACTCCTACAATATAACCTACAAGTTAAGTTTCATGTTTTACCTCACACGTTTTATTGGCTTTACTCACATTTGTCATCATTTGTGATGTGGAAACACCAGATTTCCACAGTCAGTGACATAAGGTTTTTGTCCAAACCATAGCTCAGTAATAATATCCTACTTCACTGCAGAACGCCTCTCCTGTATGGCATTAGCATAGAGGCCTGGTGTTGCTCACACTGAAAGGCAGTAGAGGAAGCAGTAGCAGATTCTGGTCTGGCTCAGGAGTAGTTTAGTATTTGGCACCTGAGATGAGAGCATCGGAGGAGAACAGTGTGAAGATCAGTGTGTCGCTCAAAACAGGACACACACTGCACCATTCTGCCTTCAGTTGTCATCATTAATGGCTGCAACTAATGATTATTCTCGTTATAAATGTATCATCTAATCGTTTTATTGATTAATCAATTAATCTTTTGGTCTATAAAATGACAGAAACACTGAAAATGTTCACCACAATTTCTCAAAGCCTAGGATAATATCTTAAAATGCTGTAGCTATGTATGTTTGGGTATTTTTTCTTGAATGATGATAAATGATACATTGACGATTGTTGATTGTTAATGTAGGTGTAGCTACTTTTCTGTTCATCAAATGATCAATGAATTGTTGCAACTCTACCAAATTCGTTTACATTTCTATTGGTGATGTTTACAGATTATAAAAAAATGTTTTTGGAAACTCTCCTATTGTGTTTCTCTGTGTACAATGATGCAGCAAAGATAGATGTTCTGACAAAGTACACATCTGCAGTTCCTACGATGTTTAGCAGACAGCCATATCAAAATTGCTAAATTACTTGAAAACTATAGTCGGTGAAGTTGTGCAATTTCATTAAAGTAAACACCTTAATGGCCAAAGCAAAGACACTGAAGCAGTGGAAGAGATAGTTTGTGACCCAGCCACCACCTGACATCACAGTACTTACAGCAAGACAACAGAGAATATCATTAAGATTGGACATGTATTTTCATTCAAGATCAAGGTGAAGGAAAACTTTAGAGTCAGGATTATATTCAGCTTTTTAAAGACAGAGGATCTGAAATACACACTTGATTTTGAAGTCTGAGGAGGATTACAGGATTACAGCTGAATTTAAATAAGCCACTACCTCGCAAATGTGAAGGTGATTTAAGTAATATTTGTGGTAAAATGTGTAATTGCCCATAAAAAAAAATTTCAAACACACGGCAGTCCTTTATAAAAAGTCATTCTTCTAAAGTCAAACAAAAGTGTATAATTTTGCAGTGAGCCGAGCAGTAAATAGCAATCCCACCTTCTGTAAAACAGAAAGAGTTATTATGCTTGCCATGGCTGGCTGGGTAGAAAATAAAATATCTGTTAAATAATTCATCAAATGTCCAAATGTCCATGAACCGAACATATTATTTTCCATAGTGTAAGCAGATGTAAACAACAAACTGATAGGGAGAAATGCTATGGGGTAAAAATGATATCAAATACTATTCTATTAATCACTTCTGTATTGTGGCAGTCAATAGCTCACACTGCTTAGCAACCAACTCCTCCAAGGCAATAGTCAGAGTGATGAGATTTACCAAGGGATCTCTTCTTTAAAGTTATGAAAGTGTCCATAGTGTGGCAGCACATATCTAACACATACTGTTCTCACACTGTTCAGACGCTAATGTTGTTTTTCAACCGGTGTTATTAATTATTCAAGCAAATGCATGAGAATAAAGATCAATAAAGCAAAAATGTAGAATCAAAACACAAATCACAGTTTTTAGCTCATAGCAGATTTCAACAGCAAACATAGCCCCTCTTCTTTGTTGTGCGCATTTCATACATTCCAAGATGGAAAACATATAAAATAACTGTACCAATGTCTTACCTTAAAGAGGCGTAGTATGTTGGCCACCATGATGGAAACAGAGCTGGAGGAGGCACCAATGACGCCCACCACCCTCTCAGGTTTGGAGATGATGGGTGCTCCCCCACCCAGACACTTGACATCTGTCCCATCCTTCTCAATCAGAGCTTGCACGAAGGTGAGCGACTGCTCCAAGGCATGAGTGTCCCTGGAACAGGTGTCCAGGATCCGCGCCCCCAGTGTGATGTTAGGCAGCAAATTATTGTCATTATTGATGCGGTCAAGGGCAAAGAGCATGGCCTCCAGTCTGTGTATTCCCTTCTCCTTCTTCAGCTCCCCACATGGCTTGCCATCGTGGCCTCTAGCATGTACTGGGAAGAGCCCACCTAAGGAGATATCCCCGTCAATGCGGATGGAGTTCAAATGTGTGTGTCCTGGCCCTTTGGGTTTGGCAGCCTGAGCAGTCTTGAGGGAGCTGTAGAGAAGCAGCAGCAGCAGCAGCAGCGGCAAAATCAGGCTGTTTCGTTGACAGCCGGTCCGATCCGGTCTGCATGCCGGAGGATGAAACATGACCATGACCTGAGCACACATCCACACTGCACAGTCAAACCCAGCAAGCAGAAACAACAGCAACAAGGTATTATTTTATTATGGCCAGAGGGTTAATTGCAATACCTCTTGAAGCTGTTGGCACAGAAAAGGCTTCCTCTCATGTCATTCCTCTCTCTGAGGCATTCAATTAATGTAGAATATGAGCTTGGCTCTTTCACAGGATGTAATCCTGTTCTCGTCTCCTCTTTCACTCCCTTACTCCATCATCTGACCACCGTGGTGGGCAGCTGCTCCTGTGCCTGCTGTTATTCACGGACTTGCCTATGGAGATCCTTCACTTGGGGCATTAGGAAGAACAAAGGTGAACAATAAGCTTTTTTCTCTGTGTCTCTCCCTCCCTTGCTTGTTCTCTCTGTGTCTCTTTCCTCTCCACCTCAATCAGAAGTTTTTAATCCCCCCTGTTCCCCTGGGCAGGGATTTGGTATATGTCAGAGCCCTCAGGCCTCCTTAGGTCCACAGGCTTCAGAGTGAATTCCTGAAAGATGAAAAAGAGAAGAGTAGTGAGACAGTGCACAGAGAAAACAGAAAATGGCAAAGGGATTTGTATTGGTTTGAGCTTATACTTCTTTTTTGCTTAACCTTTTAACTGCAGCATTATGTGGAATAAAGAGACAGTTCTCCTTCCAAACTAATTTTATCTCTTATACAGTCTTTCTACGTCTAACCCTTTGAATTCAAAAGGTTTGCATAGTCTCAAGGTTGACAGGGCTGAGTCAAATCCCATGTGCTTCATTTTCACCCATCAACCTTGTCTGTGGACACATTCCGCCTCTGTAAAAATATTGTGACATTCTTAGTATTACACTTCCAATTTTTGCTGCTAACATCACATCAAACTGACAAATTGAAACGGTGCTGATGGTTCCAGTGAAACAAGGCTGTGCTGTCAGCACTGGCAGAAGTAGTCATGTTGCTGTTCTGTGTTGGTACTCTGAAACTAAATTACTATTTTACAAAAAAATGCATCACCTTTGCTGCCATATTACATACTATACTTCTTCAAAGCCTGTCAAATCATTACAAACATTAAAGGTTTAAGTGGAAGTTCAAAAGGACTGAATTTGCTACTGATAAAGATTATATCTCTTTGTGCCAAGTGGACCACTTCAGCATTATGCAAGTATTTCTGCTTACTATGCGCAAAATCAATTACATGCATTCTAATGAAATTCATAAGTGGGTCTCAGAGTCTTTTAAGCATTTCTAAGTCTATGCCTTACAGAGTATAAAGGTGCAACAAACCAACGTGGGTAGGGTCAGAGAAAAGAGTTTGAATTTGTAATTATGCTATTACAGATGGAGAACTGCTTTTATATCTAAAGTTGGCAGGAAGAAAGTATCCACCTTAGGAAATCACTGCATTAAGCTGATTCTTGACTCTACACAGCCGTTAACACAGCACAAATGACTGAAATATCATCTGGATCACTGGTGCTTGAATTTTGCCTTTGAAGGGATATAAATATTTCATATATACTGATCACGTATAGAAGCAGTGCTTCAATACATAATTTGAATAACTTGAAGCTCAATTTCATATATATATAGCTCTGTGTTGGCAAACTAAACCTGTTTTGATGAGGTTCTGTTGTTTGTTTAACTGCTGTGAGGGTTATTAGATGCATACTGCACAGATTCATGTGTTAAAGGTACATAATGCTCATTTAAAGCTGGATTTTGAGAATCTTAGCTACATACTGTGATGCACATCTACAAACTGACATTATAATTCACTCCATACTTGCTTTTTTCTCCATTCTCTGACATGCATACATGATACATGATTCTACCAGAAAGGCACACAAAAAATCCCACTACAAGATATCTTGTATGTACACATCTAAACCCTGTTCATTCCCAAAGCTGTAATGTGCTCTGAAAGAACAATCTCCCTGCACACAGTCACAGAACAGGGCTGTAGACATTGGTTTTCCAGCGGAGTGGGTCGAAGCCTTGGATAAGCAACGGCTGAGATTCATTGAGAGCATATTGGAAGTGACAAGGTCCTTTGAATACACCCAACTATCTCCTACTGAGTGAGAAGTAATTTTTCCGAGTTGATTCACTGCAGGTCCACTTTAACTGCTGCAGAGCAGATGACAACTAGAAAGCCAGCCAACTCACCTTATCCTCCATAACTGAATACAAACCATGCAGCAGTGTATCTAACATCAGAGCAAACACTGTGGCAAAGGCAGTGAAAGATGCTGCTGCCAACATATTGTGGTATAGATAGGCAAAAGAAAAGAAAATACAACGGTAAACGGTAAACATTGACAAGTACAAATAAACAGTTCTGCAACACGGCAGATTTCAAGACAGATGTCATCAAACTTCAGGTTTGTACAAAAGAAGAGTTGGTGGGGACACAGCTCATACGTCTCCTGACTAAAAAACAGCCAACCAATCTGAAGTAGTATCTTTTATACAGCAAATCTTACACCTCACAAGATGAAATCAATCATTATCATGTTAATGAGCTTGTCTTGTCTTGCTCTGGATTAAAATCTTACAGCATTTCCTCTTTGACCAGATTTAGATAATTCATTTTGTAATATGAAAGATCTCTTCTGGGTGGGCTAGTTATATCATTTGAATTTATAATTTCAGGAACTACCATCACTATGTTGAAATCTACCCTATTTTATTCATGGACTGGGGCTAGTGCAGACCACCTTTCAGAGCTCTGTAGTGATGCAGTGACCATAGTGAAAGTGCAGCATTAGCTTAGTGAAATCAGGTTACATATTATCAAAGCTTTGTGTGTATTTTTTATTTCCAGAACTCAACTGTAATACGCTGTGTAACACTGATTCAGGATTGTAGCGCAACAATTTTCTAGCCTGACACACTGCAAAACTACCTCAGTTTTTTGTTTGCTTTTGAATCACTGCGATGTACAAAGTGCTCACCAAGGAAACAAGTTACAAGGGCACTGAATGAGAAAAGAAAATGTGTGTATATTTACAAATCAGCCTGTAATGGCATACTTCAATAAACACGTACAACAGAGAATTGAGAAAAACAACAAAAATGCTTACTAGCTACAAAATGTCAAAGACAGCTGCAGGAATTACCGGAGATTCATATCAGGAGAACAACCTTTCTTCAGCTGCAAAAGCTTATTTCAAAATAGACTATGCATTCCTTTCAAAAGGCCATGCAATAACCTTCGGGCAAATAAGTGTGTGTTGTTACATGGCCTTGAAATTACAAAAGCAGCTGGGAATCTACAAGAACGCCTTAATTCTAATGAGGCTAAAAACAATTTAAAGACTTCCTGTGTTTGCATACTGCATATTGAAAACATCTGTTTTGATAACTCTGTTATACAACATTCAGCTTAATGAGAGTTCATGACTGAAAGATTATCAAACAAATTTAAGATGTTTAACGTGCTCAAGACGTGTGTGCCCAGTCTCACTTCGCCGACACATCTGTCACTAAAACTAGTTTTCAAGTGTACAAACGATTTTGATATTTAGGAAGCTGCAACATTCTGTTGATATTTGGAGGAGTCACGTTGTATATAACAAAACATAAATAACTAAATTATTGGGGATGGTGCATTTGAGAAAGAGCTGCAAACAAACTCTTTGTAGACTTGTATTGCTAAGAGTATGTTACAAACACCCTCTCCACTCTCCTCAATCAGCTTGCAGAATGCACTTTACCTAAAAAAAAAGTTGTCTTCACCAAAACGCTGATGAATGTGTTGAATGTGCAGACCAGCTCCAACAGCTAAATATTGCATGACATTAGAAATCGCACAGCTCTAGCCAGAGAATTTTATAGTCCAATCAGTACTACAGGATGAAACATTTTAAATACAAACAGGATACATGTGAAATGAATGCATATTTATTTTCAGAAGATTATTCTCCTCTTCATCTTTGATACCCGACCAGCTGCTCGATAGCAAAGCCAGTCAGGGCAAGCTTTTAGAGATGCTGTAGCTCTCCTCTCACAGATGGGCAGGAGGGGCTCTCTAATTGACACTCCAGCATGTTGATGCTGCACAGCAGATCAATAGGAAGGTAGAGGAAGGCTGCTCAGAGGAAAATGAATGGAGAGAGCAGGACTTAGCTGCACACAAGGACTGAAGAGCCAAGAAGAGGCTGTCACTATGTTTCTAGTGAAAGAAAAAATGATTGAAATGAGCCTTGAGATTGAAAGAATGCATCAATAAGGTGGTTCAAACTTGTGATATCGCCCTTTGTTCACAGTTTTAAGTGGTCAGGTGTAATACAGTCATGTTTGAGCATCAAAACCAGAAAACTGCAAGACACCAAAAGCCTGATCTACTAAGATCCCAAACAGCGGGTACTAAACTGCAATTTAGTACAGAAAATTGTTGCATTACACTGGTGGCCGTTTTGCAGATGATCAAAAAAAAACTGTGATTGACAACAGAAGCAAACATGGTGGAGCCGGCTGTATTTACGTACATGAGGGTTTTGCGTGTGTCCACCATGGAGAGTTTGGAGAATGATCATACATACATTTTCCTTTCTTTAATGCAAGTTGGCGTCACAAACAATCTGCACGTTCAAAGACCGTGGGCGCTTCTTACGATACCTGTAAACATGTTCCTGTAAACAAGTTGCACATCTATAGTCAGTCGCTCCTATAACGGGAAACCATCCATCCATCCATCCATCTATTATTCGAATCGCTCCGGACGTCACGTGACCGTTTCTGTTTACGCCACCATGTTGGCAGAAACATCATCATGAAATTGAAATGCTGTGGTATAAATTTCAAGCTGCCTCAGTTTATTGTGCACTTTAATTCCAAACACATTGCACTCAGTGTTGCAAAACTCAATAGTTTACACATTTCTGACCTTTTCTAAATGCTCCTGGAGTGCTTTTCATAAATACTGAAACAGCCTATTTACACCATTTACACAGTTTAACATTACATCCAGGTGTATGAGGGGAAGAAAACGTTTTATCAGCAGCATCTATAAATACGAATAATGTCATTATCACGTTCTGTTTCACTTCAAAAATACACTAACACTTAATATAACTTCTACCCAGCACCTCAGCCAGTAATGGCTGATGGTGCTGATGGTGATTTTTCTAAATTAACCAGACAAGATCAAAAGTTATACTACATGAGAAATGGATTATATTATATTATTTTGTCCAGCGGATGTGGTTATTTATTTATCTGGGTGGTGAGACGAAGATTCTGGAAATACTTTAATTGCTGTGGTGAGTGTTGTCAAACACGATTTATTAGTTATCGGCAGTTCTCTGTGACTTGAGTGTAACTAATACGTGACAGATCGATTTCGTTTTCTGGGATGGCATGACGTCAGCCCCTGGAGCTCTATGAGCAAATTAGAGTCATCAAATAATTTAGCTGCATGTCTTTGGACTGTGGGAGGAAGCCGGAGTAACCGAGGAAAACATGCAAACTCCCCACAGAAAGGCACCTGGCCGACTGGTGGATTCGAACCCACGTCCTTCTTGCGACAGTGTTAATCACTACACCACCGTACCACCCCTTGGCAAACCAGTAACCACATTAAAGCTGTGTTTGGCCTCATTCAGTGCATCCTGACTGCATGGAAACTTGATGTAATGGACCTTTCACCATAACAATGATTCAATGACTGAGGAAAACACACATGAAAGCCTACTTTGGGAAACTCCAACAGCTACAGTACGCTGGAATGACTCAGACACAAGGAAATTAAGAGATGCAAGTTATTGCGATGCTCTTTCTTGTGACTGGCTCCAAATCAGCCTGTATCTCACCCAACAACTTCAAAACTGCTTCGCTGGACGGACAATGTGTTTGTTTGTTTTTTTTTCTTCTGCCATTCCAAATGTATTGAGACGAGTGGTAAACACACATTCTAGATGCATTCTTTCTCCTATGCTTCGTCATTCGAATAACAGCAGCCATCTGTGCACAAGCAGATTGCGCCGTATTAAAACGTGGTGAATGCAGACACAATCACAGACACCGAAATTTGTTTTCAGGCTTGATAAATCACATTGCGTGTGTTAAATTTATGTATTTGCATTTTCTCCTCCCTGTATTTTGCAAACTTGGGCAAAAATGCCCCACTTATATTTCTCATATTGTGCAACATTGACGCTTTTGCTTTATTATTAGTTTCAGGCAATTTCAATTTACTAATTAATTAAACAGTGTAAGATGATATATCATCAGGACAAGGGGCATTATTATGCAAATATTCCAAAACATTTACACAAGTTCATATGTCTATGTGACAGGAATTTATCAAAGAAAATATTTCCTCCACTGCACAGTTGCTACTAAAGTATGTGCATAATTTTGATCTTCAGTAGATGTACAGGCCTTTGTACGCCTCAATGTGACAGAAAAAGTCATTATTAACAGAGTCTTTATTGCCAGCTGTCACACTATGTGTTTGAGACAAAGAACAATCTTGATACCAGTTTGTGTCAGACTTCACAATTGATAGAAGCTTCCACTCACTCAGATTAGTGCAGTCTGAACAAAGGGTTTCTGCTCTCTTCAGTTTCAGTGTTTTTTTTAAGCCGCAGCACCTCAGCCAAGCCTTGCATCAGCTGTGTGGCGTTTCCCTACATTTTTGAATACTTCACAATAATGACTGACCACAGTTGTTAGAGTAAACAGTTGGCCAACAGGAAACTACCTCTCAAAGCAGAGCTGTCTGAAGTGCACACTGTAATAAAGTGAAGCAAATTATTGAAAATACCAGCTACAGCTTTCAATACAATTATCATATTAGCTGACCACATACGTACTTTAGCTCTAATTATGAGGCTGGTTCAATGAGCCCACATGATTTATTCCATACAACCTTATAATTCTTTTTTTACCCAACTTGGCTGGGCATAAATGCTGCCGAAGAGTCAGGATAAACCTAATCAGAATAAATTTCCAGAGTTATCTTTATCCATCTATTCATGAGTATGATCATCTTTACACTCCTGAGGGAAATCAGCAGAAATAAGCATTTCTCCTGCAATAATAATCAGTATATCTGTATGATGTTTATTAAATTTCTACAGCAGACCTCTCAGAATGCACTAATTTCAGACTCTTAATTATCATTTAAAGATATTTCTAGTACTGAAATTAAATACAGAAGACAGTTAATTATTCTTCAATGAATTTACTAGTTAGTTCTCTTTGCACACCGGATTTCACAGTTACAGTACAATTATTTTAATAATTGATTTTGATTTAACTGATTCACCAGGATGTTAGAAAATGGAAAATGACCATAACAATTTGGCAGGAACCCCTGTATCATGTATGGATTTTCCACATTACAGTCAGACCAGCAGGGAAAGCATTTTAACAGAAAATAAATTTATTGAAATGAAATCTCCTTCCCTAGACATCTGATATATCTGGTAGATATAACTCTGGTGCGCATTAATTACAGAAACAGCAAAATGCAGATGACAGTTTGATTTATTTAGAACCCTGAGAAATGTGGTAAATCTTGCTAAGACATGATATTATGCAATAGCTGACTGTGGCCATTTGATTTCCCGTTGCTAAGAACCCTGAGGAAACATGGGTGCAATTTATCTCTTGAAATATCAACTTCATGACAACCAAACCAGAAGGCCGCTCAATTTCTGTGCCAGCTACAGAAATTTTAGGACATGCAAACAAGGCTTATTAACAAGAGGCCAGGGCTTTTTCAAAACTGTGAATGTGATGGTGTTGTTTTGAAGATATCATATGTCATTCGGAAGACAAGGTTGAAAACAGAGGGGAAGAAGAAATGGGCCATCCCTAAATTTTTTGTTTACTTGCACTGGATGCTTTTCTGTGCAGGCTAATGGAGGGCTAAGATCACTGAGCTGCATCTAGCAGGCGATAAATGGACTGAAATGTGAGAACAAGCCCTGATTCTCCTGCCCTGGAAGAGCAAAGGGAGAAATCTCACACTGCTTCAAAAGGATGAAGATGCTATGAGGGGAAACCATCGGGGAGCCAGAAGAGCATATTAAGATTTGTTGACTTCCTGTTCACTGCCTGACTGATTCAATGACTGTCTTCTTGCTGTAACGATGAAATAAACACCCCCATATTCCTCAGTTCCCACTCTTCGTCTTTACTGAATCTTATCCTTTATTCATTGAGTCTTCTATATTCTTGTTTAGGCTCTCCTTTTGAGGAAAAAAAAGCACCAACTCTACTTGGTATTCATAACTGCCACCAGTTTTCCTCCATATAAAAGGTTTCAATTCTTACCTATCATCACATGCACACCTTGGGGCCTGGTGGTGGTGAATATGATTCAGAGGCCGGGCTTCTTGAATCTTGAATCTACAGGTTAAAAAATGTCCAAATGCCCTGGTCTCTCAAAGCCTCTAGCACTGTAGGCTGCTCTCTCACTCGCTCGCTCACTCTGTGAGCCTGGTTAATGGTCCAGTGAAAAGATGGCATGAGGTGAACCATCTCCAGCCTACTGTTGACGCTAAGCTGTGTTTGGTAATGATGCTTGGCATACTTCATGTTGTGGGTGAAATGTGCTTTTTCTAAAACTTGTTTTTCAGTATACAAACTATAATGGCTAAAAATCTACGCAGCTGGAATAGGAAAACAGACTATAGCACAAGTGTATTACTGCGGAGCGTGGCCTAGAAAGTGTCTGACTGTAAAAGGGGGCAGGTGGCGGGGGGAGTGTCAAAGTCGATACAGAAGGCTGCAATTCCTCAGACACTGATTGATTTACTGTATCTGTTGAGCTAGACATGCATGTCTGTCAGGATTAAGGAATTTATGTCTTATCAAACCTGTGCCTCTGAGGGACTTATTTCCAACAGAATCGCTTGAAGTTGCAACATATGGAAAAACTAGGGCAGATCAGCAAGAAAAAGTGGTTTGGAAGTATAGTTTATGTTTACTAGGCTTTTCAAGATAATGGGAACAACATAATGTACAGTTGCAAAACGTCAGTCGCCTGAGAGAAAGCTGTGGTTGAGGTTTGAGTTTCAATCTGGCCTCAAATCTGCTTACTGAGTCTGAATCCTATCACATCTCTTATCAAACGAAATCGCATAAAGAGAAAAATGCATGACACAGTCAAGTCTTCTCAGGCCAGAGTCATCACCTGCATCACCTAAACAAAACCGCACACACTTTTAATCTCCTGCAGCTAATACAAAATGCATAAGACCCAGATACTCCAGGGAGTAAATCCAAAAGTAGAAGACCTCCCTTCTGAACAACTTTGTCATAATCTGCACCACAGCCAGTGTAAGGAACTTTTCTCTTCCAATTTATCTGAGAGAAGATATAATAAAATGGCCTGTGAGAAGTGTCTGCACTTTGTGCTGGTTAACCAGGCAAAATTAAATGTTTGAAGATGCCAAATTAGGATGTGGTAAATAAAGAAAATGTGTTTTATTTTTTAACCATTTCTTGACAAAGTATAGACAATTAACCAACTAATTGAGAAACAATTCTCATATTAATTGATAATTAAAATAATTTTTTATTTCAGTCCCAATCAAACACATCACATTTAAACACTTAGTTGGTGCAGGTATAATAATCACATCCAGTCAGGCCTAATGACTTTCCCTACACATTAAGCTCCAACTCTCGAAGCAATGCACAGCACACGCACTGTTCCAAGCACAAACCTGACACATGAGAAAAAAGCAAGCAAACACATCACCTTTATTAAACACGTCATATTAACGTAAGCGGGACACTTAACCATGTTTTGTAGTCTAAAGTTAGTAGTAAATCACACAGGTAACGCGGCGCTGCGTTAATTACAAACTGTGGCTGACACTTTCAGCCTGAAAGTAAAATTCGCAAACAGTTCAAATGTTTGCGTATGAATTAGAAACTCGCTTACATTTCTTATCTGTCCGCCTGCGCCTACGGGATTTATTTAATAATCTAATTCAGGAAGCGTACGTCCTCTTCATCAGCTGACGTGATTCGAGGTGCCTTCAAAAGCCTAAAACGTCGTGGGGCGTTCAGAGCGTTTCACAATATGTCCAAAAGTGTCCATACATGCTTACCCATGTTGTTTTTCCACCTGGAACATTCAGCACCGCCTGGAAGAATAACATGGGTAAGAGCCTGGTCCCTGAACATCAGAGGTGGAAAGTAACCAAGTACATTTACTCAATTACTCATACATATATGTTTAGTTACTAGTTATTTAGCAAATTCAGATTTTTAATACAAAATATCAACTAATCACTTGGGATATATTATTATGAATTAATGCACCTGGCAAAACATAAAGTGATTAAAATTAGAAATATATTGTAATTTATTATTACTAGAATTTTTTCTTTTCCTTTTTTGCAAGTTGCATTTCATATGTGAAAAAAACATTTTGTAAAAAGTTTTTAAATTTTTTGTAATTAAAGAGTAAATATCTGAGTAAAGGAAACTAAATGGCAGATGATCTTTCTAATGAAATTCAGAGAAATAAGGTTTGTGAAGCAAACATGAGGCCAACGTGCAACAAATCTGGACTAGACTTCATACATCACATTATCAACAGCGTCGAGTTCAATAGTGTTTTTATCAATAACACACTCAGATTGATGCTCAGAGAAATCATTTTTTTAGTGTACTAAATTTTAAAGCACAAGCTTAGTACTTCAACCTGAGTGAAGAATTTGAAGTGGTACTTCTACTTGTAGTAGAGTAGTTTTTTTAGGCAAGTACTTTCTTCTGCCACCTCTGCTGCACAGCCCAATTTCAGCTGCCAGCAGAATTTGTTGTCAACCAAAGGAAAATTATTTTCCAGAACAACATCATGGTTTTCAGTGCATTTTACCATTTCCCTTTTTCCAGGAAAAAAATGCAGTTTCTTTTTTTAGGACAAGGAGGAATTCTGCTTACACTGTGAAAGCTGGCTCATGTGCCAATGTTTCCAACTATTCATTTGGTGGCTTACTGTAATTGAGGCCACAGTGAGGCTGACTTCATTCTGTTTAACATTGTTTCTTTTTCTTGTTTGATTTGATTGATACTAATAGATACAACATAAACTATTAAAAACTTCATCTGGTTTCTTTTCACCTTCCCACTGAGTCGGAATTAATTGGGAATAACTTTAATCAAAAGGTTTATCCAGTGGGCACTAGTGGAAACAACCTCAGTGATACAATTTAGAAAATATTCAATATATTTTAATGAAAATAATCGCTTCAATAATGTAGTTTAAGGAACCTAGCTCAGCCATGTTCTATACACTGGTTGTGTGCCCTTAATGAAAGACCTGGTAAACTGTTTATTAAGCCAGTTGTCAGCACCTTACATTGTTTTTGTCTCATGTGTGAAGCTGAAACAATTTGTACTATAACTAACTATATTGAAAAGTATGGTTCAGCTCTAGACATAACATGAAAACAGTCTGGGAAAAAAAAGAACTTTTGATCACAGTTTTAGTGCCTTTTGAAGCAAAACTGCCAAACATTTCATTTACAGCTTCTCCAATATGAGAATTAATTGCTGTCTCTAACTTATAGAGTGGTAGAATGAATATAATTGGGATGTTTGTTGGATAAAACAAGAACTCATCATTTTTGCTTTTTGCTTTCACCAGAGGGATTTTATTTAATTGTTAATGAAAGTAATCATTAGTTGCAGTTATATCTACTAGAAGTTCAAGTAACCATAACAACTTCACAAACAATTGAATGTGGCCTTGGCTGTGGGACTGTCAAACTATTTGTCTGATCCCTTTTTTTCTGAAGAATTAATTAGTAAAAGGACAATTCCCAGGTTTTGTAACATATTTAGACAAAAATTACACAAATAGAGTTAAAATAGTTGTAATCCGTTATCTTTGTGCTGACTGGAGAATAAAAATAGATCTCTGATCATGCTCAGAACATGGATGATCAGGCAGGGATTTTGTTTGTTTTTAGCTTCTGTGCCTGCACATACAAGATTATAGGTAAAGAAATGACTGACTGCACACAAAGACAAACTCTGTGACAGCTAGTTTCACTTCAATGCATGAACATGCTTTTTAGATCAAATGACAGCGAGGTAGCCCCTAAAAGAACTGAAAGAGAAGCTGAAGAGGCCTATAATTATCAAGTCTGTAATGGTGGTCTGTAATTCCTCCAGAGAAATTTCTTGTGAAACCCCCCCCCCAAAAAAGATGGTACAATTCAACTAGAACAGAAAATAAATGAAATGGCTGTGTTTATCTTTACACATGCTCACACTAGAATTCATCATCACAGTCCCATTGATTCAAGTGGCACCATCGTCCTCATCGGACCATCTGTTGATCAGTACTTCACCCTTTTGCAATACTGTAATTTTTAGAACTATTTTTAAGATGCATTTGCTATAATGAAAATGTCTTGTGTGCAGGACAAAGCATTTTCTTGCAACAGCAGGTGCTGGAGCTATAGGCTCTTCTACGTTGAGACTTCCCTTTATCATGCATGTGAGGAATCTTTCTTATGCATAATTGATTAAATTATACTGCCAGCTCATGAGTGTGAACACCTGTTCCTTAACCTATAGAGTTACCTTTCAGGCACCTTCAGTAAAATCACTTTTCATTGAAAATATGAGAGTAGGTTGTTTTTTTTTCAAGAGCACAGGTTTCATTATCCTTCAAACTCTTGCATGGATCAAAGACAAACACACTCAGAAGTCCAAGCTAGCGGTTTACAGCCCACAGTGCCTTTGAGATCTGCAGCAGATGTTGGCAGCACAAGGTCTTTTTTTTCCAATGCTGCTGGTGGGCATGGGCATGTAATTCATGATCAATGTGTAGGTTGGATAGCTTTCTGTTTACTAGCTTTAGCTCACCATACATGCAGCATAATGGCAACTAGCAACAATGCCTAAGTCACAGTTTATGTGTTAATTAAATTACAACTGCTGGGAAGCTTTGACAGGACTTGTCAATAAAGACTGCAAATTTCTGGTGAAATGTGACATAAACTCCCCCAGACTTCAGTTCAATCCAAGCTTAGTAAAATTGGGTTGTAGGAGTTGGGAGTTGCAGTGGAAAATCCTTTATATGGGTAAAGTTGCAGTGTAAAAAAAACTGACACAGAAATGCACACATGTGATGTAAACCTGTGACATTATTGGTTCTGTAGAGACAGAGAATGGTTTTAAATGTGTGTTATGAAACCATTGCAAAACGCACCTGAACATCATGTCATAACAGCAATCAACAGGCCATGTCACACTGTTGATGATGGGTCTAATAAAATCGTGGTTGCAGTTTGTATACAATATCAATTCTGACATTATTTCAACAATTGAAATAAATATCATGTGATTTATCAATAACTATGCTGCAGTCTGTCATTGTATTCTGTGTCATTATTTTTTTTTAAATAATAATAATGACACAATTCATTGATCCTACTGCTACCCCAAAAGTTTCTATCAGAAGTGGGATTTGAACTAACGCCTCGAGGGGAGGCTGGAACCTGAACACAGCTCCTTAGACCACTCCTGACACACTCCAGCAGGTTGTTTTGTCGATGTGGGTCATAGCAGCATGCACAATGTAAGACTCCTGGTCCCACTTTTCTAACAATGTCAGAACTTTAACTTTGAGCACAAATTTGACCCAAAACACATGTCTAACAGTGTGATCCAGGGCTACTGTTCTGAATTAGGAAATTAGATTTCACCTCATTTCTATTTTTCTTCTGAGACTGTCCAAAACTGTACAGTGCAAATGGGCTTTAAATCAGAAACTATTTAATACCACAACAAAATGTCTGACTGACTGCACATAAAGATTCAGACTGATACTGTTGTGATTGTTGGTAGAGACTATCCTAACAAACAAGATAGTAGGAGGCTAATCTAAGTTAACCATTGCATTGTTGGAGAGAAGAAATATGACCAAAAAAAAACAGCCTACAAGTGAGAATAATGTGCACTTGTCTGAACTCCTCAGCCTATTTCAGGTCTTCACAAGTGTGTAATTGCTATGTGACACTTTGGAAGACAGCACAACAATGCAATCTCAAATGAGATTATCTGAATGAAAAAGAAAAGGACATTGTTAGAGGAGAAAAATGTCGCTTCCAGAAAATAATACTGTCTCTCTGTCTCTGTATTCATGTCACAAACATCAGTTTACACTGCCATGCCTTCACAAGTTGCCCTGAACACTGTAACAAGTCTTCAGGGGCAGGGGAGAAGGATGCCACTGACAATTTTAAAGAGAGCGAAGGTTGACTGATAATGAGATTTTTTTTCTACCAGCGGCAAATACAACAAGTCATTTCCTGTACTAAAATCACTTGTACAAAAACACACCATGGCAGTGTTCCTGATTAAGACTTAGTCTACGTTCCTGTTGTGCAAAACTAAATAGACTGACATTAATTCTCCATTTATTTATATATATACTTTTGTTTTCTAGAGTGTTGTGGAATTGCTAGTTTGGGGTATTGTTTTGTTTTTCACTGTGCAGCATTTAGACAGTTCCAAAATTTTTGGAACTGGTTAATGGGCATTTTTTTTGATGATGCTCACAGCCTCATCCCATAGCAGTGTCTGGACATCTCCACTGACCACTTAATTAGGAGCTAATTAACACACACAACCCTAGGAACCAAGTTATGATTTCTTTTTTTCCCCCACATCCATAACTCATTATTTCTAACAAAGATATGTTCAGAAATCCATTTGGAAGATGGCACTATTTTGTCAGTTTCTAAGGTAATAACTAAACAAGGAAATGACTGTCTCTGAAAATCAATTTAATTTTAAAAAGTTAGCTCCACTTACTGAACCATCATCCAATTTGAAATGATGAGTGTAAACGTTTAGCTATACAAGCACATCAACTCCAGCCCTGCATACACATGCAAAACAATAACGCTTGTGAATATGAAAAGTGCTTCTTATGCAACGAAGTGTGGCAGATGAGATATGCATAAATTCATGAACAGGTGTAATGTGTTCTGTAAAAATTTTTAGCACAACGTGAGGGTGATCGCAAAACATTTGTTATTTTTTAAAATATATGCAAACAGTCACAGTCAGACTAGGGGCTCTAAATCTTTATTCTTAAACTAGTGCACTTTTTTCAAATTAAAAATAAAACTGTGATATCTTTGCAGTGTTTATTTTGAATGACTGCCCTGATTTAACAAGCCAGATGCTTGATGGGAAACTAATCTGGCTACATACACAGTAACAATACATGCTGCTCTCCGGTCACTTTACCACTTTAATAGAAAGTTCTGTTTCCCTATAGCCACAGCTCACTAGCTGGCACTACTGCTATAGAAATACTGTATAAATTATATAATTTGTCTCATTCTCAATGGCTCTACAGCTGTACCAAGCTGCTATTTAAGGGTGTTTTCAGCAAAGTGGTGCTTTAGTCTAAATAGCTTCAACATGCTAACATGCTCACAATAACAAAGCTAACATGCTGATATTAAGCAGGTATGTTTACCATCTTTATTTGATGTCTTAGCATACTAACATTTGCCAATTAGCAATAAGCAATGGAGAACACTGATGGAAATGTTATTATTTTAGCATGTGATTAAACCAAAGTACTAAACAAAAGATTTTCTTAACCTTATAGTGGCATTGGAAGAGAAATCAGTGTTCAAAATTCATCCCCATGAATGTCTGTACCTAATTTATTAGCAACCCACTGAGTAGCTGTACAGACTAACAACATTTCCATTCCTAGAGTCACTAGTGTGGCTCATCCCCTCATCAAACTGTTTACCTTTATTGATCAGAAAAAATAACAGTGCAGTTTAGTTACTTATTATGATACTGTATGCAGCATTTAAATTGCAGTGTAGAACACAGATGATACATGTAACCAGCACATTCGCTCTATTGATTGAGTGTATGTTTTTCATGCAAGAGGTTGCAGGATCACATCATTATTGAAGCAACATTTTATGAAGCAACTGTGGTTCAGCTGGTAGGGCAGTTGTCTACGGCCTAAAAGGTTGGTAGTTCGACTTCTGGTCCCACTCCTTCATCCTCATCCCCTCTTAATGCGTCAAATATTACCTCATCATACTAACAAACAGTGATACAATTACTCACATTATTCTCTTAATCACATGACAACTGCATTTTCCATTTGTATGTAAACATGATCTGTGGTCATGAGACTTCCAAGCTGAATAAACTGTGCAGTTTAAAATGAATGTTGTCACAGATACATGAAAGTGTTGCAGTGTATTCTACATAAATGTCACCTTTTCAGTTTTTCACTATGACACTGAAGGGCTTTCATAATGACAACCCCAAATCTCAGAGCTTGGGCTGAGGACAATCATTATCAGAAAATGGGAAACCTCCTTTTGGGCAACATCAAGAGTTATACCTCTGTCAGGGTCTCTTTGGATTGGAAACAAATATGTCATGATTTTATTTGAACATGCATTTTTCAATGCATCATAAAACCACATAAAAACTCTGGAATCCTTCCATGTAGGTTCTAACATTAAAATAGTGGTCCTTTAAAATTATTTTCATTCTGTTTTGTTATGTTTTTACATTATCTAAAAATAAAATTATATCAAGAACACTAGTTGTTTTTTCCACTTACCTTCAATGCACACAGTGCATCTTCCAGGCTTGTAAAATGCCCAGCAGGATAACAAAGGAGCAGGAAAAAATCAATGTAATTGAACACTGTGTGGTCACTGCAACAGTGAGCGCAGATACAATTCTCTAAATTTAAAAAAGGATAATGTGAAGCAGCATCATGGTCCACTTGCATGAGCCAGTGATGGCACAGCTGAAACTGAACAAATTTCCAATTCTGAAGGGCAAAACTTTGATGATATAAAGTTGCAGGAAATTAAACCTGCAGCAAGCGAATGGCAATAACTTGATGTAATGTCAGGATTTGATGTTTCTCATTAGGCTAGTAATGATATTCTATACATCTATATTTATGTCTTTCTATCTATATAATATAGATATATTGCAGGTGTGGGAGCTGTGTCTCATTTGAAGCCATACATTGGCATTCAGAGTACTGGCAGACAAGCTTTTTTATTACTCTTAATGTCATAATTTACGCTCTGCAATTGGACCCTAATGGGGTCAATGATTCACATCGTTCCTTTTTGTTCAGCTGAATAATCAATGGCAATGCAATAGTTTACACGTGCTATAATTGTGTATAAATGACATTATAATTGTATTCATGATGGTATTTCTCTGAGCAGAAGTATCATTATTATTACCATTATCACAATTATTATTGTGTTCAGTATTCTGTATTCTGGGCTCATGATGGAACATAACAGCAGGCAATTCATCATTTTTTGCATGTGATGAGCCATTGTGCAAACTTCAGGCAGAAGATTTGGTTTTATGCCACACAGTGTGACTCCTTAACTCTAACAGATACTGAACATCTGTCAAAAATTCTCAGCTGTGTGACAGTGTGATTGCAAAAGTAGTCAATATTTAAGCAACCATGTGCAGTAGTTATCCAAAAAAACATAACGGGGATTCTACATTTTGAAGCTACAGCAGGTACGATTTTCATTAAAAAAGACATTTGTTGTCCTAAGCTGCAAGTCATTACCCCACACAATAAAACTGAGATTACATTGATTAATCATGTTTATCCAAATTAAATTCTGGTGTTGGTTACCCGCAGAAGTGACAAATCAAAATCTGAGATGAAAAATGTTTCCTAATGAGCAGCAAGCGAGTGCTCAACCACAGAAATACTGTAGACTCAGCAGTGTTTCTTTTGAGCTCTTGCCTTTCCTGTCTCTTTAAAGTAATCACAGACTGGCCTATGTGCTGTTTAATGATTTCTCAAGTCATGATTTCTGGGTACTGAACTTTAAATGGTTGAAATAGTTACCTGTCACTGCCATCTTGAGCTGTCATCACTGCCAAGTGGAAATTTAAGCAACCCAAATCAACATATTATATGTTTACTGCAGCATCTGTAATGTTGAGAGCTTGTTTTTTCTTATTTTTTTAATGGGAGTACTCAGATCCAAGCTCGAAAACACTCCTCTGATTGTGGGTCTTATGAAGTTTTGAGCGTGCATCATGGTGATATACAGGACTTCTTGGCATACAAAATCCTATGGAGTTTGGGCCCCAAGCTTTCGTCTTCCGACCCTGGTCCTTTCCCTTTGACATTAACATTATGTTCTCTCAGAGGAACAGCTCAGCTTCTGCCTTTTAATGAAAGGTGTTCATCTTCACCTTGTCAGCAACAGTGTGTGACTGCGACAGGTTGACGCCATTTAGTATCCCTAAGGGGAACTTCTGCTGTCAAGCGGAATTTGCAATCCTGTCATTTTACCTTGACAGACCAACCAACCTGGAGGACAGGACAAGAGAGTGGGGTCACAGACTGGGCCCTCCAGTTGTCTTCCCCTTAAAATGTGAATTGGATGACATTTGTGTCTTATTTGAGTTGCATCTTGTGCTGTGCTAGTCATTCTGTGTTTACAGCAACAGATGAATCAGAGCATTACCTTCACCATCATTCATTGCCCACGCCATCACATCACAATCCTAGAAAGGCCCTCAAAGGTCAATGTGGCAGGGATGACTGGTCTCTTCCTTGGCTGGTACAAGTGACTGTTTTAGCTTTGCCCCAGTTCCCCTGCATGGCTGAGCCCTGATCGCAGCCGTAAGGGGGGTTACCATAATGCTAGCTGACATACTGAGAAGCTGTGATTGCTTACATGGCTTTGTGTGTGGGCTGGGGAGGGATAGGGGCTGTGTCTCACAAGGACCTTTAACAGCCTTTTAAAAGCTCTGAGAGGGCTGACCTGACGCCAGCCACTCACAAGAGAGAAATAGCTGACAAAGCTAAAGAGAGGGAGGGTGGAGTGGAGGAGGCGAGCAGAAGCGTGCAGCAGTTCCTGGAATGACTCTGAGTTCATCACATAGTCCTGTGATCCCTGCAATGATCTAGACATGCCACAACCTCATCGCCCTCACTCTAGTCACTGTGTAATTACAACCATTTGCACTAAATAATTCACCAGAAGCAACCACTGAAATAACATCCAGCACTCATGGAATGCATTTCTGCAAGCTTTTCCACTGCAGCCTATTACACCACTTTTGCCTCTGTCAGGTCAGCCTGGCCACTGAGATAGAAATGACCTGCATTACAATCCTATGACCTGGTACATCTCACAGCAAGCTCACAGAGTGCTGTGTTTGACCTATAAAGGTTTGACTAAATTGGCTAATATCATACTCAGAGCCACTGAATCCTTTGATTCTGTGGACAATCATCCATTCACCACAGAGAAAAAAAAGACATCCAAAAAGTATAAAAGTATAGAGAAGCCTTATTAAACTCAGTTTTTCAGTAACTCCCTCATACTTCCAGTTGTGTACCATAATTCATCTCAGCACTGAAGAATGAGTTTTCTGACAGTGAACATAAGAAATGCAAGAGACTCAATGGGCACGGCTTCAGGGGGGCAGCCATCCCACAGAAGATCACAGCAGTGGCAATGAATGCATCAAAAAACACTGCTGTAGGCGAGCATAAGTCAACAGTTCCTAATGTGAGCCTTTGGTATGCATGATGTTAAATAGATTGTGAAAATGCTCTTTTCATGACTAAGATGGAGCTTTTCATTAATCCTAGAGCTGAACCTGCCTCCGCAAAACAACGAGCATCCCTTGCGGGAAAGACAAAACACCCACGGTGGGCAGGAAGGATCTCAGAAGAGCTCTCACACAGTTCATGGGCTCACTCTCTTTGCTTCCACCCTCTTAACTGTGCGTGCATTTGTGATTTGCATGCTTGTAGATATATGTATTAGGTCATGCATGTATAGCATGCTGTAATAAGTGTCTATCTCCCTGACAGTCTATGATTTTCTCTGTGTGTTGGTACCTTTCAGCACCATGTACATATCATTTTGTGCCTTTCAACATCATGCACATATGCTCTTGTGCTGTGCGTGCAAAGTGTAGGTGGATGTGGTTGAGACAGATATTCACAGAACTTAAATCATATTATGCTTTTATATGTGCATGTGCAGCAGTTGGTCAGAGGAGATACAGTTTTTTCTATTTTATTTCAGGATGCCACTGTTAATGTTATACATATGTTGAGGATTAAAGCGAGAATATAAAAGTTCAGTAAAGATTCATGTGTGAATGCTGGTAAGCCTGCTGAAGCAATGTTTTTATTTGTTATGATATTAAAACTACTACAGGAAGAGCACACCACATTCCAGCATAAATCCCTCTCTGCTTATACCTCCTTCCTTGCCTACTTTCTAGCTTCCTCCTTAGCTGTGTCTTCCATAAATTAAAAGTGAACTTAAAAAGTGTGTTTGCAACTATGTTTGTGCACGTATACGTATACATTGATTTGCTTCCGCTATGCAGTGTTGGAAATGCAACTAAGAAGGATTATTGCATAAACTGAGATCTTGTTTGTGTGCCTGCATGGGTGTCTGCACCAGTTTCACTTGAACGTGGCCAGTGCCAGTAGCAGCTGTAAATGGTGCACTGCAGATTCAAAATAAAACAGCTTTCACTGTCAAACTGTCATGCTTTGTTAAAAAAGAAGGCAGAGACAGTTTAATCAGCCATCGCAACGTTAAATGAATCACCACAGGACATCATAGGATTCAGACTTCGCTTGGTGCCCATGGACACTAATTCTAGGCCACATCAGCTATATAGCAGCTATAAAGCTTTCTTCATGTTCTGTTGATTCTCCAGAACATGCACCACACTAATCTCATCATGGTAAGCCCAGCAATCTATTTCTGAGCAGAGACATTTTTTGAAGCAAAACACCTTCCTCCCAGCTGGCAGAGTGTGACTGCGAGAACCGGAGCTGTCCCCAGGTAACAGCCCAGAGATCCATTTGTAATGTAGATGTCTGAGCCAATATCTTTATCAACACCTGTGTTGATAAGTGATGGCGGCGCCGAAATCTCATGTGCTACAGAGGGACTCATTGTTGAAAGCAACCTAAAACCAGTATCTACTGTCATTAAAACTGCTAAATGTCTTATGCTGTCCCAGTTGGGAGTAAAGAAACAGAGCAGCAGGATGGCTAAAAGTAGTACATCTGCAAGGCTCCATTATAAATTGCTGTAACCACCTGACCTGAAATCCACTCAACAAGCCTGTCACCTTAAGTGTGTTAAATTGATAGTTTCAAATAGAGTTGAAAAAGTAGAATATACACTGTAATTCAGACTTGTAGCCATTATGGAGGAAAACAATTATCGTAGGCATGTACAGTAGGCATTCTGACATCTGTTTGTGCACTGGGCCACTTCGGCTCCAATCTTTAGGGGCATTATTCCCACTAGAATGGGTCCTATTGTGCCCGTGGCTGCAATAAGTATAACAAAGGCAGCATTTTAGAGTAAAAAAAGAAGCATTTACGCCATATGGATTAGTAAAAAAAGTGGCTAATCTGGTGATATGGTTTGAAATACAGTCTGTGAGTTTGCTACACACTAATAGTTTCAGATAGTTCAGGTCTGAAAGATGAATACTATTCTTCCAAAACATGTTAGAGAAAACTCTTGCTCTTGCTGACTGATAACATCACAAGGTTCTTTATTTATATTTCAGTGAAACCACAAGCGTTCCTGTTGCCCATCCCATCCACAGATGAGACTTGACATGAGTATCCCAGTCTCTAGTGTCTAGTGTCTCTGCTCTGTACTGCCATACAACCAATACCCACATCTACCTCCATGTGAAGACTGTTCTCAGAAGAAACAACAAAACAGTATTACAAATGACACTGTTCAGTTCCTGTTTCCAACAGACAGACACCATTGTTTTTTTAAACCATGATCCTCATCATTCCCTAACCTTAACTATGTGTTTGTTATTGGAACTTGAAGCCTGCTCCACCTCCAACTACGTGTTTGTTATTATGAACAGTTATTTTATTATTAGTTAATAAATAAATAATAATAAAATAACAGTTCATAAAGCATTTCTACCAATAATGATGTATGAAATTATGTCTTCCGTGTTTCACCGGGTTGTTCCCTGTATTTAACAAAAACGCTGTTGGACAAACCTACATGTGCCTTCAAGTTTAGACTTGTGTTTGTACCCTCTTTCACAAAGTAGTCATAAAACCATTCCAAGACTCTTAGTAGCAGCACAGAAGGTTTTATTTATTTCAGACTATTTTTCTTAGCCTTGTTCATGCTCATTCGTTCACTTGCAAACTCATTTGTTCTCTTCTAACTGCAGACATTGCGATTTGTATTACAGTATGTATGAGTGTGTGTAGTGTAGTTAGTAACTTCACCCATACACAGAGGAAAACGACATCTTTTTGCCTGCTCAGAGACAAAGTTGTGATTCCGATTTCAGCCTCATTTTAGTTTCTGTTTTGTCTAATATTCTTCTGTTTCTGATATGTTTCTCCCAAAATAGGTGAAGATGGGTCCTTTTTTCTCCTTTGGAGAAGAAAATGAACAACTCTTGAGATACTGTGGAACAAAATCTGAGTCTATATACACAGTATATTACTTTACTAATTTATTAGATACACCTAGATAAAATTAATGTAGTATAATACAACAGCCCTGCAATAAACGCTTCAATTCATGAGAATTATTATGTTCAGTGGTGTGTTGCAATTTTTCTTTTCTTTTGGAGAAGGAAATTGTTCACATGCTGCAGTTATAGAGAAACTTTATCATTCATATGGAGTCATGTTTCTGGCCATCTGGTGAATGGTCTCCAATGTCCAATATTTGCTATCTTTTAACTCCATTTTGAATTTGGTTTCAAAAATGGCCATGTCTGTTTAGCAGTTAAATGCCCCACTGTGTTCTCCAGCAAGTCATTAACTGCATTTGTCTGTCTGTTGATGCTGGACAGGTACTTTAAAGTGATCTTTTATGATTCTTCACTCATATTAGCTGCCTGCTGTAGCTGAAAACAACAGTATGAGAGCAGTTACAGTGAAACTCTCTATTAAGCTTTGCATATCTGCAGATTCAGGTGATAATTCTCTGTAGGTTCATCACTATCCACGGTCTTTCAAATAGTTTTTTTTTTATAAAAGTAGGAATTATAGCTGCTTAAACTGAGAAAAGATAGCCTTCTGGGAGGAGGTTTCAAGGTAGATAGAGTGCAGTGCAGCGTGATCACAGTTGACTCTTGCCTCTGTCCGGTTACACCCACATTCAGAGGTGGAAAGAATATCCGAGGAGTGTTGCTGTGTTGTTAAATTTTGCTTTGGAGCTCAACTAAAAGAACAGCTCAAAAAGTATTGAGCTATCTAGTTACTGTACTGAATCTTTCTGGCACCGTGTTGTGAAGGTACTAAAGGAGATAAAATATGTCTAAATATGGTTTCTGAATAGCGGGTACAATTATTTCATTACACAGGTGCAATACAAGAAAAGCACGAAAATCAGCAAAAGTTACACAACCATCCATGAATAGCAGGAAAAGGAAACACAGGTGATAGGAAAATAGAAAGCAACAGTTACTGGTAATATCAGTGCTGTCACAGCTCTCATTCTCAGCCAAGACTCTCATCTGTGGCATTATTGTAACTGTCACTCTTTAGGTGGAAATAAGCTAGAAAAAAAAAGAGTCTGCAGCTTTCCTTTATGGCAGCCATAATTTCATGTCTAGTGAAGAACATGTGCTCCTTGTTCATATATATTGTATGTATGTTAATGCAGTTTATTAATGCATAGCAGGAGAATGGTATGCATGAAGATGTGGAGGGGTGTTGGTTTGGAGGTTGGCATGGGGGGAGCTGGGAGGGGGGCTATAGGAGGTAGGGAAGGGTTTATCAAAAGTGATCTCATTTCTTGGTATTATGGATTTTACTTGGTTTGATGTATGTTTCTTGTTGTAAATGTTTTATTGCTTTTACTGACAAAAAAAATAATCTATGATTGATTAAGTTGGTCATGTTACCAACATGTATCATCATCTATTGCATATTTCTGTAAATACTGTAATACTTGGAGCAGGTAAAATCAATAGTTTTATATTAATAAAAGATTATTATCACCTGAATTTGCAGCTCCTATCAGCTTTTGTGACTTTCAGCTCATTGCCTATTGGTTCACAACTTAAATACTTTGGTTCATTCTTGCTGCTCTTATAGCATTTTTGGCCACTGGCAGCTGTTTTCTAAGAAAAAAGCACTACAAACTCACTGTGCAGCAGAACTTAGCAGAATTACAGAGCAATTAAAGAAGCATGTTTCCTTCGAGAATTAGTGGAGACTATAACAAGGAGAGTGAGTATATTCACTGGTCAGAAACATTACTGGTGCCAGTGTTGCTCCATATCTATTAGATATGAAGAATGAGTAAGTGAGAATGAGGACTGCTTGCTAAAAGGTCTGACATGTCCGTCAAAAGCATTTACAGCTTGTTTGCCTCTCATGTAAGACCTTGTATGAAGCTGATGAAGAAAATATGCTTAAGGATTAATTTAATTACTCTATGTACTTTAGTGCAACCACTTTCCATCCACAAGCCTTCGCTACCTCTGCTACAGTTGGTGTTTCTCTGCTGTAGTGGTTTCACAGAATGCCTTTTGATAACCCCCAGAGAGGAAGAGTGACTATTTCCAGAAAAATAAGGACCGTTGGGTGCATGAACACAACCCAACTAGTTTGTGAACATGTGGCTCTATCTGTGATCTTGCCTGCCCCTTTTACTCAAAATGCAGTATTTTTCCCCACTGCATTTTAGTCTGTTGAGGCCACTTATAGTGGAGAAAGTAAAAGTGAAAGGGAAAGATTGATACCTCTTTCTGTTCTATGATGTAGACCCAGTACTCCCTGTACAGTTGTTGAACATTGGTGCACTAAGAGCTGTTCCTCTTTTATACCAAAAGACATGAAATCTCACATGGCCTTCCCATCTTTCCTATGTCTCAACAATTTAACTTCCTTTTAGTTATTTGTTTGTTGTACATTGTTTAGATATTTTCAAGAATGATGACACTGTTGTACTGCAGCGGTGAGCAAATAGCAGCCTGTAGGTCGCTCCAACTAAAACATTCAGCTCCTTCATGAAACTGTTCCCTTTAGTTTAGTGTACATCATAATTTTTCATAAATCTTTTGTGCACATGGATATAAATGCAAGTCTTATATAAATCCCAATAAATATGTTATATCTCATAACATTTAATGCTACCCCTACAGCACGAAGTGCAGGCTACATAAACAGTTCTGCTGAAATTAACTATAACAAACTCACATGAACAGATATTAATACAATCTGACCTATTTGAAAAGGACAGAATTGTGGCAAAATTAGCACTTTCATAGTTTAAAGCAGGCAGCTGGCTATGTGTGGATAACAAAAGAGCTACAGTGATGTCCTGTAGTGAAACACATTATGTTCATGTTTGCAAGTAAATTAGTTTACTTACAGTTTTTCACAAAGCTTCACATGCATTTATCAAAACATTTAACCCTTACTCAAAATTGACCCGTTTTGACATTTGACAGCAGTAAAAATACCCTAGATTTCATTCTTTTAACCTGAAATTTGATGACTTTTCCTAAAGTGACCCAAAATACACAAAAACGGTAAAATAAAAAAGGTACCTGAGCTGCCCTTTCAGTGACAGAGGTACAGAGGTTATGGCAGCAAGACTTACTATTCAAGAGGCCCTTGACCAGATCTTCCACAATGAGGAACCTAATATTGATTTGGAGGAGGATGTGTCAGAACAGGAAGACAACATAGAGGAAAACTCTGATTACAACCAATCTGATGAAGATTATTCTGAGGAAGAGGAGCAGGCAGCTTTTCTAAAATATATGTAAATCATTATGGCTGTGAAGTTTTCATGTCTTAGGTAAAACAGGACACAATAAAGTGTGATAAAGATTTTTTTTCTTCAAAAACGAGTGGTGTAGAACCTAATAAAATAGATTTTTGTGCTGTCTAAATGATGAATTAAGATTTAATAATGAATGTATTAATGTCAGATAGGCTTTTTATATATTCTAAATAGATCTGTAGTTCAAAATTTGGGATAGATACTTTTTCTGAGAGTTTTCTTGGACCGGGTCAAAATTGACCCGGACCATACTGTGAAGGCTTTGAATATGAACAGTTTGTAAGGTAATGCACAACTCTACAGTTCGTCAGCAAAAGGACATAGCTAACTCAAAACCTTAAGCTCATGTTTCAATAAATATGTGAAAAAGAAATGTTCCATTAGCATTGTGTCAGTCAAGGTTCTCAGGTTGCTTAGCTGTTTTGTCAGTAGCACAGTGAAGCACTTACATTTCCAGTAAGGTGTGTAAACAATTTTGTTTTCCTGTAAGAAATAAATGCAACACAGCACTGTACCACTGAGTAATACTGTAAAACAGAGGCAAAACACTACTAAACACTATTAGTAAATGTAGCATAAATAAAATATCCAACAAATGTGTATGGTATAGCAGCAAATTATAATCCTACATCGAAGAACTGAGTCACAGAGCATCACGTCGCTCCTGTCTGTTTGGCCACAGATTTTCCATCTACCTCACATCTGATATTTTTCCTGGCAATACAGTGGAGGAAGAACTGTCTGGTGTGTCGTATCCATCTCCTGCATGCTGCTGCTGTGATGTGGCTGCTTGCAGCATTCATAGCAATGACATTTAGTCTAATGTTCTATGATCCTAGGGTGGGAACTGACCCATTGTCTGATGCCATCAAAGCAGTGAAAGCTGACATTGTCCCACACAATTACATAATTCACCAAGCCACCTCTCACCGCTCCTTTCTCATTTTCAGGGATGATCTCTTACTGAAGGGGGTTTACAGGAAAGTTAGCAGAAGTCGGGTGCTGTATGGCCCAGTTATGGGATTATGTGTATACACACTATTTTATGAAATCGTGGCACAGTGGTAATGTTACCCCCACACTGGCCTGGTACATCTACTGTCACTCTGTGGTTGTAACTTTATCTAAAATCTAAAATATTGTAATTTGTCATTTCAAATTAAATAAAATATTTTATTTTTTTATTACAAATTTAAAAAATGTACAAAGCAGTAAATGTGCAAGAATTGTGTATACTTTGTGAAGAGAGTGTGCATGTGGGATTAATAACAGTTTAGGACTTTGACATATTTTGAACACTGCATAAACTACTGTGCATGTGACAAGGTGAACAGTGAAATGATTTTGAAATGTGAGACTGTTGAGTTTAGAATCAACTAATCTATCATAATCAAAAGGACATATTTAATTGATGCTTGTTCAAACTGTAGACAGCTGTGCTTAATCATGTGATGAAATGTGTTTAAAAATGCTTTTTGTAGGAAAAGAATGACAAATAATGTTATGTTGCACAGAACAAACTAAATGGTGTGGAGAATGTCAATATTGTTTTGCAAACTTTACCTGCAATTTGAAAACTGAGCCACAGCTATAGAGAAAAACTTCAGTGAGTGTGTGTGTGGCTGATAGGTGTATATCAGGTAATCAGCAGCGGGTAGGGCAGGTATAGTTAGAAGAACAAGCAGGGTTGTGGCCCTTGTGGACCAGGATTGGCTGATCAGTGTAAACAGCTGTAACACAGCTAGTACAAACTTACACTAAAAACATAATTATAATCCTAAAATGGTTTTACAAATAAATATTTAATTTAATTTAAAAAATAACCAAAGAAAACATACTGACAACATACAGGAATGTGTTTCCACTAGGCCCCCGGTACTACTTTGAAACTACTTTCTGACCCCTGTTGTATAATATGCTGTTAATATAACAATTAAAGCTACTAAACCAGACCTGACAGCTGACATTAGTAAATTAATTTAAATGAGTAACAGAAATATACCACAAACAACAAAATGGTTACCATAATGCTATGGGTATTTGTGCTTTTGTTAAAGTGCTTTAAATTTTAAATGTTTACTTCAACATGTGTGTAGTCATTATACAGTATATACCAAAGCAAAACAGTTGTTACATCCTATATATCCGACTGGGGTACTATATGTAAATTGTAATAGATGTGCAGAGTTGCAATAAAAAAAAACTAAATAAGGAGCAGAGGAACATTTGAACGTCAGTTTATTTTTTGGGGAATCATTTATCAGATGCTAATGATGCAAAGCCTGTGTGGTGGTGTAAGTTAAGTTAACCATAACTTCAAAAGTGAAGATAGCCTGCTATTTCACCCACGTGTGGAACTCCATGGATTGATCAAACAAATGGACACAGTCATGTAGGAAACATTAAATGGATTTGAGAAAAGGTGAATGTAACTTGATGATAGATTCATAGGCAAGAGGCAAAATCCTCTCGAACCCCAGTGTAAGATAATATGTATAATCCACTGCAGGGATGTTAAGTGCACTCATTTCACACTCCATTTCATACAATGCTGCCCTAGGAAGAATCTGTGTGTATGATGATTCAGGAAACGCACAACATCACTCTTCTGGATCTTTCTGTTGTTGTTTCTCTCCATTGTTAATAATTTGGAACTGCTGTTCCATACTCTTTCAGAATTAATGATATGTCAGGAATATAATAAGTGCCAAATCCATGCTATGTGTGAAATTCATACTAGTCAACGGAAGTCAGTATCCGGTTGCAAATTACTTCAAACGATGAATTACTGACATTAAAATGCTATTTGAGGGTCTAATTTCTACCTGTTCCTTTATTCTAAATTCACAATCTAATGCACAAAATTGAAATAGTATAACCTCAAACGATAATAGCGCCTGTTCATGTGTGATATCCTGTTACAAGGACAAACATTTAATTTCGATGTATCAGCCTAAAAATAGAAAATCTTCCCAGTGAGTGTCAGTGGTCCATTATAATAGAAAACATGAACATGACCTCTTACAGTTCACTTATATACAGGATAATATCTACTTTACATACTGTAAACATATGAAATCTAGTCCTATAATTGTTGGATGGTTTTCTAAAAACCCTGACAAATGACCAAATGTAAGAAAGCTATAAATTCTAAATGCACTGAGGAGGAATGCTCTACATCTGTGTGTGTAAATGTGCATGCGTGTAAGCATGCTTACATATACTGTATAATTACAAAATGAGAGCAAAAGTTATTGCAGGCAGAGCTATATGGTTGTATATTTATTTATGTATCTTACCTTTTCTTAGGATTAAGTGACCGGTTTTTCTTTTTTTTAAATAAAAACATCTGTTTGTAGTG
Organism: Sandelia bainsii; assembly: GCA_032362345.1. Lineage (NCBI taxonomy): Eukaryota > Metazoa > Chordata > Actinopteri > Anabantiformes > Anabantidae > Sandelia > Sandelia bainsii. The sequence continues at coordinate 20,840,677 of JAUMHL010000025.1, forward strand.
CAGCCATGTTACTCGCTTCCACATCTTTACTGTGGAATTGTTTGGAAAACATCCCCAGTGAGCAGATGCCGTCTGTCAGAAAGAAAATGAACCTAAGACCTGGGCTCTATACACTGTGCACACACTTTCCCATTTCCAGCAAAAGCATTTGTAAAAGGAAACAACAGATGTCTACTGGGGATTTAACAGTGGCACTGTTCTGGGAAACACTGAACACACACTGAACACACTGAACATTTGTTTATTGCAGTCTTGCTCTTGGATCCATGCAGCAGCTATAGTAAAAGATGTGGATACTGGAGAGACTCTGCAGACTGGAGAACAGGATCTATAGCTCCCCCCCGCCCGCCCCTCTTGGGATGATTTCAATTACTTTGATCACTGTGATTTCCATAAAGTGAATGTGATGTGTTCATTATATGACCTCTCTTCCTACAGACTGGAATATAAAGAAGCATTTGAATTCTCTGGGCAAGCTACGTTACAATATGCTGGTGTGTCCTTGTATATTATTAAGCAGAGCAGAGAATGAGGCAATGCTACAGTATCTCCTCATAGCTGCTTGCACTCTGGCCCAAGACATATTAAACAGAACTTAGCAGCAGGCAAACTAGGGTTATGCTGAGTCTGCACTTGCTAAACTAACTCGGAGGACGAGATAAGCCAGGCAAAGCTTGGAAAAGTAAATCTAAGTCTGTTTGAATCGGCCCTCCACCTCTCTGCCAGCTATGATCTACACACAGAGTATTCCTCCCAATCTCTCTCAGGGGGCGATTTCTTAAGCATGCTTTGTAGCTAGATCCAGGTGGGGTATCAGTCACTGCAGTAGTGAAGAACATGCCAAAAAGAATAACCCAACATAAAATATAGAATCTTTCTCATGGGAGCTCAGAGGCTGGACAGGACTGAATTAAAATCTCTCTTTAGCTGAGTCAGATTCTTTAGATAATTACCCACTGATATAAGGAACATTCTCCCTCTCGGCTGTAACTTCAGAGAGAATGCAGACAATGGCATATTTGGCAGCAATCATAGCAGCCGTCCCACCATGAATGGAAGCTATGAGAGTAAGATTCCACAAAGCTAATCTCTGGCCCCACAAAAAAGGCCTGAGGGAGCAGCCTGAAATGGAAGCAGTATTCATTCCATGGTTTTTGTGTGTCAGGTATCTGTACTTGTCTACCTTCATCACTATCTCCAGCCTTGTTTTACATACCAGCAGACAAACAATGTCCATGAAAATTGATCATAATATACATTCCTCTCAACAAAATAATTGCCTTGAAGAAACAACCATGCATGCAGTAACCTATTAAAGTTTGCTCTGGGATTCATATTAGCCGTCTTACATCAGCAGTTCTACCACCGTCTCCAATCTTCCACTGCCAGGAGGGTTCACATCTGCACAGCACAGTGACTGACAATCACAGTTCACACGCCGTTTATCCCCCACCCCAACACACGCCCACAAAATACCACACATCCGGGGTGCTCCCCTACGTGACTCAACTTGTTTCAGGGCTAAGAGGGAGACACGAAGAGAGCGGTGGGGACGAGAGAAATCTCAGGGAGCTGGGAATGAAAAAGCGGTTGGTTGTAGCCTGTCAAACTGGTTTGGGTTTTATTGTAGAAAAGATTTTTTCCGTGGTTTGGCATAATCTGTGCCTTCAAAGCTGTGACTTAAACCTTGTAGCTCCAGTAGTTTGGATAGTGAATCATTCTTTTATCATATGAGACTTCAGGCGCCTCTGCAGCGCAGCAAGGCACAAAGCTCCACACAAAACGCTGCGCCTTAACGCGTAAAAACAATCAATGCACCCACAGTTCTGGGCGTTGCACTCCTCGTTTCAGGCAATGCGTGCATGCACTTCTCAAAGCTGTCATAAAATTATGAATCACGGATTCATTTAAGTATAAAAGAACATCGAAACATGCAAGTTAAAAGATAAATGTTTTGCGTGCATACCCAAATTTGTATCATGGATTCTAGTTGTGAGCATTTCTTTCACTACTCCACCATAATACTTTAGTACGTTTATGTCACGACATTTTTTTAAATTGTTGATTACCGTAGATGACCCATTTTTGCAGCTTGGGTGGTTGTACTTACCCCTTTCACTAATCCACGAAGAATCCTGTTATAAGAAGTGATCCATATCCAAGGCAAAATCGCATATTGTTGGGTCTATAAATGTGTGAATGGGAGATTTCCTGATAAAATCTGTCTTTCAAAAAAGTCAACATCTAAACAGTGTTTCTGAATAGTATCCAAAAGGAATCCACACGCATTCCGAGGCTGCGTCGATCTCCCCAAATCATTGCGAGCGCTGTCCACGGAAAAGTGGTGCTGAAAGTCTTAAGTCCCAACTTTAGGCTGTGTGCGAACAGGAAATAAATGGCACGTCTAGTGAAGCTACTCACTAATACACCTCCCGCGAAGAGAGGATCAGATTTTTACATGATAATGGAGCGTAGAAGCACATATCCCACACCCTAGGAGAGAGCACTTTCCAGCTGATAGACGGAAACACTATATGCGCCCCGTGTACTGGATGTGATTAATGTTAAATGCATCGCAGCACACCGCCTTTATCAGGGAAGAAATGCACCAGTGATTCGGGAGGGAAAGGTGCGAATTCCAGATTACAGCATGTAACACGAGCAGCGTTCTGGCATTGGCTGCATATAGTCAAAGTGTGACCTGCAGCTTCCATTTGTTAAATCTTAACGTCGATATGGCCACCTGCTGTCTTACCTCTCCGCACAGACTTCAGAGTCGGGTTTTGAAGCCTACACTTATTTTCCTCTTTGGAGTAAAAAGAAAAATCACACTGCCTGTCTTCACTGACAGTTAAGTCTGATTAAACTCGTGTTTTAACCGCCGAACATTCACACACTGGAGTGCACACTGGATGTCCGCCAGATCATTTGGAAGGGTGTTGCACATGATGCAACAATTACAGGTATTTTTACCCCAATATTATTCAAATCTACAACCTAATGGTACTCTGTGATTATCAAAGTATCTCCAATATGACAGCGCGCAGTCAGCTCGATTTTCAACATAAGACAAGGCGTTATTATATCAAATATGACGCTTCTGGATAGATACGCACGTTACAGGAGCTGTTGCGCAGACTATGCAGTATGTTGACTCTCAAAGCTCTTGGGGATGCTGTGCGTACACCATGATGAACATATCAGGTCCAATCACTGAGTGCGAAAACTCAATCTAGATGCTAGGTTGTGTGTGTGTGTGTGTGTGTGTGTGTGTGTGTGTGTGTGTGTGTGTGTCTTAATGACTGACAGCAGCCACATTCTGCAGCAGAGTATATGAAATCATGTCCAAGGGCACGTCTATATATGCCCAACATTATCCAGCAAAAAAGCGAGAAATTAGTTTTAAACTAAGCATGGAATGTTATTATTTGAGACTTTAACACGATTGATGAATTCATATTTTGGCCGTTAACCTTCAAAAGTCTACGAAGTGTGTTGCAGGGAGACAAAGAACTTTCTTGTCTATCATTTTAACTGTGGCATCAGTGTACTGGGGGATTATTCATTTTCCATTACGCCCACCGTAAAACTCATAATTCTGCCTTTGCTTCCTGTACATGCCTTCCTGATCACAGGCCGAGAGGTGTGTGGTGTCTTTCATAGGTCTGAGTGGGTCACACCTGTGGAGTGCTGGATGGACTCTACATCAAGGCGAAGTGTACGAGGGTGTGTGCGCAGAGAGATGAGGGAGGTGGGGGGTTGTCCTTGCAGGGGTGTGTGCAATGTCTCTGAGGGCCTTGCAGGCAGCTGAGCCTCTGAATATTCATCCCCACCTCTGCTGAAGCAAATTCCAGCTACACGACTAGACTGACTGACAGTCATGGGAGTTATCGGGGGACCAAGTAAAGCACAAAAAAAAAAATCACAGTGCTAACTTGTGCAAATTATTGAACAGTGTTTTACATTGCTTTATTACCCCACAAAGCATTAGTGTTCTTCCATCTGTCAGCTCATCAAAGCAGTGTCCTATTTCCGTTTAGCATAATAAGTGAATAATTATCTATGGAGGATGGATATAAAACATATTTCCACCAGGAGACCCATTCCTGCTTTGCTTTCTGCTGTAGTACACTGGGAGATGGTCTTGTTGAACGTGTCTGCTCAGAGGATAACATGTTACGCCACTGAGTCCTCCCCATCCCTCTGCAGAAGGCAAACTCTGGAGATTACTTGTTTCAATTAGCTATGGGGTGGAGAGAATTTAAGCCATGTTAATTCCAGTCACTAGTGGAAATCCCAGTGAAAAAAGACTAACCATTGAGGCATAATCGCCTGCCCCCAGACAGTACTCATTTCATGGAGACATTATGAGGATTATTCAAAATGTAAATTCTGAGGTCACAAGATTTTCAGTTTATTGGTATGATTAATTAAAGAGTGGCCCTCTGCTTATGACAACTCTGGCCTGGTTCATGTTCCTATCAGCAGCCCCTTCTGCATCCTTTTCTAATATTTTACCATATAAGACAATTGGCCTTTCGCTAAAGAATAACAATGATGAGAAGAAGACAAGGAGAAGAATGAGGGGGAGGAGGAATCATAGAAGTCTCTCAGTATCAAATAAATAATAATCTAATAGTTGGTACAAAATATGATGTTTGTGTCTCACATCTTTTCATCAGCGCCTGTGTCATCTAATATTGAACTCCGGGGAAGCTGACATTTGATTACATAAAACTGAGCTTCACACTCACAAGTTGCAAGACATAGAAATGAATCAGTTTGTCACCATCTGTTTGAAACACTGTTTTAGAAAGATAAAACAGGCCAGCTAGGGCGGACAGATTGCACATATGCTCCATATGCGACTAATAGATTTATTTGAGATGCTGGCAAGCTGACAGTTGTCACAGGTGTAACCTTTGAACTCTAAACGTTTTTTTTGCCAACAGTGCGAAACATATGTGTATAAGTAACAGTAAAGAAAACAATATAGAGATAGATTAAATTATTCGGTGAACATGGTACATACTGTGGGTTTAGTAGTTATTGTTATTCTCTCTATATGTTTTGATACGGATTCTTTATTCCTTTTATAGTGCAAGCTGCCTAATGTCTTGTTTCTTTTAAATATCTAAACCTTCAACTGTCAGTAGGTTAACTGATTAGTCAATTCACAGAAAACAGACTTTTTGTAAATATCTTTTTAAGCAAAATAGCCAAGAATGAGATGAAATGATAATAGCACATTTGCAATCTCTTTTTGTGCAGTTTTCTAATGTTTTATATTCTAAATGATAAATTGGGAAGATGAGCTGAAAATAAATATTTACAAAAGCAACTGGCATTAAAATTGCTGCTGATATTCAGAACCACTTACACATTACAGTAGATACTAAGACTTGTTAATTTATAACCAATATCTACCCCACACATCTTTGTAAAAACTGTGTACAGATGGATAGCAATGTGTTGTAGTTGGCATTCAGAGGTATGGTTCTACTGGCATTCCAAAAATCACAAAAAGAACAATAAAGTACAGTATGTGAATGTTAAATGCACCTTTAATCTAAAAATATCCACTTTCTGTGGGAGTCTATGAGTGGAAGCATACTCATTCCACTTTTTTTTTCCACAAAAACCTCATGTGTGCTTTTTTTCTCCATCATTACAAGCCTGATTCTGAGGTACAGACAATGTAGGATTCATAGGATTAAAACATAGAAGGTGTTTTTTGCAAATTGCAACAACTTTACCACCCTATATCAATGATTATGACACAATTTATTTTTATATTTCATAGATTCCATATTATATAATGAATACATGAGCTCTTTGCTACTAGATAATTAAATAAATAAATTGTTGCTGGATTGCTGAATGTTACTTGAAACTAGCATGACAGCAGCCTCTAGTGGCTGACATTTAATATCCTTAAGTTGTTTATGTGAGAATTGCAACATACTTAGTAGTGGTTTGCATGAAAACATACAATATGCATGAAAAAATACAATATGGTTGTCTCAGTCAAGCTTCACTTTAATCCAAATCCTTTTATTATTAAATATATATATATATTTATATATATATATATATATATAATATTTTTAAAAAGTAATGATTCTAGCTGATGTACATTTACTGATACATTTCACAAAGGGTACCATATAGAGGGCAATGTCCATTTAAGCCCGGATATTCACAACACAGTAAATTGCTTCTCTTATGTGTGAAACCAAGCACAATCTATTCTGGCCTTGGGCAGAACAACACAATCTCCTGCTGATTTAGTCATTAACGTGCATTATTTACCTGGAGAAAAAAAGGTAGACGAAAGGTTAATGTTGCCAATATGTTTGCAGTCTTCGATTAAACAAACTAAAGCCGCTGCATAGCCTTTAGTTGTGTGTCATACATCTTCACATGGATTGCCATATTAAGATATACTGCACTGAAGCTGTATTTCCCTGCTTATTTACTTTATCCATTGCTGAGCTCTGATTGCGGCTGCACTGTCTCTCTGCTCCTGTCAAACAAAATACAGCTAGTACTCGCACAAGAACTGAGCTTATCTTTTAAAACATTATGTTCTTGTCTATGAGAATTACAACATCCACAGTGACCACATATAGTAATGGTTTGCACCAGCTAATTGTAAATTCATGTGTAACTGTAAGTGTAAGTCCTTCTTCTTAAATTCTTAAAGATGAGTTTCAAACTAGTGCCTTATTGTACTATAATTACTATTTTTGTAAATGCCTTAGCTGTTAAAGAATTCAGTTATGTGTAAATCATTTGCTAGAATGCATCTAATGCCTTCAAACAAAAGCAAAAATTTGTTTAACTATGTACACAGGGTGGCATCAGAAATGACAGTTTTAGGGAGGCTAACAACAGATTAAACTTAACTGCCAATCTTTTGTCAGTGTTTATATTACTTTATTTCTAAATGCATATAAGGACAAATATGTGCGTTCCGTTGTTGATGCAGTTTAGAATGACAGGGAATTATCTGATGGTGCAAATATAATGTTTGAAGACCATTATTAGTGTTTAGTAATTGTAGATGTTAGAATTAGGTTGTAGCAAATCTACTAAGCCCTCTGAGAGGTGACACCATTGTCTAACTCTGACCTAACATACCTCTAAATTGCTTTTGTATCATACATTCTCCCAAGTAAAGTGCAGATACTTACTAGGTTGATTCAGTGTTGTATGTTTTTAAACTACATTTGTTAATAAGTGGCTAATACTAGTTTGAACCAGTTCTTTAACCTTCCCTCCCCCATCCACCAGAGCTCATCACACCTCCTTCACACCTCTCTGCAACCCCCCACGGCACCAGGGACAT